>CM053790.1:506079284-506679284 GCA_028749045.1 Cupressus sempervirens
TTTAGACTTATTGCCTTCTCACTTTTATATCAAAATCATCTGAGAGACTAGTAAAAATATTCTGTTTCTGGTACAATATAAGAAACCGTTGGATATTCGCTTGGTTAAGGCTAACTGCAATTTTGGTGTATTCAGATGTGTTAATTATGATTTTCTTTTTTTTTTAATCCTTCTGTTTTGTTGATTTTTTTTGCAGTGCAGTTGCATGGTGTGGAAGGTTAAATGTAATAGCATGCGCTTCTGAGACATGTGCAAGACATCCAAGGTATGGCACTACCTTTGAATATTATGTTTTTGATCTGTTGATTATGCTGAAAGGCAGATGCCAAAAACCCCATCTCCACAGTTTAAATGCAAATCTTCACACAAGCTTGAAATTTGTTAATGATTATAGGCCATACTTTTTTTACACAGTGCATGTCACAGGCAACTGTAATTTAGGGTACCCCTCTGCCTTGATCGACTTTAGGGAGATCATAGCAAATCAACAAAATGTCTATTGTTTCTTATTTTGGGCTGACTTAGCCAATTGTGTTTGATTGCCAATATAAGATGAAGCTTTGTTTAGTTTAGGATGCTTGGTTGAATTGAGAAGTGCATAGTGCAACGAGTCTGATGGATTGACAGCTCTGAAGACCTAGCAAGGTGGGATGCTGACCTTTCTATCACTATAATTACTATTGGGGATTCTCATTCAATTCTAATCACTTCCATGACTATTTATTGTTGATGAAAGACTCAAGAGAGTTGGAAAATGAGTAGACCAGAGGAAGGGTTTTATTGAGATCAGCTGAGGTCAGTGGAGGAAAAGCAACCTACCTGGTTTGGGATGCTTGTCTTTAGCTTTGTCTCTGACAAGTGTCGGGCGATAATCAACAAGCCATAAGACTCAGAGGAGGATGACCATATCTGATTCTAGACTGTTGAAGATCATATAGGGAGGCTAAGCACATGGAATTGTTGATTGCAGAGAGATTGTGAGGGACAACAGACTTTAGGCTTGTGCCTTCCGATGCAATTCCTATTGAGTGTTGTCTTTGATCAATTCAAACATTTCTCAAGAGCAAATATCCGTGGCAGGATAATTGAATATAGGGCATATATTGTACCTCTTAGAAGCCTGATGAAAATTGTGTGGTGTCATCATGATTAGTATGTTGAATATGCAATAATTATTCTGAAGATTAAATCTTTTCTGTCATAAACAATACATTCACTAGGTTCATTTTTGACATGTGAAGTAAATTTGATATTTTGAAAGTGGGTTGCTGTTATCTAAATATCCAAAATCTTGACATTGTTGATCTTAAAGTGCTATCTAATTTTGATGTCGAGTTGAAAGTAGGTGCCAGTTCAGAAATGTTAATCTTTAGCATTTGTGTTGATACTATCATTGGTTTATCTTTCTATATAACGAATTTTCGAAAGACTTCATTTGGGAAAGTGTATGAAACTAATAACTAATTGTGCCTCTATGTTGTAATTTGAGTTTGATATTGACAAGGGATATTTCCATAGATAAGTGATTCTTGAATGCCTGTAGTAATTTCTCCTTTATACTTTATTGGGAAAGAGTCACACCTATCATAAGAATTAAGCTATCACTTTTCATTGTTGCCTTTGAGAATAATATTTTATCCCCTACCTGCTCTTTGTATTTGTCACAGCCTCCCTTAGTTACCACCCTTTGAAAGGGATAACCTTTCATTGTTGCTGTGCTCTATTAGAGTCACAATCGTTCATAATTGCTGCACTGTGAGACTGTCACAATCTTCCATAATTACTTTGAAAAAGTTATAACTCTTCATTATTTCTGCCCTTCGAAAGAGTAACTTTCTTATTTGCTTCCCATTCCTTTCATCTTCCATTAATTGTTCCTTAATTCCTATGCTCCATTCTTTTCTCCCTTTGTCCATATCCATGCTTCAAATGAAGTGCTCTTCTCCCTTTTATATCTCATGGTTGAGGGAGTCCCAACTTTTCATTTCATGCCTTTTGACCATTCATTAAACTTAATCAAATTTGAAATATGTTTATAATTCAATTCTTTTTTTTGTTAAATATTTTTGTTCTTTTTTATTTTAGATTTATCATTATTGTTTGTTGTTATATCCTATTCCAAAATGGGGACATTACAATCCACCCCACCTAAGGTATCTTGTCCTTTACTCATGGACACACAATGGGGTCCAAATATGAGTTTGTAAGCACCCTTCACCATCAAAGCAACGACAACCAACTTACACACGTGCTATATTAATGATCTCTTGTGCAACATTTGAGGGATTAATCTCCTCTGTGGCATCTCTTGAATTGCTAGTTTGGAAGTCTGCATCCTTACGCTTCTCAATCTGTCTTCATCAAATTTTGCCTTATATGCTCTATTAGTAAATTAACTTGTAATACTCTTTGTCTAGGAGGGCAGTGCATAGATTATGATCTCTAGGGATACATTGAGGGACCAATAGAGGCTACATTCTGATCATCTGCTTGAAGTAAGAGGAACATGCCACATGAAATGAGCTGGCATAAGCAAAAAAGAATTTGGCAATGGAAGACTCTATAGCATCTTGTACCTGCACATTAAGTGTAGGTTCAACTAACTTGGCTTCTCACCACCACTCATCTTCCTCTTTCCTCTTGTGACAACTATATTGCTAGTAATTGTGGATGGCACACACATAGATGACTGTACACTTGCAAAAGTAGGTGCCAGTATTGTCACAGCTTGGGTCCCCATTTCTACCTCCATACGCAATCTATGACACTATCTTCTCATTTAAGAAAACAAATTGGATGCATTTAACTCCCTAAAAATGAGACCGTACTCTTGTGCAGTTACCTCAAAAGTCTTTCTTGTAGATTTGACAAAGCCACACCCTACTTACCCCCTTTCCCCTTTTTATCCACAAGTGTAACAAGGTGGAGAAGACCACCATTTGTACTTTGCATTTCCTCCAATTTTGTTCACTGTCTCTATTACTATCATTCTCACTGCTGATCATGTTAGTTTTTGAGAATTAATGCAAGTTTAAACTGGAAAAATGCAAAAAGTGAAAGAAAGTCAGCCATTTTGTGTTTTGAAAAAAAATCTTAAAATTAAAATGAAAGGATAAAGCTTACCTTATTGAAGGATTTGTAGCTCCATTGCCCTAGATTGAATCTCTTTCTGGATTGGCTTGTCATATTGTTGCTCAAAATAAGTTTTCTCTTCAAATCTTTCAACTGAGTTGTTTTCACACATAAATGTTGAAATGAAAGAAAATAGGACATTTATTCCATTTTAGGGCATGCTAGGAGGAGAGGCCCCTTACAAACATACAAAATGCCCGTTTTAATTGAAGGGGTTTTTCAAGCTTAAGGATTGATGATGGGGATGTGCCGAAAATTAACCCTTAACATTCCCTGTCTCCAAGAAGGTTTCCCGTAAATTTTGCAAAATGGGGATTCAGGGACATCCTTACGATCTCCCTGGATTCCCAAAAATAGGGACAAAGGTTTGAGGCCTGGTGATGCATCCTTAGGTAATGTAAATAAAGACCAATAAAGTAGAATATTGCCTAAAATTATTGTCAAAGATGCTACTACTTAGAACCATAACCTAGACAATTCACTGCCACTCCAACCAATTCTTAGGGTCTTGGAAGAGGCAATTTGACAGTAGCATCTTTCCTCTTTTGGTGAGACATCCACAGTCAGCTATTTTCCACCATTGTGTCCCAACCATCAATCCTTAGTTTCATTGCTTTTGCTTTCTGTCCTTTCCGCCTTTTGGAAGTCCAATAGTTTGGTTGGAATATTTTTTATTATAAACTAGGACAGAATGAAGATTCCTGATGAAAGAAAGCAGCCGTCCTTATTGTCTATGAAGTCATTGAAACTATGCACCTGCTCTCTGGAGAAAGCTTGAAGGAAAAGATGTTAAATATATATAGATTGTTGTTGGTGGAGACTGAACTAAATTGAACCTAGATAATTCACTGCCACTCCAACCAATTCTTAGGGTCTTGGAAGAGGCAATTTGACAGTAGCATCTTTTCTCTTTTGGCGAGAAATCCATAGTCAGCTATTTTCCACCATTGTGTCCCAACCATCAATCCTTAGTTTCATTGCTTTTGCTTTCTGTCCTTTCCGCCTTTTGGAAGTCCAATAGTTTGGTTTGAATATTTTTATTATAAACTAGGATAGAATGAAGATTCCTGATGAAAGAAAGCAGCCGTCCTTATTGTCTATGAAGTCATTGAGACTATGCACCTGCTCTCTGGAGAAAGCTTGAAGGAAAAGATGTTAAATATATATAGATCGTTGTTGGTGGAGACTGAACTAAATTGAACCTAGATAATTCACTGCCACTCCAACCAATTCTTAGGGTCTTGGAAGAGGCAATTTGACAGTAGCATCTTTCCTCTTTTGGCGAGAAATCCATAGTCAGCTATTTTCCATAGATCGTTGTTGGTGGAGACTGAACTAAATTGTATTGGCAGAATACTATAATGATCAGAGCAATATTCAATTCCCTTTCTGAATTCTGATATATATCTAACTGATTTTCTTTTATAAATCAATTATGCTGATGAACAGTAACTTTGATAAGTGCAGATCTATTTCAGACTATATTGAAAGTATATGGCAGATCGAACTGGTGATGTATAGCAGACTGTATTTGTTTTATGATTGAGTTACATTGCCATGGTGATTGATCTTTATCTGCAGTCTTGACGGGGCATATTTATAACCATTGTAACATGCCCATGTAGGGGCATGATTCTACGTGGCATGAGTCATGACCCTACGTGGTCATGTTCCAAGTCACTGTCGATTGAAGTAATAATATATAAACGATAGTCAATACCTTGATCAGCATTTGGTCTTTAAAACAACCGATACATATTATGATTTCAATAATGTATTTTGGTATATAATATATGTAAATATATAAGTTGATATATATATTAAATCAGACTTTCATATATTATATTTCATTAACATATATATTAACATATTTATATATATAGAATTTGCTTCAATTTACCATGAGGCTAACTTTCTCAACAAAATGGTCTTATCAATTGAAGAATGCTCCACGTATTTATCATCTTCAGCATGCTGATGTGTGAAAAGATATTTTTTTCAGAAATCCTTCGGGTTCAAAAGCTTGAGGAGCTGGTTCCTAGATTGGTTATATGGGAAACTGATACGATGAGCCCAAGGTCCAGATTGTGAAAGACTCAACTGCTTCGTAATTTGGTCATTACCATGAGACACAAATTAATTGTCAGGAAAGCAAGACTTTCTCACCATTTAAAAAAATAAATAGTTCTAAAACACAACAAAGAAGGACCTAAAATTTTATGTGCAACCACATTGCATCAAAAGCACCTACATGACAAATTAAAATTTGAATAGAGATATGGATTGAAGTCTAATTGAGTGATAGATTGGCTTGGATATGTCAATTCGGGTTCAAATCTCTATGAATCTGCATTCAGGGTCTCTATCATCATCGATTTCCATGAATTCACTCACCTAATTAATCAATTTAACTGGCAAACTAGTCTTTCATGTCTGGGGCACCCAAACTAGAATCTCGGAGATTGTGGTAGTTATTGGATCTAGAATGGAGACCAAGGTTCCATTAACAACAGAAAAGCTTCATGAAAGAACCATGGATTGTATTGCCTCATGAAGTCACGTTATTCTAACAAATAAAATTGTAGTAAAAAGAAACCATTTCAATGTTGCATTAATTGTGCAAATCACAGATATTGGCAAAAAGTTAGGAGGTTGCAAGCAAAAAATGATGTCATGTTAAAACAAACCTGCAAGAAATCTGATGATAAGACTTGCACCAATGGAAGTGTGCGAAACTAGTTTTCCAAAGATATCTTGTTTGCCTGATTTGAACTTTGGATGCTGAAGTTCTGAATTTTTGAGAGAAAGGGTAAATTTAGCCATCTGATAGCCAATAGACAAATCCTTCTGATTGGATTTATACAATACTCATTGAGTGCTAAAACTAATAGCTAGCCACAATTTTTTTGATGCTGCCAACAAAACTTAGGAAAGGCATTATACATTCCAACAGGCAGAACACGCAAAATGGTTAATTTTTTTATTCAACCTACAGGGAAGATTGCCACGCCTTGCTAATTTGATAGCATTTTTTTAAGATCTGTTTTTTGTCTGCAAAATCTAAAAAGTACCTAGACGGTTTTGGAGACCAGTACTGGTACTTTGCTGCTAATTTTGGAAAATAGGAGAGGAGGGTAGAGACCAATTTTTAAACATAATTTAATAATTTCCATAAAAATCATGACATAGAACTTTGAAAACAAGGACAGTGGTAAAGTTTAACATTAAAGTTTGAATACTCAAATCAACTTGTCAAAGTCCTTGTGTCAAAGAGTAAAAGATTTTAAAACTCACTACATATTTTATATTAAAATTCAAAACTATTGACAGTTTGATGTTGATACACAATCAAAAAACAAAATTCAGAAGTCTATCATCTATTCTTCAGTGTTTCAATGATCCATATCAATATCCTCAGCTATGATCCTCTCCAGATAATCGTCTCTCTCAAACTCAGGTTCCTTGGTGGCAGTAGAATTGGGAGTAATTCATCAAGGCCGTCTAGTTCAAGTGCTTCATCCACCATGTCTGCTGAATGATGGAAAGCACTGTTTTTGTCTTGTTTTTAACCTTTCACATGCCTTTGTTCAGAGGAGACTCTTGTCTTCTTTTAGAAAAAATTAAATCATATTCTGTTCTATTTTCAAACTCAAATTTTTATCCATATGCTCTTCATTTTTGACTTATGAAACTATTGCTTGTCTCATCTCTTAACAGTTCTCTCTCAATATTGATTTGGATTCTTTGGCTATATAGCCCATTAGAATATGTTTTGACATCTTAGAGAGTTCATCATATATCAATACACATGCTTTCTTTGATTCATGTTTGCAACCGTCCATCCTAGGACTGAACAAGATTCTTACGAGCAAACCCATTTTCCTTATCCCTGAAGGGGCATCCTGCTCGCCTGTGTTTACGAACAAAATTATTTATCCACGAATTGATAAATAGATAACACTCTATCCCATGTCTGAGACTAGGTCAGAGTACAAGATTAGCAAATTCTATTGACTATTGTTTTTGTTGGCAATATCGATGGACTTATGTGATGCATTCATTTATATTTTGGTAGCTGAATTCATGTCATATTTCTTGTCAGCCTTCACTAATATGTTTCATTGCATTTGCAGCTCCAATGTGCAACCACCATTCTGGATACCTGTTCATCTTGTGAGTCCAGAGCGTCCCACCGAACACACAGTTTTTAATGTAACTGCAGGTAACCATAACCTATCTTTTGCATTTTCCATGTGAAATAGCTACCTCTAAAATATTTGTTTTCTTTGTCATTTACAATTTTTTGTAATTCACATTGAAGGAATGATATTATAAGTAAGTCCGAGATTTATATTATTCATAACAAATTTCAAAAGTTGAGAGAGGCTTAGTCAATTCACTGCATCATTCATCTTGTCATAGCTTTGTTTGCTCATTCATTCAATTTTCCTGTGTTTCTTGTGATTTGATATATGCATGTGGATGGTTCATTCTTATTCATGATGGATTTCAAAAATTGAGGGAGGCTTAGTCCATCTTGTCCTAGCTTTCTTTGTCCATTTGTCCGATTTTCCCGTGTTTCTTGTGAGTTGAAATGTGCATGTGAATGGGACAAGTCTTTTAATGCACATTGTTGTAAGATGATTCGGTATCTAGGAGGTGTATTGACATCTCCGTTAAACTTGAGCTTGTGTATGTTATTGCGTTACACATTTGATTTTAACAAGTGATCAAAATTATTTGACATACAAGAATAATTACGTGAGGTACTTCCAATGATTTTTTATTTACGAAAACAATCAATTACAACCTTATATGTGCGTGATCTGAATTAACAGAATGAAACTATGCATCACACATGAAGAGCTCCTAATGGTCAAAAGCTGCTCATTTAATGTTATATTTCTATGTTCAGAAGTACCGTGAATACATAAATTTTTGTATGAACAACTATTAAGTCAGGATTTTTCATGTTATGAATGGCGTTGTCAATTTTTTAAATTTAGCATTCCAAATGGGTAACGACTCAAATTCAAGTAGGATAGAGATGAAGCTTTTATTAATGACAATAGGATGACAAAGAGCCAAAAACAAAATTGTGTTGAAACCTCATGATTCCTTCAACAAAATGGGTTGCTCACCTTTGTCTTGTAACCAATGCCTGTAAGTGATGCATATATCAAAAAGTACAAGAATTTAAGATTTGAAAGTCAATTGACCAAATAAATTTCTTAGGAATTAGGCTTGACCATGACTTTCTGTGTGGGAAGTGGTTCAGGTTTAGTATGGTTTTTGTACAAGCATTGCAATTGCTTTTGATGCTATTTTGTTGTTAATTAATATCTTATTCTTATTAGCTGTTAAGAGTTTGTATTGAACATAGTTCTTGAACTATCTAGAGTCATGAAGAGTTCTGAGTCAAGTGACACTGGCTGAGTCTCGGGGCTCTCTAGAAACTCAGCCTTGGCAATACTCCCAAGAAACCTAGTTTGCCAAGTCTTGTTGAGGTTTTGCTGAGAATAGAGTCAGGTCAACTTTGCCGAATATTCATTGAGTCCAAGTTTGGAAACTATTGTAGCGAATGATCTAGAGGTATATATACAAAAGGAACTTGGAGCAAGTTTATTTGTCAAGCATCCCTAAGTGAGGGCATACTAGTTTAATTCTAGAATGTAGCACTCTTTTGCAATTCAATGCACCTAATTTTCATACAGGTTCATCTATAACACCCTTGATTGATCTTTGGTGCTATGTGTTAGTGAACAGATTTGTCCTTCAGATAGAAACATAAACAATGACTCAACATGCCCAATTAGGAAGAAAAAAATGTGCTAACAGTTGGATCAGTTATCATTGATTGATAACTATCCTCTGAATTAAGAGGTACAGCTCCCATATTTACAGATTTGCAAAGAATTTAAATGATAGGATGTACCTTTAACCTGAAGGCACTTAGGTTTTCTAACATTCATTCATAGACATGAAATGAATGCGATTTCCAGATCAAAAACTGAATAGAAAGAGAAAAACAAATAAGCAGCCACAAGACTACTTGACCAATCTTTTGTATTACAGAAGGAAAAGAGAAGTTACAAATGTTCTTATGCAAAAACATGGGTACATGACCATAAGATTACATACACCACATTCTACGTAGTAATAAAAGACTGTATCTGAAATAGGAAATAAAAGAACACAGAATTCTTCAAAACCAGAAATATAAATGTACAGACCACAGGATCAAACACACGTATATTCCTCTTCATTTCAGAGACATGACAAAACAACGATAGTATTGTCCCATCCCTCTATTACAATCAATATGCATAAAACAAAGCTACTTTCCTTGTTACAAAATAGAACTGTCTTCTCCCTGTAGCAGCTGTAGAACTTGCAGACTGGAAAGAAGAACCCCTGGTACATTGTTTTGTCTTCTATTTAAAATCTGTTCTTTCCCATAACATTTCCGTTACATAACCGATTCTTATGAAAGTTTTTTTAAATTTGTCTGCCTTCTTCTTTTAATATACTCCCAATGGTTTTATTTCTTGGTTTCTAACTCTTCCCCAAACACTTAGACTTGAAAACCTATAATAATAATCCACCAGTTTAAAGCCACCTGTCATTTTATGAATTTGGATTGCCCAAGTGTGAACCACCATTGTGTAGGTCTATATCACACGACACTTCAGCTTAGGATAACTATCTGGGGTTGAAACAACAGCTGGAGGTAATCAATGATTATGAGATTAGTGATTCTCTCTGTGTCATCTCATTCTGTGTATGCATATGAACTTCTACTTCCATCTTTACTCCTTAAAATTCCGGAAGGTATCACTAGCATAAAAATAAATGTGAAGGAATGAGGTTGTAGAGGCACCACATTCAACTTTGGATGCATGAAGGTACTGGCAAATGCTGAAGTAATCAAGTTTTCTATCAATTGACTATACACATCATTTGAGTATATAGGATTCTCATGGGCAATTTGTCAAACAGTGTACACATTGTCATCCTCCATATAACCTGACACTTTCTCACTCTTAGTTAGACTAGGCTCGACAAATTTCGAAGATCCTTGTAATGTCCCTTTTTTAAGCATTCATAGCATGATGTTGTCGGTAGCCTATTTCCTCACGGTCCCATAGGCTAACCAGGACATTAAAGGGACTTAGAGGCCATTTGGCCTAGATAGTTTCAGTTGCAGGTCTTTCTGAGGGGTTTTGAGGCAACTTTGGGCATACTTACTATTTATAGTAAGTCATTTTGGGCATGGGCGGACATCCAGTGGCAACGATATGTCGATGGTAATTGTTTAAAATCGACAAGAAGACTTGTTTAACACTGATAAGATTTGTTATGCATTGATAAAGCTATTTTATAAAGTTAAATTTAAATATTTAACTTTATTAATGCATAGACTATAGTTGTGGGAAATATTTAAATTAGAAGAGTCCCCTTTATTTTATAACAAATTGGAGACATAAGTTACATAAAGGGAGTTATGTTTTATCCCACATTGAGAAAACGAAGGATGGAGCTCTTGTGAGAACACTATAAAAGAAATGGAAGAGCTTCTTTTATGCATGGTTGGAAATATCAAAAAAATTGGAAAATTTTCTGGAGATTATGTCTCAATAGTTTGGAGGACGAAATCCCTTCAAGCTGAAAATCTTGACGCCATTGAAAGATATGGTTTTGAGATTCAACATAGTAGCAGTCCGAAAAAGCGGAACCGAAAAAGCAGGCTGAAAAAGCGGGTACGAAAAAGCAGTCCGAAAAAAGCGGAACCGAAAAAGCAGGCGGGAAAAGCGGGTACGAAAAAAGCAGTTCGAAAAAGCAGAACCGAAAAAAAAGCAGGCCGAAAAAGCAAATCGGAAAAGCAAAGTAGAAGGGGCAGCATTGAAGGAAATTATTACAGCCATCTACAACCAGGTTCTTTTGTTAGTATTGCTTTTTAGGGTGTTATAAGCTTTCAGCTGTAAGTGTGTATTATACCAGCATTGTCATTTTGTAATCCATGTAAATGCCAAAGTCTTGGCCATATTTCATGAGCATTGTATTAGAAATTTCATTGCAAATTAATAAGATAATAGTTGCTGGTGTCATTTAAGCAATACAATATCATTATTTATTAGCTAGTTAGTTTGCATACCAACTGTTTCTAAAAATGCCAGTTGGCTGTAGGTGTTCATTTCTCATGCTTAGATCATATATATGCACTGAATATTGTCAAAATTAGTAGCACACTCATGTTAGGCCATTGGTAGTCCATTTGGAGTCTTCTAGAATAAGAATCTCATTGATGCAAATTGGAAAAAAGTCATTTAAAGCCAGCTGAAAAACTATATCAGTTATACGTCCCTTGCATGTGAATTGTTTGATGAAATTCTTTGAGCTTTCATCAGCATTTTTTTGAGAGCAGATTTGAGGAGGGTTATTACAGTGGTATCAGAGCTTGCTTGCAAAGTGTTTGACGAAATGTCAAACAACTGAAGTATAAAGATTTTTGGTGTTTGAAGAAGTTATAACCCATTGGGGTTATTACAGTGGTATCAGAGCTTGCTTGCAAAGTGTTTGACGAAATGTCAAACAACTGAAGTATAAAGATTTTTGGTGTTTGAAGAAGTTATAACCTATTGGGGTTATTACAATCCTCTCTTCTATCTATGTGAAGTTATCACTCCTGAGAACACCATTGTCGATGGCTCAATCAAGAAAGAATTTGGGGCTCGTCATCGGTGTTTGGTTAAGAATCAAATGACACCAACTATGTGACATTGTAGATTGAGGGCCAAATGTGGGAGGAAATGGTCGCCCATTGCGATGCTTTTAGGCCAATGCACGGTATCTCACTCATCTTTCCTGGCATGGGCAAATGAATTCACCATTATTGGGAGGAACTAGCAGTATATAATGTGCTCTGGTAACTCCAATTTAGTGGCTTTCGGCAACACAAACTATTGGGAGGCATTTTGTTGGTCCATTTACGTGTTTTCACCTTATTGAGTCTTTTGGGGAGTCGACTCTATTGCTATGTATTGATTTACTACCCACAACTTTCGGTAGTGTGTTTCTTCACATCATAATAGAGGACTGTATAGACCTGATACTTCCTTCCTTCAGTACAACTGTTGGTTTCAAAGCCGATCTTCCCCGTTTGCCTTTTTGGAAGGCTTCTATCAGTGTCCACGCGCGCATATATTAAATTTGTGCTTTGTCTCCTACGTGGGCCTCTATATGAATGGAGTTTTTCATATACTGATTTGATCCCTTAGCATATATCGGGTCTGCCTGATTCTGTGGTGACATTCGATGAATGATTTGGCTTCATCGCAGAGAGATACCTGATTGCTCCTTCGGCACCCTTAAACCTATTCTTGGCATTGTGCTTTAGTGGTGTTATGTGTCGATGTAATGTCCCCATTTTAGCAGTTGACCAAGTGTGTGTGCATTAGCCTTGTTCTACATGGTCCCGAGGGCTAACGAAGGGTTTAATGGGATCCTGGAGTGTTTTGGCCTAGTCATTTCCAGTTTGGGCCAAAACGAAGTTGATTTACTCAGTTTCAGGCATACTTACTATTTTTAGTAAGTCGGCAGGACACAATGCAGGTCAATTTTGGTGAGTGGATTTGATACTCCTCGGTGAGAGCTTTCCGATGAGCTATCACTCGCATTATTCGGAGTCCGATTGCTAATACATTTTAATGCCTGAAGTTTTATTAAAGTAACATTTAATTTAATTGTAAAATATTAAATTGTTACTTTAATATTTATTTTATGGGGATGTGTACCCAAGGGAGACATAAGGGATATTTTAATATATGTTTTATATACCACACATCTTTTATCCCACATTGCCCATATGAGTTGAGCAGACCCTTGGAAATAGAATAAAAGGAAGCATTTGTGGCTTCATTAGCCAGGTTGAATATGAGAAGAAATTGGTGTGTGAGTTGCAGCTTCGTTCTTGGCATTTGAGGACGTCTATCCTCTCTTGTAACATTCTAGACGTCATTCCCTTGGGGTTTGGCCTTTGGAATTCTTTGTTATTGGCTTCATTATTAGGCAATTTAGTTGCATTTCTAGCTACAGGCAGATTTGGTATTTTGCTCATATCTTCTTCACTACTTTTCCGATGCTTATGCCACTTTGAGGATATGATATTACGAAGGTAGTGGACTGATTGAAGGACAAAGCACTGTAGCGGCAAGTTCGAAAGCATGGGCTAGAGTATTATGTCAATACTGCTGAAGTAATTAGTGAGTTGATAAATTTGCCATGTATTTGGTTTTATGAATTCTGAAAATAACATTTTATTAGCAGCAGTTCATTTCCACTTTGCATATTATTGTAGTTTCTTTTTTGTTTATGTTGTATGATACCAATTCCATGCACAAAACACAACAAACAAATAAACGTTTGATTTCCAGAGTTATAAGGGGTTTAAAACATTAAACGGAGAAATAAGAAGTTGAATGCAAATTGTTGGACAAAATTCTTTTCAGCAAATTGGTTTAGTTTTTTGGGACATCCAGGGGTGCCCATTACAGTGGTATCAAAGCTATAAGTTCTGCCATCCTGTGGAGGTCTTATAGGGAATTTGGAACAGCCGGATAAAGGGAAAAGTGTCTGACGAAATGTCAAAACACTAAAATTAGAAAAAAAAAAAAAAAAAACAGGCTAAGCATTTATGTTTGAGCATGCGACAGGGGCCTTATAATTTCCGCGATACCAGAGCAAGACAAAATAGGATTTCAGACTTGCAAAGCAAACAGTCTAGTACATCCATGCAGGGGGACATTGAATCCAACCATACAGACACAGAGGAGATATTCTTTGATCAGGACAACAATATGGGTGATCGAGATGATAGGAATACAGGATTAGGCGGAGGCGGGAATGCCGGTCCAGATCAGGGGGACATCATGTTCAGACAATTACTGGATACATTAGAGCAGGGGCAGCGTATGCAGCAGGAGCAGAATAGGTGAATGGACATGATGTTGCAGCTCATGGCTAGACAGATGGGTGTGAATATTAATCTAGGTGATGCCAACAACAGAAACAATAACAATGAGGGAAACAATAACAATGGGGGAAACAATAACCATGGAGGCCAATGCAACAACAATGGTCCTGAGAATAACATTAATGGTAATAATGGACACGGCAACAATGGGAATGAGGCTGATAACTTTAGACAAGTTGCATGCCCAACGCGGACTGCGAGCTCGAGACCTCTTCTACCCACCTTCCCACCTAGAGATCCGGTTCAACCAGTAAACGAACCGCAGATTACCGAGTTACAGGATCAGTTCAGGAGGGATTGGGAGGGTAGTGGACTGGAGTTTCAGGCGGCTATTTCCCTTAGAGATTATATGGACTTGAGGATGAGACACATGCCTAGAGCAGGAGGGAGGAATCAAAACTTTGAGCTGAGAAAAAAAGTTGGAAAACTTTCCTTACTTTATTATGATGCTTCAGGGAAGATGACTGCACGAGCTTGGGTGCAGAAGGTAGATACATACTTGCAGCTAAATCCTATGCCTGAGGAGGAGGCTATCAAGTATGCGGCTATGCACTTGGATGGCGTTGCACATGAATGGTGGCATCATGGCATGGTGACTTTGGGGCATAATCAGATTACATCCTACGAGGAATTCACCGAAACATTGATTGAGAGATTTGACACTAGGGATCCCGAGTTACATTTCAAGGAACTAGCACAGTTAAAACAGTCAGGTTCTGTGGATGCTTACATTGCCGAGTTTTAGCGTTTGTCTATACTTGTTACTGATATCTCTCCTAGGAGATTGGTGGTGTTATTTTGTGATGGTCTTGCTGATCCATTACGAAGTTGGGTGAAGGGACATGATCCACTCACCTTAGCTGAAGCAGCTAAAAAGGCACGAGATTTAGCCCCTTCGGTATACAAAAGAAAAAACCATTCAACAGATTCTTTCTACCGCAAGGACAAAGACAAAAAATCGTTTCAGAAAGAGTATAGCAAACCCAAAGAAGGATCAAAAGGACTAGACAATGAAACCTTGAATGAACTTCGAAAGAAGAAGTTGTGCTTCCATTGTAGAGAGCCTTGGGACTTATCTCATAAATGTTCTCTCAAGGCTAAGGCAAATCAAATGGAGTATTTTTCAGCAGAAGATTCAGAGTCAGAGGGGGAGGATCAGCACTCCGATTCAGATGAGGGTAACACTATAGAGGAGAGTAGCATTCCTAAGGATGATAGATCGTTGGCACGCTTGACAGGGGCCCAAAAGGCAATCACATTTAAGGTCAGGGGTACTATCCAGGGGTAGAAAGTGATATCTCTTATTGACACTGGGGCTACACATAACTTCATAGATGCACAGTTGGTAGCCAGGAGATGGTTACAGACAGAGGAGCATGATGGGTTTAGAGTCATGGTGGCTAACGGTGATAAATTATTATGCACTCGAAAGATATCTAATCTTCACATCAGGTTTGGAGATGGCTATGAGTTGAAGGATGAGTTCTATGTTGTGGACATGGGAGATTATGATGTCATCCTCGGCATGACATGGATGGCTTCACTAGTGGAGTTCACACTCAACCTAGCGAAATTGGAGATGAGATTCCAGCATGAGGGCAGAACTGTGGTACGTAGAGGACTTTTAGATGGAGGTTGCAGAGTAGTGTCTTTGAGGAGAATGCAGAGACTTTTTCGTCATGATGACATAGAGTGGGCGGCAGAGTACTACATTATGCCAACTTCACCAGAGCCACAAGAAAAGAGTCATCCACCAGATATCTAGAAGATACTTGATAGACACGCTAAAGTATTTAGCGATATTCCTCATGGGGTTCCTCCTAACAGAGGGATGGAACATGTTATTGAGCTCGAGGAGGGAGCCAAACCAGTTATGATTACTCCCTATCGTCATCCTAAGAAACACAAGGATGAGATAGAGAAGGCGATTAAGGATTTGTTGGAGATGGGGCATATCAGGCCCAGTAAGAGCCCCTTTGCTTCAGTAGTAGTATTGGTGAAGAAGAAGGATGGGACGATGCGCATGTGCATCGATTACAGGGCACTGAATAAGAAAACAATTAAAAACAGGTATCCCATTCCTAGGATTGATGAGCTGATTGATGAGTTGCATGGGGCATGCTTCTTCACCAAAATTGATTTACGATCCGGATACCATCAGATCAGGATGAGAGCAAAGGACATTGAGAAAACAGCCTTCCGATGTCACTATGGCCACTTTGAGTTCATGGTTATGCCATTTGGTCTAACCAATGCACCCGCTACATTTCAAAGTTGTATGAACCAGGTATTCAGGAAGCAGCTGAGGAGATTTGTCTTGATCTTCTTTGATGACATCTTGGTCTTCAGTAAGACCTAGGAGGAGCACTTACATCATCTCGAGGAGGTGTTATCTATTCTGGAGAGAGAGTCATTGTATGCCAAAGAATCTAAATGTGAGTTTGGCATGACTGAGCTCCTTTACCTTGGGCATATCATTGGTGCAGATGGCATTCGGGTTGATCCCGAAAAGATTAGAGCTATTGTAGAGTGGCCTACTCCCACAAACCTTACACAACTTAAGGGATTCTTTGGTTTATGTGGTTTATAGGAGGTTTGTTAAGGGATTCTCACAGATTGCTACACCCTTGACAAATCTTACCAGGAAAGGAGCCTTCGTGTGGATAGGGGCAGCACAGAAGTGTTTTGAGCATTTCAAGCAGGTAATGTCTTCATGTCCAGTTTTAGCTCTACCGGATTTCACGAAGCCTTTTGAGCTTCATTGTGATGCATCAGGTGATGGGATTGGAGCAGTATTGATGCAGGAGAAGCATCCCATTGCATTCGAGAGTAGGAAGCCCCGGGGAGTTGAGAAGAGTTATTCTGTCTATGACCGGGAGATTTTGGCCATAATGCATGCATTGGCCAAATTTCGATCATATTTGGTAGGTGGACGTTTTGTGATCAAGACTGATCACAACAGTATTAAATACTTCATGAGCCAGCGTGATCTTAATGACCGGCAACAAAAATGGGTGACTAAATTGCAGGCTTATGACTTTGACATAGAGTTTGTCGAAGGTAAGAAAAATGTGGTGGCTGATGCCTTATCTCGGAGACCTCACTCATGTGCTTTGGCAGAGATTTCAAGAGATTGGAGAGATCGGATTATAGCAGAGTATGTCGGAGATGCTTGGGCTTCTGGATTGATTTCAGGTACCATACAGGATGATCACTATGAGGTGATAGATGGATTAATCAGAGTTCAGGACAAGGTTTATTTAATTCCGTCATCACATTTGAGAGAGGCGATACTGAAGGCATTTTATGATGCACCCACAGCTGGACATCCGGGGGTCTTCAAGACCTATAGGTAGATTCGAGAGCGGTTTTCATGGAAAGGGCTCAAGGATGATGTTTAGAGGTATGTCAGGGAGTGTGTGGTTTGTCAACAGAATAAGGGAGAGCACACATTTCCTGCAGGTTTATTACAGCCCTTGCCAATTCCTGATAGGAAATGGGAAAGTATTTCGATGGACTTCATCACTGGTTTACCACGAGTGCAGGGAAGGAATTGCATCTATGTGGTGGTGGACCGCTTGACGAAGTTTGCTCACTTCTTTGCTATTTCGTCCACTTACACAGCAGCACAGGTGGCAGATCTTTTCTTTAGAGAGATATTCAGATTACATGGGCTGCCCAGATTCATTGTCAGCGACCGGGATAGTAAGTTTATGAGTTTTTTTTGGCAAGAGTTGTTTAAGTTGTGTGGTACAGATCTTACACCTAGCACTAGTTATCATCCACAAACAGATGGGCAAACAGAGATTGTGAATAAATGGGTGGAAGGATATTTGAGGAACTATGTAACTGCACAACAAAAGGCTTGGATCAGATGGTTGCATATGGGAGAGTATTGTTATAACACCACTTATCATATGTCCATCAAGATGACTCCTTTCATGGCACTCTATGGTTATGAAGCATCTAGCTTCATGGATTTAGTTTTGGGGGACAATAGAGTGCCCAAAGCCAAAAACTTATTGCAGGATAGTCAGGACATCCTGAAAGTGCTCAAAGAGAATATGCAACAGGCCTAGAATCAACAGAAATTGTATGCTGATCAGCACCGAATAGAGCGTAGCTTCGAGGTAGGGGATATGGTTTACTTGAGGCTACAAGCATATAGACAGTCATCGCTCAAGAAGAGCGGAGCTGAAAAGTTGAAACCTAGATTTTATGGTCCCTATAGGGTGATTCGCAAAGTGGGCAAAGTCGCCTATGAGCTTGAGCTTCCAGAGGGCAATCGAGTGCACAATGTGTTTCATGTGTCTAGGCTTAAGAAAGCCATTGGTCAGAATGTAGTGCCTTTTGTAGATTTACCCCCTTTGGATGAGGAGGGGAAGCTTGTGTTAGTACCTGAGGCTATTCTGGACACCAGAGAGAGGAAGCTTAGAAACAGGATAGTGAAGGAGTATTTGGTCAAATGGAGAGACCTGCCGGAGGAAGATTCTACATGGGAGAGTGAGCAGGTTATTCAGTAGGCTGGACTGAGATTGCTTGAGGACAAGCAATTTCAAGGGGGGCGGACTGTAATGTCCCCATTTTAGCAGTTGACCAAGTGTGTGTGCGTTAGCCTTGTTCTACATGGTCTCGAGGGCTAACGAAGGGTTTAATGGGATCTTGGAGTGTTTTGGCATAGTCATTTCCAGTTTGGGCCAAAACAAAGTTGATTTACTCAGTTTCAGGCATATTTACTATTTTTAGTAAGTCGGCAGGACACAATGCAAGTCAATTTTGGTGAGTGGATTTGATACTCCTCGGTGAGAGCTTTCCGATGAGCTATCACTCGCATTATTCAGAGTCCGATTGCTAATACATTTTAATGCCTGAAGTTTTATTAAAGTAACGTCTAATTTAATTGTAAAATATTAAAGTAACGTCTAATTTAATTGTAAAATATTAAAGTGTTACTTTAATATTTATTTTATGGGGATGTGTACCCAAGGGAGACATAAGGGGTATTTTAATATATGTTTTATATACTACACATCTTTTATCCCACATTGGCCATATGAGTTGAGCGGACCCTTGGAAATAGAATAAAATGAAGCATTTGTGGCTTCATTAGCCAGGTTGAATATGAGAAGAAATTGGTGTGTGAGTTGCAGCTCCGTTCTTGGCATTTGAGGACGTCTATCCTCTCTTGTAACATTCTAGACGTCATTCCCTTGGGGTTTGGCTTTTGGAATTCTTTGTTATTGGCTTCATTATCAGGCAATTTAGTTGCATTTCCAGCTACATGCAGATTTGGTATTTTGCTCATATCTTCTTCACTACTTTTTCGACGCTTATGCCGCTTTGAGGATATGATATTACGAAGGTAGTGGACTAATTGAAGGACAAAGCACTGTAGCAGCAAGTTCGAAAGCATGGGCTAGAGTATTATGTCAATACTGCTGAAGTAATTAGTGAGTTGATAAATCTGCCATGTATTTGGTTTAATGAATTCTGAAAATAACATTTTATTAGCAGCAGTTCATTTCCACTTTGCATATTATTGCAGTTTCTTTCTTGTTTATGTTGTATGATACCAATTCCATGCACAAAACACAACAAACAAATAAACGTTTGATTTCCGGAGTTATAAGGGGTTTAAAACATTAACCGGAGAAATAAGAGGTTGAATGCAAACTGTTTGACAAAATTCCTTTCAGCAAATTGGTTTAGTTTTTTGGGACATCCAGGGGTGCCCATTACAGTCGACCTATGTTTTTGGATGTTCTGTCAAACACATGCCATGCAATGTAGTTTGAACTCCTTTTTAGTTTGGGACCTGCCTCCTTAATGGTATATGTCATTCTTTCAAATAGTTGGGGCACGCTCCTCACACTCAATCAAGTTCCCAAAATTGAGAGAGTGTTTTGGATGATGCCCGCCAATCATGCTACAAGTCTGTTCATACATGTAATCCAGCTGAGTCGTGGATCTAAACTTCCGATTATCAGGGCCAAATTGGAACTGTCAACATGGCACCTGAACCATGGTACATTCTGAACACAATCATCTGAACACATCCTTTGTGTCACGTCGAATCAATGATCCTGATTGAGATGCAAATCAAACCATCAAACCTGTTGAACTTCTGAACTCCCTGAATAGTGGACATTCATTTTCACTTTTGAATTGGTGAAACTGAAACTCGAACCTGAACTTTGAACTTTGACTCTGCAAACTTGAACACGAACTTGAAGTTGAAGTTGAATTTTGAAAATTTCGGTTCAAGCTCAAGTTCAACTCAGTCTCAGAACGCTGCCTTTTTCACAAATTAATCTTTTACAAGGACAATGTTAGCCATAAAAATTCACGAGACACCGAAACAATCAGAGAATCTTTTCCAACAAGGCTGCTTTTTAAGGTTTGAAATTTGGGTGCTGAAAGCAGGCTAACACTATGTATGGACTTTAACATTCTTAGGTGTTAAAGTAGATTAGATCTATTTCAGATTAGAAAATCGATGTCTTTTAATTATCTTTATCTCTTGTGTTGTCCTCTTATTGATCTTATAATTTCTTGCAGGTTGATACAAGATTGATGAGATAATAAAACTTCACAAATATTGTATATGATTCTGAAACAATATTGCCTAACTCTGAATATTATGTTGCAGATCTGAATATAAATAATACAGAGAGATCGGTGGAGGACATGTCAATGAATAGACATGCTTCCATGTAAGTGGAGACATGTATCTTCATTGACATCTCACTTCATATTGGTGCCCTTTAGTTACCTTAATACAGGCCGATTGTTATCGGCATTATTGCAACTGGTAACTAATGCAGATTATATATGTGGTTGATATCATAATTATTGGCAGTATAAAAAGGTCTTAATCAGACTCGGATGTGATTGATAATTAATGTTATTTTCTCTTTGTCGATTAGATATCAATATTTATAAATGACAATGGCAATGCTAATTAAAATTTAAAATTGATCAAATGCAGATTATATTTGGAACAATATAAATAATAATTGGTTTTGCAAATATAAGCAATGTAATGATATATGGTTAAGCATTTAATATTTATGTATATATATCAATAGACAGAATGTATATTGATATATATACATGCATATAATCATAGATCATTGTATTGATGATTATCATCCATAGTTATCCGACTGAAGCTATCATTTGAACACGCTGTCTTAGCTAGGGAAGATAAAGTTTATTTAAGTATATATCACAATAAATTCATTTATCATGAGAAGAGATATCACCTTACTTGTGATATTAGAAGATATGTGTGCTTAAGAATATCAAGTCATGTGACATTCTTCATATCACAAATATCCATATTATGGTATGTACATTGACATCAAGTCTCATGACGTCTACCATATGGATGATGAATCATGGGATATCCATGGATACAGTATTAGCCATGAGTATCTCTTAAAGACCATTATGATCAAATGATATCAAGTCTCATGATATCTGTCAAAATGTTTAAGAGATATTAACTATCATGACATGTCCATGGATGTCAAGTCACATGATATCCATCATGATAGTGAAATAAATCATTGTAAAGTCGTCACCTTAGAATCTCAAATACAAGTGTTCATTATTTGAAAAGTCGTCAACTTTCAATAATGTCCACAGGGGCCAATAAAGTCATGGAGTCACACACATGACAACAAAAGAGTTTATACATTAAACATCTTTTATATATTTGTACAAATAAAGAATAGTTGAGACTTAATCTCAATTTTGACTTACATTTTCAACCATATGAAGTTTATTTTGAAAGTGTTCAATTTTTACCATGGAGAGAGCTTTGTTGAGATTGTCTGCTATCTGATCACTTGTACTAATATCCTCCAACTAAATCACATTCCATTATACCATGTTTCTAACATAGTCATAAGGAATCTCAATGTGTTTGGATCTATCATGGAACACTGGATTCACTGAAAGCTTGATGCAACCTAATTATCGTAGTGAATAATTGTAGCATTCAAGGATTCACCAAATAACCCCACAAGCAATTTCCTAAGCGATATTGCTTCTCTCCGTAGAGGCTGCAATGCACTTAAGAGCTTTGTGCAAATGAGGACTATTTCCTATCGATCCATGAAATCATTGCCGATCCTAAACTGAAGGAACATCTTAATGTGCTTTTTCAACTAGTTACACTTCCAGCCCAATTTGAGTTAGAGTATCCATGTAGATCTATGTCTATATTTTTGTATTTAAGACCATATCCAATTGTACCTTGAAGATATCTCATAATATGTTTAGTAGCAACAAGATGTATCTTCTTTGGTTCACACAAAAACTAGCTAAGTGCATTCACTGCATAACATATATCCGGTATTGTGTTGACTAAATACATGAGGGGTCCAATTATATGTCTATAGAGAGTGGCGTTTGCAAATTCTGAGTTTGCTGCAGCTTCTTTCAATTTGTGCAAATTAGTTTCCATGGGTGTAGACATTGGTCCACATTCCAACATTCAAAACCTCTTTAGAATGTCAATAATATACTTCTCTTGATTAAGCGTGACACCATCTAACTACTACGAAACTTCTCATCCAAGAAAGTAATGTAAAATGCCAAATTCCTTGTCAAAATTTGAAGCTAGACCCCTCTTACATTGAGAAATTAGATGATTTTCTCTTGTGATTAACAAGTCATCAACATACAAATTAAGTATTAGCATATCGCCATTAATTACATTTGAATAGAGGTTTGGATCAACATCATTCTTGGAAAACCCTAGTCCCACAAGATAGTGGTCAATCTTTTCATTCCAAGCTCTAGGGGCCTGTTTAGTCCATATAAAGCCTTCTTTAGTCTGCATACACGTGATTTAACATTATGTATGACAAAACCTTTGAGTTGCTCTAAATAGACTTCCTCTTCAATCATGTCATTCATGCAAATCCATTTGATGGATCTTCCATTTTTTAGATGTCGCAATAGCAATTACTGCTCTGATTGAAGTGTATTGGGCAACAAGTGCAAAAGTCTTTTCATAATCAATACCCTCTTCTTGGGAGAAACCTCTGGCAACAAATCAAGCTTTGTGTTTCTCAATACTGTTGTCTGCAACATGTTTGATCTTGAAAAGCCAGTTTGATGAAACAAAAGATTTCCCTTTTGGTGTTGGTACTATCACACATAATATTTTATAATGGATTGATACTCTTCTGACATAACATCTTTTCATACTTGATGTTTGAGATCTTCTTCAACGCAGGTTGGTTTTGATTTTATGATCTCACTCAACAAGGCAACATAACTAGAGAATTTGTGGGGTCTCTTAGTCTCCCTAAAAGTTCCTTTGGGTGCTACATACTTTTTAACTTCTTGAATCATCTTCCTAGCCAAAAGTGGTCTCTTTTTGTTATTGTTGGGTTCATCTAATGGAGTAGTCTGGTTTTCATTTACAATCTCTTTTGGAGACTCCCTCTAAATCTTGGGAACATGGGCGTAGACATGGGTCTAAATTCCAACATTCCAAACCTCTTCAGAACGTTAATAGTATACTTCTCTTGATTAAGAGTGACACCATTTGACTGTTGCCAAACTTCTAATTTAAGTAAGTGATGTAAAATACCCAAGTCCTTCATGTCAAAATTTGAAGCTAGAGCCCTCCTACATTGAGAAATTAGGTGATTTTCTCTTGTGATTAACAAGTCAACAACATATAAAATAAGTATTAACATATCATCATTAATTACCTTTGAATAGAGGTTTGGATCAACATCATTCTTGGAAAACTCTAGTCCCACAAGATAGTGGTCAATCCTTTCATACCAAGCTCTAGGGGCCTATTTGAGTTCATATAAGCCTTCTTTAATTTGCATACACATGATTCAACTTTATGTATGACAAAACCTTCAGGTTGCTCTAAATAGACCTCCTCTTCAATCATGGCATTCATGAATGCAGTCTTCACATCCATTTGATGGATCTTCCATCCTTTAGAGGCTGCAACAACAGTTACTGCTTTGATTGAAGTGTATTGAGCAACAAGGGCAAAAGTCTTCGTAATCAATACCCTCTTTTTGAGAGAAACCTCTGGCAATAAATCAGGCTTTTTGTTTCTCAATACTGCTGTCTACAACATGTTTGATCTTGAAGAGCTAGTTTGATGAAATAACAAATTTCCTTTTCAGCCTTGGTACTATCTCTCACACCATTTTTACAATGGACTGATGCTCTTTTGACATAACATCATTCCATACTTGATGTTTGAGAGATTCTTCAACACAAGTTGGTTTTGATTTTATGACCTCACTCAACAAGGCGACATAACTAGAGAATTTGTGGGGTCTCTTGCTCTCCCAGAAAGTTCCTTTGGGTGTTGCATACTTTTTAGCTTCTTGAATCATCTTCCTAGCCCAAAGTGTTCTCTTTTTGTTATTGTTGTGTTCATCTAACGGAGCAGTTTGGTTTTTATTTACAATCTCTTTTGGAGACTCCCTCTGAATATCAAGAACATGGTGCTCTTCCATATCTTTAGGAGTCCTTTGCATGTTTGAAAACCAGAAACCCTAGGTAGAGTTAAACTCTTTATTAAGAGATTCCAACTCATTTCTACACACAGGTTTTGGGGAGCAAAATTCGGAATTGGATCAAAAGAATTGTTGAAAGTTCTAGAGGGTTTAGATTTGCATGCATTCATAGATTGTCCCAGATTTTAGCTGTGGTTTTGAGATATTTATTTCTATCTCATGGGAGCTCTTGGATCTCCTAAAAGAAATGTCTTCCTCAAAGATGACATTTTTGCTAAATTCAATCAATTTTTGTCCTGGTATGTATATATCGTAGGCTTTAGATGTTTCTCTATAGCCCTCAAGTACTCCTTTTCTGCCTGAGGGCTCTAACTTAGACCTCTTTTCTTTAGGCACATGCATGTAGACAGGACAACAAAAGATTCATAGAACAAAAAATTCACAAATGACTTATATTAGGTTTGATATTGGTGTCTGTTGCTTATGGTTTTATTGTCTAGGAGTGAATGAAGACATCTATTTTGGATGTAGACAACTTGTTGCCAAATTTCAGTGCTTCCCTTTTAAGCTTCTAGCTTGGTCAATTTTCATTACATATATGTTTTTTTGTCCTTGTCTAGGTATCCCCTAGGTGGTTCCCTTCTCATCAAACATCCTTGAGGCTTCCCTTTTGGGTCTTTTCGGGTTTTCCATGCTCTGCTACCTCGACACCTCTTTGCGAGATTCTTGCTTTTTGTTTGCATCAAGGTTTTAGGTGATCTAGGTTTGGGTGGGTTTCTGTCTGAGCGTCTTCTCGATGAGAAGGAAGCCTATTCTTATTTTTGCAATTAGCTCCTAATGCTAGCATAGTGTTACTTTCAGATTCCAGACCCCGCTGTTGAATTCCCGTTCCAGGCACACTTTGTCAGTTAGCATCCCGAAGAGAAAAGTATATTGACATCTCTTGGTGTATTCAAAGGTTGATCATGGTGAGAGGATCAAAAGGACAAGGATCTACAGTCATGGAACCCTCAGAGTACTAGTTTGTAGCCGGAATTTGTTTTTGTGCAGAGGAACGGAGTTCCATCAATTTGATTGCTTTACCCTTGGAAGCGAATGTCTTCGAGTTCATTTCTAAATCAATGTTGGGAAAATAAGTGAAATACTTCTAGTTGTTCAAATCTTCAGAAAGCATATGCCTCTATGATACTTTCTATCTAAAAGAAAATATGGAGTTTCTATTCCAGAAGATTTAAAAATGTGGAAATACTAAATCCGGATGCGAAGACATTCTTTGGAAATACCACAAAGTTGTTTCCGATGGAGTAGTTTGTGAAGTGCGAACCTGATTAAAGAAGATAATAGTTCAAGCCCTCAAGGCGGAAAGTTCATTTTGTGGCTTATCCAAGGAATGAGATAAATACAAAGGAAAGCTTTGTGCGGAAAAGAAAGCGATAGGGTATCCACGACACCGAAGGAGTATTGCTCGTGATGCGATTCCGAATCAAAGAAAAAGACAAGCTTACAGAAAGATAGGTTTATATTTACTTCCCCACACATAAAGAATTCTGGTGCAAACTCTTGTTTTGGATTCTGAAGTTGATGCTAACTCTGTACCTCCGACATCATACTGGTTTGATTACATAGATCATACAGATCTGATAATGCATGAAATCCCATAGATAAAAGGCCTATATATAATTGTCATTCCCTTTATTTTGATCGGTGACTCCTTGGGCAATATTGTTAAAGACTAACTTAATCAACTTACTTAGTTTAATCGCTAACTAAAGGTAATTCTCTCTTAGATGCCGATTTGAAGAAAGTAATTATGGCCGACCTAGATAGGGACATGTCCTTTCTAAGGACATGCCCCTTGGTTGCTATATTTATGTAGGGTCTGAATGTGGATAAAGGACAAAAACATAAGGTCTGCTCCTTTAGCATTACTGCCCTATACGATTTGTAGCAGGTATAAAACATTTGCAGAATAATCATTATACACCAAATAAGACTTCATAGACAGGTCTGATATATTCAAGACCATCTTCAGCAAGCTAAGAAAGGCATTATATTAGTTTGGTTGTTCAGAATTTGCAGAAACTTTACATGGTATCAAAGCTGCGGTAGTCGAACCTAGGCTCTGTAAATTGACAATCAGATTTAAAATATTTAGCAACATCCTTCTACCTTCAATGGCTAGCACAATCAAACCCGAAGTTAGGTTTAATGGAAAAGAACACTTCGTTGCTTGGAAATTCAGAATTATGATGATTCTTGAAGACAATGATGTGAAACAGTTTGTTGATAAAGAATTCGAGCAACTTGATGTTGACTCTCATAAAACTATCTGGAGTAAAGGAAACATGAAAGCCATCCAAATCATATTAGATGGAGTTAAAAATGAAATAGTACCTATGCTAATGAAACATCAGACAACATTTAATATGATGAGTACATTATTAAATGCATATGACGTTAATGATGCAACTAGAACCCTTGCACTAAAAAGGCAACTAAATCATATACAGAGAAAGAAGGGAGAAACTAGAATTCATACTTCCTAAGGGTGGCTAGTCTAAGAGATGAACTTGCAAGTACAGGGACCATAATTGAAGAGAAAGAGCTAACACTTATGGCTATAAATGGGTTACCAGATTCATGGAAACAGAGCAAGTGCTAGAGACAATCTTCTAGATTTCTATAGACTTAAATGAGATTGCCTTCAAGAAGGATCTAGGAAACTTAAGAAAGGAGGAAAATTGAAAACTGAAGATGAAGAACTTCATTTTCTCAACACAAATTCCTATAAAGGTAAGAATAAGCACTTCAAGAAGACGAAGGGTAATTATAGAAATGACAAACTTAAGAGAGATTTATCCAAAATAAAATGCTTCAAATGTGAAAAATTTGGACACTATTGATCTTATTGCCTTGAGAATACAAAGCAACAAGTAAATTGTACAAATGTTACTAGGAAAGAAGAAAACTATGATTCCAAGAAACGTGTATTGTATTTTGCACTATCAAATGAAGTAATTGGTAGTGGATCATCTCGACACATTACAGGATACAAAGAAGTACTAGACTCAATATTAGAAGAGGTTAATGACAAAGTTACCATAGGTGATAATTCCATTCATCCAGTCAAAGGAGTTGGGAACTGGACCTTTAAACTGAAGTCATATATTTCTCTCCATCTCAAAAGAGTACTCTATGTACAAGGAATAAAGAGGAATCTAATCTTTGTTACAACACTTGAAGATGATGGACATAATGTTGCATTCATGGATAGTAAAGTAATGATCTGGTCTAAGAACTCTTCATTCACGAAATCGAAGTTGATTGGTCAAAGAAAGGGATACTAGTATGAATTAAACATAGAACCTATTCAAGCCTTAATTCATGAAGCTGCTGATATAAATGAAATGTGACGTAGAAGGTTATGGCATCTAAACTTCAAAGCCTTATCGACTATGGAGAAGATGGCTACTGGTTTACCTAAGTTGAATAAAGATCATTCCAACATATGCAAAGGATGCGCTCTGGGCAAGAACACCAAAAGTCCATTTCAAGATAGCACTAGAAAAACTAACAATGTTTTGGAATTAGTCCACTTAGATTTACGTGGACCTATGTTTGGTCCTTCTCTTGGAGGATTCTGGTACTATATACTTTTTATAGATGATTTCTCTAGGAAAACATAGATTTACTTCTTAAAATGTAAAGAATCAGAAGAAATCCCTAAGAGATTTAAAGAATTCAAAACCTTAACTGAAAACTATCCAGGCACAAAATCAAAACTCTCAAGATTGATAATGCAGGGGAATATACTTCAGATTTGTTTAAAGATTTTTGTAAAGAAGCAAGAATTAAAAGGGAGTACACTGTTGCTTATAAATCACAGCAAAACAAGGTACCAAAAAGGAAGAATAGAACAATTATAGAAGTAGCAAGAGCTATGATATTTGATCACAATTTAGAATATTATCTTTGGGCAGAAGTCTCATGTACTGCTCTCTATATTCAAAACAGAAGTCCTCATTCCAACCTTAGAGATAAAACTCTTGAAGAAGTCTTTTCTAAGGTTAAACCAAATCTAAGCCATCTTAGGATATTTGGGTACCCAGTATACATGCATGTTCTAAAAGAAAAGAGTCCTAAGTTAGAAACCTCCGGGAGGAAAGGTATTTTTGTTAGGTATAGTAAAACATCTAAGGCATATAGAGTTTTCTTACCTAGTCAGAAAACCATTGTACTTAGTAGGGATGTAATATTTGAAGAAGATTTAGCTTTCAAAAGAGCTCTTAGTTCTGAAGATCCTACACATATACCTAGTATTGAAGAAAATCATGAATCTCAGTTTCAGAGGGAGAATATTGAAGAAATTGAGGGTGAAATTCAAAATCTTAATCTTGAGGAAACTCAAAATTCTAAGAAAAGACCACTTTGGGCTATTAAGACTATAGAGGAAGCACAACACTTCGTTGCACCATCTGGAACCTTCAGAGAAAGCAAAAGACCCAAAAGATTTTCTAGTTATGCAACAAACATGAGTGATTTATCTACTTCAGAACCAACTAATGTTTTAGATGCTATTAAACATACAACTTGGAAGGATGTTACGACAGAAGAATACCAATCCATTATTAAGAATGATATTTGGGAAATTGTTCCAAGGCCTGAAGGAAAGTCTGTTGTTTCTTTTAAGTGGATATTTAAAATCAAGCATGCTGCTGATGGTAACATTGAAAAATATAAAGCCAGATTCCTAGCCAGAGGATTCTCTCAGAAGGAGCGAATTGATTATGAAGAAACCTTTGCTCTAGTTGCCAGATACACCTCTGTAAGAGCAGTCCTAGCTATTGCAACATCGACGTGATGGAAAGTACATCAGATGGATGTGAAAACAACATTTCTGAATGGAAAAATTACAGAAGAGGTATATTTTGAACAACTTGAAGGATTTGAAACTCATAACCCTAAAGTCTTTGTTTGCAAGCTCAAGAAAGCTGTTTACAGGCTTAAACAAGCTCCAGGGGTATGTTATGAAAGAATTGATGAGTATCTCTCTAGTTAAGGATTCTCCAAGAATGAAGTTGATCCAAATCTCTATTATAAAAAGGATAAAGATGATATGGTAATTTTGATACTATATGTTGATGATTTACTAATAAGAGGTGATGATCATCTTATAGATCAATGCCAGAAAGATCTAATCAAAGAATTTGAAATGAAAGATTTAAGACTCCTTCATTACTTCCTAGGACTGGAAATATGGCAAAACTCTGACAACATCATACTTAATCAAGGAAAGTATACATTAGATATCTTGACGAGATTTGGAATGTGGCACTGTAGACCTATGTCTTCTCCTATGGAGACTAATTTACACAAACTTAAGGAAGCAGCAACCGAATTACCCTCCATAGATTCTACTCCATATAGATAGACGATTGGGTCTAGTATGTACTTAGTAAATACAAGACCTGATATTTGCTATGTTGTTAATGCTTTAAGTCAGTCTATGTGTGAGCCAAAGGAGATTCACCTAGTTGCAATCAAACACATTATGAGATACTTACAAGGCACTCTTAAACTTGGGCTCAAGTATGCGAAAGTTGACTTGGACTTACATGGGCTCACAGACTCAGATAAGGCTGCAAGTGTTATTGATAGGAAAAACACTTTAGGATGCTGTTTTAGTTTAAGATCAGCAATGGTATCTTGGATATGCAGAAAGCAGGCATCAATAGCACAGAGTTCCTCAGAAGTTGAATACATTGCCGCAACAATGGCCTCTCAGGAAGCAGTTTGGCTTAGAAAATTATTTGTGGGATTATTTGGTCAACCCATGAATCCTAGTATTATTCATTGTGATAATCAGAGTTCCATCAAGCTTTCTGTGATTCCAGTTTTTCATGACAGGTCCAAGCATATTAAAATTCCTTACCTTTATGTAAGAGATATGGTAGATGGGAATGCTGTAAAATTAGAATACATTTGCACTGTAGATCAGGCAACATATATTCTTACCAAACCTCTCTCTTGAGTGAAGATAGATCACTTCAGGAAAAGACTTGGTATGGTTGAATTATAATGCATTTGTATTCTTTAATTATTAATGAAATAATTTTGAGTTAAAATTATTATTGTCAGTCTATTTTCTATTATGGGCTTCACCGTTTGTATTCATTATCTAAGAGGTGACAATCTCTAAGATAATGAACACTTGAATAAAAGACATTACGAGAGATGATGATCTCTAAGATATGTTTTGAATAGTAGAGAACTACTGTTAGACCTAGATGAGTTCAAGACCACATTGTGATGTAGACATTTCTATGCCTATGAGTCACAACTTGGATAAAGGAAGAATTTAATCATTCTCCAGATTTATCCTGTGTTCTGGTAGATCTTAACTCAGGATCATATTGTGATATAGGATTGCCAGTACTTATGAGTCACAACTTGGATAAAGAAAGAATTTAATCATTCTCTAGATTTTATCCTATATATTGCATTCCATGCAATACTATTATCACAAGTATAGGTGATAAGTCATATCACAGGTATAGTAATATGACATAGTATCACATGTTCAATGATACCACATGCTTAGAAGATTCAGATAGATATAGAGTATTGATCTATGCTAATTCATCTTAATTGATGGTGCTAGATATGTTATGTCTCAATATGATTATCAAGTTAAGAGGGAGTGTTAAATCTTTAACTATGACATCATACTGGTTTGATTACACAGATGATACAGATCTGATAATCCATGAAATCCCTTAGATAAAAGGTCTATATATAATTGTCATTCCCTTTATTCTGATTGGCGTCTCCTTGGGGCAATATAGTTAAAGGACTAAAGCAACTTAGTTAATCACTAACTAAAGGTAATTCTCTCTTGGACGCCAATTTGAAGAAAATAATTAAGGCCGACCTAGATAGGGACATGTCCTTTCTAAGGACATCCCCCTTAGTTGCTATAGTTAGGTAAGGTGTGAATGTGGATAAAGGACACACGAAAAACATAAGGTTTGCTCCTTCAGCATTACTACCCTATACGATTTGTCGCAGGTATAAAACATTTGCAGAATAATTATTATACACCTAATAACACTTCATATATAGGTCTGACATATTCAAGACCATCTTTAGCAAGCTAAGACAGACATTATATCAGTTTGGTTGTTCAAAATTTGCAGAAACTTTACAATTAAAAGGATAGTTTTCGTTAAAGCTTGAGCCAGTTGATTCCGTAAGTAAATGATCTCTCTACTGCATGAGATTTAAGTGAATTTTATATTCGTTGGATTTATGAATCATTAGATGGGTAGAAGTAAAATGATTTAAAGAGTCATTAATCTACTTGATTTATTGCAAATTCAACCGTTATGATTGCTAGTTGTGAGATAATTTGTTTGTGTGGTGTTGACGTTCGAATTTTCGAGTCTATATAATCGGATTTCTCCCAAACAAAGTTCTTTTTGTCCTAACAACAATTTTGTCAAAGTAATTTGTCTTCTCTACGTGAAAGCATAAGCTAATGGCAATCAAAGCAGTAGGGTATGATCGCCTAATTGGATTGGAGAGTGAGTTGAAGAACTTTTCTGACACTTCCTTTAAATTTCACAACTTGGGTGATTCGCACAAAAGACTTAATACCCAACTCAGAAACTAAAAGAGAGCGGACTAGTTGAGGTTGCCGGGTTCCCCATGGCTGTGCAAGCACATTAATTGGTAAAGGAATGTATCAATAGATACAATCTGGAGACAAAACAAATATTGTTTCCTGATCAATCCATTATGCTTTTTGTGAATTAAGAATTGATGCAATCTGCACATCGAATCCCAATGAAGGAAGAGTATTGCGACATCGATTTTTCTTCCTCTACATCGATGTTCAACAAGAAAAAGACTTTGAGAAGAGAGGACATGCAGAGAACATGGTTCCAAACACCTCGTAGCAAAAAGAGTAAGATGCCAATGACTCTTTTTGGAACCAATTTAAAGAGAGAAATTGTGGATATCTTGGCACTGTTGCTTAGATTAAAAGTAAAGGAAGAGATTCTAGATTTTATTGAGCATCACTTCTACTTGGTCTAGGCCATTTGTGCTGAAGGACTACAGATTGATTGGGCTCAGATTATATGTGAAGAGCTTGCCTCTTGGCTAAATTCAGCTAAGGCATTCAGGCAATTCTTTATGTCATCGTATTTGATATATGCCTTAGCCATGCATCATCTCTGGCCTGCTCTCCCTAGTACTGAGGACTTTGATGAAAACACGAAGGTATATGAATTCTATCCTCATCTCCAACTACAGAGGAGTTTTGAAGAATATGTAAAGGTAAATGATGGTTTCACAATGAGGCTGTGCCAGGAATTGCAAGGGTGCCCTGAGTGGAGATTTTCACTAAAAGCCATAGCAACTGTCAGCCAATTTGGGTGTTGTTTCATCCAATTTCTATCTTTCTCCTACTTGAGGATTGGTGCATTCGATGGCTTCCCAAAGAGGCTCCTTAGATATCCCGAAGATAAGGTAGTTCTTGTTGAGTTGTAAAGACAAATACTAGAGGTGAACACCTTATTTTCCATTCTGAAGAAGATAGCTGAAATTCTGTTTCCAATAGTGATGTGACCTTACTCTTGTGCCTCCAGATCTAATGCTCGGAATTTAATTAAAGCCTTTGAGAGTAGAATTAAATTGATTGATTATGAGGTGATAAGACCTCAGTATGACCCTGTTAACTTTGTAAAAGATCATTTGAAGCTAGGGTATGCTCATAGTCATATTCTAGACATTAAAGACTATTGGGCTGGGTGTTATGATGAATACCAAACTAGAGAAAGGTATTGATCCAGATTGACAATAGATGAAATTAAGTTGTATAATGACACTGTTGATGTTAGTGATCTTGCAAATGATGGCTCTTACATGCATCTCTCAACTTACGAGCAAATCAAGAACACTCCTATAGTGTCAACTTTGCTTGAAGGCCTTGTTATTGACATGATGGAAGTCCTGATGTGTGGTATCATCAAGAGGACAGACAAATGGGTGGAATGGACTGGAACAAGGAAGAAAAAAACTAGAATTGCAAGTTTTGCTGGTGGAGTAGCTTTCGGGACAACCCAATCTACTGCTGTTGCATCCACTACTGCTGCTACATCAACATCAGCCGGACCAACACAATCTGTTGGTGGAGGAGGAGGTCAACCTCTTGAGAAGAATGTTCAAATTACTCCAACTTGTGGAGGAGGATCTCTGGTAGATATAGGAAAGGTTGGAGATGAAGAGAAAGATAAAGGCAAAAAGAAGGAGAAACCAGTAGCGAAGGCCTTGTCCACTGTGCCAACCATCAACCTCGATGGTGACAATAACCCTTTGGATGGCCAAGAGTAGGAGGCATCTCAATAGGGTGATACTCTAGTCCTCTTTGTTACCAAGGAAATTTTTTTTCCTTTTGCCAGCCAAAGCAAGATGACACCTCTAGTTGCGAGTAAGCCTTTTGATCCTACAACTGTGCAGTCAGCACTCAATGTCCTATCAACTGAATCTTGGTTGGAAGAGACAATTGATCGGAAGAATAGAAGATGTGAGGAAAGTGCTCCATCTAAGGACATTATTGTACAAGAAACTTCATCTTAGCCAACATCGAAGAAGGCAAAGAAGTAGAAGACTATAGCTGCATTGGCCACGAATTCTTCTACTGGTCACACGCTAGTGGAGATTGTAGAACCTTAGAAGGAGGGAAAATTTTATGAACTAACTCCTAATGATTTTCAGATTAGATTGGTTGACATAGGCTCTCCAGTGCACGATTCTATGGTCAACATCTAGAAATCAACAAATGTGAAGATTGAGGATAGACTGGAAGAGTTAAGGTCAAAAAAAGAGGTACTAAAGGCCTCAAATAAGGAGTTGATGGATTACATCGGATTTGCACTTGGAAGTACCTCTACAAGCACATTCGACCCAAGTGTAGAGGAGAACAAGAATTTGCTACTTAAGCTACAATAGGAGAGGCAATTTGGTCAAGTTGGCCATACCTAGATTGATGAAATAAAGGCGCAAGGTTCCCCTCTCATTGAGAACCTTGGGAGTCTGTTGTTAGACATTGACAATTTGAGAGAAGCAGTGTTAAGCCACCAGACTTTGATGCACAAAGCATTAGAGAGCCTAATAGAGCAAGTGGCCTTGTTGCAAGAGGTGTTTGACATGAAGACTAATGTTGCTGTGACCCATGAGATACTCAAGATAGGCCAAAAACCATTGCTTCATTGGAAGCAATTATTGGAATTCAAAATTGAGAGCTCAATTAAGTTTGAGCATGAGCTAAAGGATGTATATGATTTAGTGAAGAAAGTAATGGACAAGATATTCGAACATTTAAAGGTTCTGCAAACTGAATCATATATCACCAATAATGGTCCATTGGTAGACATCAAACAAATGAAGTCTAAGTTTCTGGCATTTGTTGAAGAGGCTTTGATTCATCAAATTTCCAGGTGGCAAAGAGTCTGGAACTCTCAGCAATGGATTGTGTTCTAAAGCGTGCAGCAAAGAAGCTCCAATCAAAGATCCCCAGAGTTAAAGAATTGATAGAAATGCGTGATTATTGGATGATTAGAGTTGACAACATTCTGATTCCAAGTGTCCATGAGTTGAAGAGTGTAACTGATGCAATCAAGGCATACCGAGCCAAGGTTGGGACTCCAAAGAAAAACTAATGCTTTGACAGAGGATTGCACTTTCCTTGCAAACATATGACAAGTGTCACCTCTTCTCTCTCTCTCACTTTCTTATATTGTAGCCATATTTGGCATTCTCCCCGTATGCTAAAGTTTTGTAACGAATGACATATCTATTCAATCCTATTTTGCGAATGTTCAAAGATGCTTTGTTGAGTAATCATGATAACTGGCCAATTCCAAAAGGGCCTATAAATGTAACTTTTTGAGAAGTAAATAAGATCGGCAAAATTTTGATGTGGGCAAACCCTTGTGCTAGCATTCTCAAGACTTGGGGCAAATCTCTAGGGATGCTCCCCCAAACTCCCCTAAATGCTAGCATTCTCAAGACTTAGGGATGATGTTCCCAAGTTTCGGTAAGCCGCCAAACACTGCCTAAGGCCCAACTTCTTGAGGGATGATTGGAGGCCTCCCTTCACTACATTTTGTACTTGTTTTAATATCATGCCACTCTATTTAGTATTTTACTTCTTAATAGTCTTATACATGTTTTCATAGCTAGCATTTCAAGTATCATATGTATTGAGGACCCTATGTTTCCGCATTTTGGAAACCCATCCCTTGTTCCGGGGTCACCCCTCCCTGATGGCAATGTAACTATGATATTATTATACAATCGATTGTTGCAACTATCATATTGCTTGTTTATCTACATAATTTGATTTGGGTCTTGGTTGAGTTATTGCAATCAGTTGCAAATATTTGGTATCAGTTCTGAATTTATTTTTTATTGAGTGAATACTACAGTGAGCCCAAGCATATATACTTTTTAGTCTTTTAGACGTCAGATGTGGAGTTAACTATACATAGTTAGTCTGCATATCCGCCCTACAAATTCTTCATTGCATGTTGTAGTTTGCATTAATGTTAGGATCATATGTTGTAGATTGCATCTTTATTCTCAGATCGGTCAGTATATGATTTTGATTGCAGTAATATTAATGAATTCCGGTATGTATTTTGGACAAAGCTGGCAAATGAAGTGCTTATCATTTTATTCATGTGATCTCTCCTGCTTTTCTGTCACTTCTGGGCATCAATATTTTTAAAAATCGTTGTTTATGATAAAAAAGTGGTTTTTTGGGTAATTGTGAAGTTCGGCTATGTGTATGCCATATGTCCTGGTATACTTTTAGTCAATTGCAACACTATATATTAATATACAGTCAGTTGTTGTAGCCATAGAGTTAGAGATCACTTGGGGAATAAATTGGCCTACTAGCAGAGTAGGTTTGTTTGAAAAAAATGGAAAAAGTTGGGAATAAATAGGATTTACAGGAAAACGTAAAAAAATGTTAATTTTCCAAAACCAGAATAGAATTCAACATTCTGAAACTCAAAAAATACACGAATAGATGACACACATATCCTGGGAGAACCCTCCACTTGAGGATGAAAAACCTGTCGCCACAAAAGATAGATCCTTTATAGAATGATCAAAAAACAAATACAGTGATCTCAGGCATATGGTTGATTGCCAATCAATAGATGCCTTTCTTCACTGTCCCAATAATCCTGCTATAATCACTATTTGAGTACAAAACATATATTTAAGCATCTCACAGATTCTACTATGACAAGAATAATGATCCCCAATAGCATTTGATCATGCACTCATTGACAAATGCAGAATCAAAAACTTGGCATTCATAGACACAGGCAGCTTCCAATACATACACAGGCAGGCAACTCCCGGTACACAAACAGGCAGGCAACTCTTGATACACCACATGAACATGCTAACTACAATAATGATCCCCAATATCATTTGATCATGCACTCATTGAAAAATGCAGAATCAAAAACTTGGCATTCATAGACACAGGCAGCTCCCCATACATACACAGGCAGGCAACTTCCGGTACACAAACAGGCAGGCAACTCTTGATACACCACATGAACATACTAACTACAATAATGATCCCCAATATCATTTGATCATGCACTCATTGAAAAATGCAGAATCAAAAACTTGGCATTCATAGACACAGGCAACTCCCGGTACACAAACAGGCAGGCAACTCTTGATACACCACATGAACATACTAACTACACACCTTCAAAACCGTTTTATCTTTCTTCAATGAACTGCACAGGAAAGGCATAAAGATAGCCGTGACCTTCACAAGAAGAACTGATGATAGACAACAAGGACTTAACGATGCAATAACACAGCAGTTACAAAATATACCAGAGGAGAAGATAAAGATGCGAACAGATGCTGGTCCAACTAACTTTTCAACAAATGCAACTGAAACCAACTCAAGCTGCCAGCATGAACATACCTGAAATTCCAACAACTGACAAAGAGGGAGAGAGTTATAGAAATATGTTGATGCCAATTAGATGAACTACATGAAGCCATCAAGGAGCTGGAACTGGTATCAAATAATAGAGAAGAATGAAGCATGGTAAGAAGATATTAACATCACACAGAATTTCTGAGAATCCTTACTGCAGACAATCACAGGTAATTAATCTATCTTGAAAATACATAACATTAACATTTCTATAGCATCTAGATGATAAAAGACTTATACAATTGATTTAAAGCATATGCGCAGCCTCCTCCTGATATATTTGAAGTTTGAGGACTCAGTTTGAACATTGATTTTGTTTGTATAAATTTCAATCAAGCTATGATTTGAAGTAGCACCAAAGTATGATGCGTGCTTTCCTATTATTCCAAATCAGAATGAAGCTTTCTTCACAAAATATTGTTAATAAAAGAAAATCTTCAGAATCATATAACTAGAATTCATAATCTATACAACGTTGGCATGATACACACATGTGAAATCATATATAGACGTATATACGAAAACAACTTTATATATTGAACTTAGAGATTGAATTACATGAATTATCTATTCTAATTTTGAGTAGAGTTTTAAATATGTAGTGATTTGATTAATCATAATAAATTATATGTCATAATTGACAAACCAAACCTAAAATGATTATTATGATTACTGGAGGATTCTTGTTTTCATTTAAAAAAACAAGGCAAAACCTTGTTACCCAGGATCACATTGTAACAAATGAATAAGACAGCTTTGTTTTGGTCTTCTTTTGTTTCTTATTGAAGCAATATTTTTGAAATTTATACCATCAAAATCAATGTTAGAACACAAATAGTATTTATCAAGCTATACAATTATTCAACGTAGAAAGAGAGGAACATTTTGTTTGTAATTGCCTATCTCGCACGCTACTTTCCGACTCTTTAACACTTTGGGACTTTGCAATAGTTTTGATCCAACTTTGTTGGCCTTGTCTTTAGTGTCCTATGCTGATTTGGTGGGTTTTTTCTGCCAGCATAACTTTTAGTGTTTATGTTAGTTTCCCACAATTTTTTTTGTCAAGTAATTGCCTTCGCCAATTAAACACCTAATAAATCGTCAAAACAATGTTAAATGTCGTTGATAAAAAAATCTCATTACTCGCTGCACATGTTGACTCCTGATTAAGAGTGTGAAATCACAATTTTCCTCCATTTTCTGTCTATGTTATTAAAAGTCAATAATAATTTAAATTAATAAACTACTTTATAATATTAATATAGTTGATAGGCTATATGTGGGAGCTCTGCTTCCGTAATTTTTTTTTTGACCAGAAAATTGTTATCCCTTCCAAAAAGCGTGCTGGAAATATGTAGCTAATGATGTAATATTTTATTTATTAAAATGTTTGTCGTCAACAAATTTAGAAAATATTTTATCTTTTTTCAATTTTTTGATTTCTTTCCTTAAATTAGAGATTTTTAAATAACCGAAGTAGTAAACCCTAGAATTGCTATCCGACTTGGAAAAAACAAATAACATGCTTCAAGATTTAGAATATTTGAAACATCAATATATAATTTATATTTCATAATATAATATAATAATAATAATTAGTGTTCAAGTTAGAGGATTGCTGCAAATGTAATAACATTGCCTGTAATATCTGTATTTTTCAATTGCAACAATCTCTCTTGCTTTTATATTGAGAATAAAGCAAGGAGAGAGACATGTCCCTGGGACATGTCTATTCATTATTATGAGATTAATATAATAATAATTGATTATGTAACTATCTATATACATGTATATATATTATAATAATTCTCTTAATGGCAGTTTAGATATATATCTATGTATTTATTATCTCACACACACACGTATATATATATATATATATATATATATATATATATATATATATATATATATATATATATATATCTTCAATAGTTTAATTTGATAGGATTTATCTGACAGAAGCTACAAAACATCAATACTCCCTCTTAGCTAGAAAGGATAAACACGAGATATGATATTACCTCAGCATAATATCAAGAATGACATATTTAAGAATTTCATTGATCAAAAGATATTCACCATTAGATCTCATCTCATGATATTAGGACTAATGGCCTCGTGAATGTCAAGTCACTTGACATTCACCAAGTACTTCGAGCAATGGCCTCCTAAATGTCAATTTGTAACATAATCACCAAGTACTTTGAGTAATGGTCTCTTGAACATCAATTCGCATGATACTCACCAAGTACTTTGAGTAATGGCCTCTTGAACATCAATTTACATAACATTCACCAAGTACTCAAAAAATGTCCATAAGTAATGCATGCATAGTATCGTCAATAATACCTACCATAGGTACTTTCATGATATGTTTAAGGAACTCAATCCACCATGCTAGATATAGTCTATCATGATTTGCTTAGATATCATAAGATATCGATCACAATAGAAGATTAAGTTATTGTAAGATCGCCACCTTCCAATACCTTTAACAAATACAAGTGATGATCATTTGGAAGTCATCCCTTCCTCATGATGTACAACGGGCCTAAAATAGTCATGAAATAACATTTATGATTCATAGTCCTTTGACTGTTACAGTTTCTTGATCACTAGAGAGTCCATCTTGACAAGGTCTACTCTATCTGAATTAGTATGATCGAGATCATCAAAAGTTGAATGAACCATATCCTCTATCTGCTCCTCTTTCCAAGGTTGCCTCTAACGAAGTGTTAGACTCCATCCGAATCTGATATCAATCTTCTTTTTCCTCAGGTAATGCTCTCCAGACGACTTCTTTTACACAGCTCACATTTCTTCAACTACTGACTTTTACGTTAGGGAGGTAGCCACTTATTTAAATTTCCCCCATATTACATTGTCCACATATATTGTACCCTCTCCCTAAGTGGTGTCTCCTCTATCTGTAATTAGCTGCAAATATTTATCACCATAAATCTTCCCCTTTATTTATTTGTTTGTTCCTTCTATAATTGTTGTCACCTCTTCATAATCCATAATCGCTATGAATTTCCCATTTATTGCATGCCCATCAATCATTGGGCGATCCTTCCTATTTGGCAATTCAATATATAATCACCTTTGTATTCGTTGCCACCTATTTTTGAGGTCCTCTCTGTTATGATAGAAGTTGACCAAATAATAATAGGTTTGATTTAATAAGATTGTATTACATCTGGCATGAAGTAGGAACATAAGTATCAAAGGCATATATTCCTCCATGTTTATTTTGTTTTTCGATCAACTTAGTCATTGGCAGCTACAGGCTTTGCTGTTTCGCAGGTGTCTTAACTTGCATTATATGTTCGCTGCTTCATTTCGTTCAGTAAATTTGTCTGATCCTTATTTGACACAAACTCTTCTCTTACTAGTTCGATGTCTTTGCAAGATATATTTTACAACCGTCTCTGTTCTAGGAATCAATTATAATGTACTTCTACCTTACTAGCAGTAACAGACTATCACCTTTAAATAACTTCTGCTAATATCTATATTCGCTAATCTTGGAACAATCTTTAAAAAAAAAATTGTTGTCACTTCGTAAGTCTGAATATAGTTTTCTGCGTTTGCTTTACCTAACCTCGGAAAATGCGAATAAATGACCATGGGTTTTTGATACCTTTTTTTTCCTTATAGGTGACAATATTATTATATATCGTGCATCAATATAATAGTCCGATTAAATAAAGAAGATTTCTTAGTCTTATATGAATCTTCCTTTTAGTTCAACAAGATTGTGGATAATATTATATGGAAATAATATCTCACTCAATCCTTAGGGAATGAAGAGATTTACTGTAATGTGCCATGAACCATGTTGTATTCTTTCCACCATTATCATAGTAGTGATTATAACTATTTCCCTGTAAAATAACCTTCTCTAATACCATGTTGAAGTTAGAGGATTACTGCAAATGTAATAACACTGCCTATAAATACCAAATGCTGCAACCTCTCTTGTATTTGTATTGAGAATAAGGCAGGGAGAGAGTTTTGTCCCTTCATGGGATATGTCTATTCATTATGATTAATATAATAATAATTGATTATGTAGCTCTCTCTCTTTCTCTCTATATATATATATCTATATGTGTATATGTATATTATTATTTTAATTTCTGCTAACGGTAGTTTAAATATATATATCTATATATTTATTGTATCTCACATAAGATATATATATATATATATATATATATATATATCTTCAATAGTTTAGTCTCATAGGATTTATCTGACAAAAGCTTCAAAACATCAACAATTAGTATAATATTATTTATAGTCTAAGTCACAAGGTTCGAGTTTGACAGCTATGAAGTTTGGATGAAATTCAAAAAGTCCAAAAAATGAAAAAAAAATTTGACATTAAATTTGGCTTGTGTAATTTAAAGAAAAAGTATATGCAATTTATTATTACGTGTTTATGAGTTTTATGCAAAGAAATAATAATATATTGAATTTATTTATTATTATTATTTGTTTATGATTTTATTTATTATTATAATGCTATTTTTTACTCTTTTCTGATAGATATTATTATGCTATTTATTATTAAAAATTTTCTTGGTAAAAAATAATAAAAATAACTTTTACTTTGTATAATTATAATCTTATAAAATGTATAAATCTAATAATACAAATCATATTTATTATAATAGCCTTATCAAAGATTTATAACTGAAACAAAAAATATTAAAACCTAATAATATATATCGTATCTATTTTAATAGTTATTATTAAGGACTTGCTGTATGTCATCGGCCGTCGACTTCACTGGAGCAAAATGCATACATTGGGGCAAATGCAGATGACATTGGAGAAAATGCAGATCATTGGCCATCAATGCAGTAAAACAAAGAAGTGGTTGAAGATGGAAGATGTAGTTAGTTGGAAATGTCAGACGCCAGACATAGGACCCTAAGCTGATGGAACTCGAGCAACATACGCCAAAAAACGGATGCCAAACAATGGAGCAGCAACAAATGCCAAAATATAACTGGAGTATTTCATCATTTCCTACAAATCGACAAAAAATAGCTCCATGCGAATTTATGATGAATTTTAGCTAATGTTTTACACTTTTTATGTGTTTGCCAAATTTCGAACTTGGAGCTGAAAATTCGGTGAACCCTGTGACTTAGTCTATAGTTGAACTCTAATTTACCACATTCGTATATTGAACCTGACATTCGGTAGTCGGGTCGTTCAACATTCGAATTTGGTTTTGATTCAATACGAATTCGATATTTATCCCTATCATTTGCTGCCAAATTGGTCAGCGGGGCCCTTTGCGAGTTTGCAACGAATGCCGTTGAATTTATAAATCCCCGCAATGATTTCCTTTCGAATTTTACCTCATTGGGTCGTTTTGACTTTTTAATAATTTTTATAAACCTTGACGGTGATTTTAATAGTTTTTTAATATCCACGCAAGCATTCTTCTCCTGCCACGCAAGAATAGATAGATAGATAGATAGATAGATAAAATTTTAACGTCCACGAGGCCAAAAATAGCCTATGGGACAGCAAGACAACTCAAGCAGACTTAAGTAGCGCTGTTCGCCTCTTGTGTAGACTAATGATGAGCCCCCCCAATTGCTCAATGTACTCTTCGTTGAACAGGTTATGCCAAGAACTGTCACATATAGTATCCGCAAACTTATCCCTGCTATCCTTGTAGGCCTCACATTCTAGAATAAAGTGCTGTTCAGTTTCCACTTTCCCAGAATTGCAAAATTTGCAAATTCTCTCTTCCCAAGCCTCCTTTGGCCTCTTTCAACGCCCGGTCTCACAACGAAGTTGGTGAGAGTTGGTTCTCAGCTGAGCAATAAGAATTTTAGCTCTCCAAGAAATGTTGGCTCCTATGTACACTTTTTCGAGTTGATCACAAGTGGGGTTGAACTCATTTATATAATATAGTTTCTTCCTCCCAATCTCGCTTCCCCAATTTCTCTTGTAGAATTTCTCCATAACAAAAACCTTTATTTCTTTATTACTTGTGGGGCACATATTGAAATGAATATTCCATTTACTCATCCACTTGATGTTTTGTTGCATCCATGTCCTTTTTCGCTTACATAGTGTGTCACTAAAGACAACTTTCGGCCATCTATCCTCTTCCATTTTTTCGATTCTTTTTAGATAGCTTAAAAGGCGAACCATAGCAAGTGCCTCAATAGGCGCAGCCCCCATTTCACTTAGCATGATGTCATATGGAATAGTGCTTTTAATTTTAAACTTGCTTGTAATCAAGCGCTTTTGGATTCCTTCGATTTGTTTCCATTGTGCTATAGTAGTGCTGCTGGCCCATAATTCACACCCATAAAGAACAACTGGCAGGACAAGAAGACCAAACAAGGTTTGAATAGTTTTCCAATCCCACAACTCCGCTTCACGGCACCTATTCTGAAGAGCGTAGAAAGCCTTCCATCCACCTAATGTCCTTTTATACCTGCAGCTAGACCAGCTTAGTTTTTTGTTGAAATCGATGCCAAGGTACTTATATTCCGCAACTTCTTCGAGAACACTTCCATTGTAATAAAATTCATGTTGATGCTGTTTTTTATTATTAGAGAAAATCATAACCTTGGTTTTGCTGATATTGACTTGCATCCCCACCATTCTACAAAAGCGCTCAAGAGAAGATAGATGGTCTTGCAAACCACAAGCAGATTTGGCAATTAAAATGAGGTCGTCCGCATATAGGAGTAGCTTTATAACAAATTCCCCTAGCTGAATGCCTTCACGCTCTTGCGTGTTTAACCACTCTTCCAGTTTGTCAATATATAAACCAAATAAAGTAGGGGATAAAGGGCAGCCTTGTTTGACCCCGATATCGCTCCTAAAACATTCTGAAATGCCATCTGAAGTTCTGATTTTGACTTTCACCTCTTCGTACATTCTATGAGCAGCAGCTCTGAGATGCCTAGGAATCCCCAATTCTTCCATCCTCAACCAAAGCTTGTCTCTCGGAACGGTATCAAAAGCCTTTTTGAAGTCAACAAAGCAACAAAAAACCTCTTCTTTTTTTTCCCACTCTTTTTCAATAATGTGTCTCAGAGTGACACAATGATCCACTGTCGAGTGCTTTGGCCTAAAACCAGCTTGCCCTTTAGCACGTTTATGATTTTCTTCTGCCCATTTGCTGATCCTAGTTTCTATCATACTGCCAAAAAGTTTAGCAAAGAGGGGATTGATCATTATAGTCCTATAGTTGGAGGGATTGTTAACATCACCACTCTTAAAAAGTGGTATTGCAAGGCTGATTGTCCAATCTTTCGGAAACCCTTCCTGGCAGATTTTGTTGAAGATTTCAGTGATGTGCGGTGCAAGAGTTTTCATACCCCACTTCAAATATTCAGCTTGAAGCGCAACAAGGTCTTTTGCTTTGCCTCCACCCAACTTCTTAATCCCTGTCTCTATCTCTTGCACAGTAAAAATATTTGTGGTATCATTGACCAAAGGTGGCTGTCCCACTCCACCCTCTTGTTCATAAAGTTTCTTAGCATAATCAAACCATTGGGTGGCAGTAATATTATTTTCAGTTTGCTTCCTCCTTGGTTGGAGTTCTTTCCAAAAACGTTTGGGGTTATTTCTGCCCAAGAAAATTAGCTCCTCTCTCCTTGTGGACATAAAATCGATTTTTTTCTTCTTTAGGATCTGTTTGTAGGTCTTAATGTCAAGGTTAGTTTTATTTGACTCCCTTAGATTTCTCCTAGCCCTCTTGCATTCCTTATCAAACCATGCATTGGCTGGAAAACAATTAGTTTCAGATTTTCTATTTTTTGCTCTCTTGCATTTTGAAAGAGCCTTGTGAATCAGATTTGATAAATCATGACTATTAACACCATGCTTATACATAGGGTGTCCCATACAAAGTTCCTCAAGAGCAGCCCTGAAAGTGTTACTATTTTCTGAAGTTAACAAAATTCTGCCCTGAGAAGGTGGGTGTTGAGGGCCTTGGATTTTTGCCCCAATCCGTCTATCCTTTGCCCAATACAAATTTACGTACAGTGGTCTATGATCTGATTTGAGATCCCAAATGTGCTCTCCAATTTCAACTTTGAGATACAAAGTGGAATTTTTTTTGAGCCACAAAGGAATGAAGACACCGCACATTTTGTAGAATACAATGTTGCATTAAAGGGCAGGTCAAATACAACTTTTTTGCAGTTCGTTGGCAAAATAGAAGGCAGGTGGTTTTTCTATTTCATGACATCTCTTGAAAGCATGTATTGTCTTGACTCCCAGTATTTCATGTACATAGTAATCTGGATGGTTAAGTAATCACAAAAACCTTGACATATTCTTTGTATGTCAAGTTACTATCTAGCATAACATGTAAAATAATAAAATAATAATTGAAAAGTTACATCAACATATGCAAGTCCTTGTATAGAGGAAAACTAACATAGTTGCAATGCATATAATTAATACTTTCCAAATTCATACATCATAATTAACGATTCCTATTATTGGATACGTCACCTCAAGATAGATCACTTGGTTCTAGTTTTCTTCCTTATCTTTGTAATTGTAACTCTTACTATCATTAATTGGGTCGTGTTATGGCAGTAGTTTGGTGTTTGTAACTTTGTAGTTTGCATTCTATAGATTACTAAAGCAAGAGAAATAAATAGGATATGTGAGTTATGTTCAAAATGCAGTTAGCTTGCAGAGTATAATATTTTTAGTTTTTAGTTTTTTAAAATCCTTGTACTAGTGAACCCAAAACGAACTCGAACCCAGTCCAAGAAAAAATTGAGTGAATGTCGAACTCGAATCTCGGACCCGCATTCAAACTGGCTACTTAGGTTGAACTTTGATTTAGATTTAGAAGTTTCTAATTTTATTATAAAATAATATAATATGATATTAATAGTTGCACGCTTTTGTGCTCAATCGATAAGTGTGTAATAATAAAATTATTTTTAAAATATAATTTATCGTGAATAATTAAAATTATAACTTATTTTTAATCTAAGTAAAATACAATTTAAAAAAATATTTTAAATAGACTAAACAAATATTATTTATTTATACTTAATTTATCATATGAATAAAATATCATCTAAAAATATCTCCACATAAAAAATCTATAATGAAAAATTGATAGGAAAATAACATGAAAATAAAAAGCACAGATAGAGCAAAAAAATATCCAAAATAATTGTAAAAACTAAAAACTAAACTAATTTAAAAAGCTAAAAACTAAACTACATAATATAATATTGTTGAATATGCAGTTTTTTGAATTTATTCCAATTTTTGAAAGACTGTTATTTAATTTTAATATTTAATAAATTGTTAGCCTCTTAATGGGCTCTTGAGAGTTAATTCTCTTCCCCCTCTAGTTCATGTGACTTGGACACCTCCGGAATCAGGTTGGATTAAAATCAATTTCGGTGGGGTGTACAAAGGAAATCCGGCTCCATCTGGAACTGGCGTTATGGCTAGAGATGAGGCTGGCAATATTTTGGCTCTTAGTGCTAAGAGAATCATGGACGACACCAATAACCAAGTAGAATGCCTGGCTGTTGTTGAGGCAGCCCTAATGGGGGTAAAACTTGGTGCTAAGAAACTTCATTTAGGAGGAGACTCGCTAATCATGGTCAATGGCATTGCCAAATGAACCCTTGATGCTTGGCATCTTGACAGATACATCAAGCAAATTCGTACTATCCTAGAAGTTGCGGAATTCAAAGTAACCCCTTTCCTCAAGGGGGCAAATGCTATTGCTTACAAACTATCTAATATCGGGGTGGCAGGATCACAAGAGGAAAATTTTGAACTCTGGGAAGATTTCACTCAAGTCTGACCATCGAATTTGGATTGATTTTGTTGGGGCTGGAAGTTGGTCATATTTGCCATAGTGTGGCTGTTCAATGTAATGCTTTTTGAATTTAATATGATATCGTCTATTACCGTTAGAAAAAAGCATTTAATATATTCTATATATTGCAGTCCACTGTAAAATATATTATAGAATTAATTATAATTTGATAGTAATATATTTTACTTTTTTAATAATTGGTCATATTTGCCATAGTGTGGCTCTTTAATGTAATGCTTTTTGAAATTAATATGATATCGTCTATTACTGTTAGAAAAAAGCATTTAATATATTCTATATTTTGCAGTCTACTATAAAATATGTTATAGAATTAATTATAATTTGATAATAATATATTTTACTTTTTTAATAATTGGTCATATTTGTCATAGTGTGGCTCTTTAATGTAATGCTTATTGTGGCTCTTTAATGTAATGCTTTTTGAAATTAATATGATATCGTCTATTACTGTTCGAAAAAAGCATTTAATATATTCTATATATTGCAGTCCACTATAAAATATATTATAGAATTAATTATAATTTGATTATAATATATTTTACTTTTTTAATAATTTAACATATTTTAGATATATAATATGATACCTATTTTAAAAAAAACTTTTTATGTTTCTAGGTTCAAGCATTGTTTGTTTAATTTTTATTTGTGCTATACAATGCATAATGTTTCAAATAGATTTACATAACAGTTATTTTCTTAAAACAAAAGCAAAATAGGTTAAATAAAATAAAATATAGTGAATAGATTTACATAGCAATTATTTTCTTAAAACAAGAGCAAAATAGGTAAGATAAAATAAAATATAGTGAATTGCTGAAAATGAAAATATTTTTCTTAAGCTGATAGGCTTTATGTGAGAGCTTTTCTCAAAAAGATAAATTTTTAAGTCTCACACATTTTTTTCATAAGATATTTGTAGATCTAACCTTTTTTTTGGACTCATCTTTAATTATTTTTTCTTCCCACTCATCTTTTCTTCTAACTGTATTTTTATCTTTGTTTTCTTGGGACCTTATCTACATATCTAATGCGAGATATATATGCACAAATTGCAGTAAATAATATCTCAAAACGTTGGGCCAAAAATTTCTAAATCAACAAATTATTCATGTATGCTTATTAGCTATTTCTACAATAAAGTTTTTGTTTCAATTTGGAGAGTTGCCCATAAACGTTTTCTTATATGTTGAAAAAACCTTTTAAATGCATCAATATTTTGAGTATAATAATCCCATTTTGTTTTAATCTGACATGTTTGTGCTCGTAATATGACAACCCTATCAATTCCTTTGAGTTACTTATAACCAAGCTCTTAAGGATCCATTTTAAAAATAAATTTATTATTTTTTAATGGGTCATGAAAATTATAATTTTATAACAACTTGTGTTAAATTACACTGGGATTACTCCACTAAATTTGCAATCATGATCTTGTATTCTATAGTGCTTTTATGCAATTAATTTACAATGATTCTGAAATTAATGTTAATTAAAACCTAGGTCTGGTTGTATTTCTTTATGATCGAATTATCAATTTTGCAACTTACATCGAACTAGGAGAATACTAGTCTTATTAGGAATGCTATCAATCACAAGAAAATTGTCAATTATATGCAACGGGTCAATATGAACTGAATGTCGAATCTGTCCTCATTTAAGACATTTCTAGGCACTGAAATTTCTGATTTGTATAAATACAATCTATTCATTGTTTTACAATTACATCATGACTAAATTGAGGTTCAAAATTAAGCGTTGTACTCAGTCTATGTTAGGAAAGTGTTGTTTTTGCAAAGTATTTTAAAGAATATGCATATTAAATTATTGTCTGTATTTTTTGAATCAACAGTTCTATAGTCAGATGTGTGACAAACAAGTGCAAATTTCACACATGACTACGAGAATAGGTTATGTAATTTTCTTATAATATTCTATTTTAAATTTAAAAATAAAATCTATCGGCTCAGTGTTGCATGTACATAAGCGTGCAATCTAGTTATAAGCTTTTGGAGTTAGCTGCTTTCTCGTTAAAAGGCCATCTATAATAGTACATAGTAGTTGTTCATGTTATTGTAGCTATGGTCGGATTCCTTCAAGGAGACATAGATAACGTAAAGGTTGTGATAGTATAGTTGTTGTATTGATAATAATTATATTGTATTAAAGTTAAAATGTAATTATTATAGTAATAATAAATATATTATATAAAATTGATAGTATAATTATTATACATTTATAATAATTATGTTATATACTTATTGTATTATAATAGTATAATAATTTTTATGTTATATTATATAATTATAATTATACCATAATGGGAAAGCCATGTCCCTTGGTTACAGTGTACCAGCAACATATATGTAGGAAGGATAAGTCTTCCTCTAAAGTATGAATTGAAAATATACACATTGAAATTTTCAACACAATACCGGAGTGGGAAGAGCTCTAGGAATGTCATTTTTCATAATCACCAGAACGGGGAACAACTGTTATGATTGTAGTGATATCATTCTACGATAAGTTGCGGTTATTGTATAATATCTTGAAATTGTTGATATGTGTTGGGGATGTGATATTAATAATGAAGTTGATGCCAACGATATCCTTTTGATTGTGATCAATCAAATTCTCAGGTTTGCAATTGATGATTGATGATAGCATTTTATAGTTGATTATGTGTTTAGATTTTGAATTGGTAACTTTAATCCCTTGAAGCGAGTGCGATTAAGAGATATGGTAGTAGATGGAGATCACAGTGTGTTATGTCACCAATGCAAGATGTATCAGAATGATATTTCTAGATAAAATCACAAATAATGGTGATGCGATGACACTGCAACTGCAAATTTAGATTTCATGATTAATATTGGATTTACAGTATAGTTCTTGCTTGGTTTAGAATTGATTGCAACATGAATATGGAGCTTGGTGATAGTATTGCCCTCCAATGTTTATGTTTGCAATGCCACAATCGCAATGTGATGTATCCACCTAGAAGTATTTGTGGGACCATTGAAAACGCACAGGCCATCTCAAGAAGTGTTATTCTATAATGTATAATCCTTTCTATTCACGAACATGAGTTTGGTTGTGAATGTAGAATTGTAGACAATGAGATCTAATGGTCGCAAATGTAAACACAAGTTGAAAGCCTAAAAACAAGTAGAAAATGTTGATATATTTTTGAATATTTGTTGGGAAGTAGTTTGGTATTCTTTATAAATTTCCATCTTTAATAAATGGCATGGAATTCCTTAAGTTGCGCAATTCATTTATTCTACTGGTGAGGAGTGTGGTTGGGAGATTATTGGAAATGGGGTTGATATTGGGTTATACTACAGATTATATTAGATGATTGTCATAGTAAAATCTTCGAAATATTTAGTGACTTGTATATTTTAGATGAATTTAATATCCAAAGCTGCTTCATTGAGAGTTGAAGCGAAACACTGATAACTCTTTGGCATAAGGAATTCCATGGTGGAAGACGGGAGAGAGTTCACATAGAGATAGTTTCCTCATAGGCTGCAGATCTTTCATTGTGGTGTGGGCTCTTACTGGGGTGGGGTCTTTCATTGATGGTGTCAATCTCCATACCTAAGCTTCTTAAAATGTCATTTAAACAACTCTTATCAATACCAGGGTTATTGTTCTTGAGATGGCTATGCATTCTTTCATGGTATGAGTTTCTGTGTTGCTGCGTTGGATAATAAAGGACTAGCATATTCCTTGTTTATGATCAAATTCATAGTTTTTGAGTTTATATTGCAAGTGTAATACTCTTAGATTGGTCTATTGGCATTTGTTGAAAGAATGGGGTGATTCATATTAAGAATAATGTCTATTTTTTTCCATATTATAAATATCTGAATCTTTACTTCATACGTAGTTAATGCCTTTGGGTGCTTGACATGAGTCTGTTTGGAAGATAAGTGGTCCAAGAAGGTGAATAGTGGAGCATGAAATTCATTTCTTAGTTTGACTATTGTCGAAACGAATACATCAGTTATTTTATGGGCAGGGATTAGCATGAGATATCGCCAAATTCCACCTCGTTGCTAACATTCCTCACAACCTATGCCAAGGGAAGCCATGGAACACCATATTGCTAATCAAACAAATACCTTTGCATGAACAAAGGAAATTCAGGCTATTGTTGTGAGAGAGTTCGAAGTATGAGTCACATATTCATTATTGTGACAAACATGGATGCAAAATATGCAAGCTTGGATACATGCTTGTGTGAGGTTTGGAAAAGTCAATCATCATCATATTGTTTTTCATTGAATGGAATGTCTACATCCGTACAAACTGATTTTCAAAGTAAGAGGCAGAGTAGACTGATGTTGGTGTGAGCAGAATACAATGCGTTCTTTGTGTGTGGAGAATACAATTTATTTCATTTACTCATGTTACTATGGAATCAAACAAGTGCATTTGCATATAGGAAATTGATTTTGTGATCATTAAACAAATAATCATATGCCTAGGATGAGGAGACCTATTCAACTCTATTGCGTCCTTAGTAGAATTGTTTGTCCAAACTGAAAAGTTATTGCAGAAGGAATTGAGCAAGGATGCTCAGTTCTGAACACGATATGGAACATGGTGTACTAGACCTTAGTCCAATACTTTGACTAAGAATATGTTTGGATGACTCAAACAAAGTGATCTTGAATAAGTTCAAGAAGGATGCTGATGAGCATTTGCTTCAGAATAGTGAGTTAAGTATTCTATCTTGAGTATAATTTTATATTTTATATTTTATATTTAACCTCTTACTTGTATCCTTGTATGTATTATAAGATTCATTTTCTTTGTTATGCTCTTGCTCTTTTCCTTGGCCCCCGATAATATTCTTGTAGGTAAAGTAAAATGGTGCATTAGAATGTTGTCGAGACATTTATGTGGGTGATGGTAGCATCTGGGATTATGAAACAAAGTCGAGATAAGGGGCCTCTTCTATTGAGAGGGAGTGGGTTGCGAGGGGATTTTTGTTCAAATCTCAAGATTGTTAGATAACCATCTTGGTTAGGGCTTGAGCTTATGATAGTAGGTCCAAATTGGTCTTGGATGTAGCACCTTTAGTTACATGTGAATCATGTTAGATAATAAGAAATTATTGGAATCAGATATCTTTGATGATTGAGACTATGTGGGCAAGGTATCCTTCCGTGACAAAGGGAGTAACTAGAGGATTTCCTTCAATTGACTATCATGGATGTCAATCATATTGGCTCAGAGGGAGCAGAACATGTTGAGATGGTTTTTCCAATGACCAGAAAATTGTAGAAATCAGAGGACAATGATTTTATATGATGAAGTACCATGTATGTAGGCTAGAAGGCCTTTATGCGGATACCTAGGCGATGGATCTTATGATAGTAGGTTTGAATTGGTCTTGGATGTAGCACCTTCAGTTACATGTCAGATAATAAGAGACTCTTGGAGCCATATATCTTTGATGATTGAGACTATGTAAGCAGGGTATCCTTCCATGACAAAGGGAGCAACTAGAGGATTTCCTTGAATTGATTGTCAAGGATCTTGATCATATTGGATCAGAGGGAGTGGACCATGTCAAGATGGTTTCTCTAGTGACCAGAAAATTGTAGTAATTAGAGGGCTCTGATTTCATATGATGTACCATGTACGTAGGCTAGAAGGCTTACATCAATTGTCTTCCTTCAACGGTTTCTAGATCAACAACATGGAGATACAATTTGTCTGTTAAAAATCTGCTATGTTTGCACATGCTCTTTTTGCTTCTTAATCCTGACCTTCCATTTGAATTTGTGTTTCCCTCTGTGTTTTCTAAAATAGTTTACAAATCTCAATGATTAGATTCAACCGGGTAGGTTTTCTTCTTTGTTTACCTGTCCACCACTTGGACTAGAGAAAACAGATTGCACGTGGAGCCCAAATGTATTACATAGGTATGCTAACCTAGATATATATCTCAAGGCAATACATACATCCTTCCTTAGTCTTGACTGTTGGATGCATATTATCCAATGTAGTTCTTCCTTGACTTCTTTACTTTACTGACCACACTTTGCCATGTAATCACCACTCGTTACTTAGTGATCACCAATTACGACAGGTGTGCATATGAGGGTTTATAACTTGTTGTAAACATAGTTCTCACTGATCAAGGTATACTACGATTACCATCAATAACAGCCATTTGATAGTCATATGCCTTCCAATCATTTCAACAATCTCCTCAATTGCTCAATGCCAACATAATTAGTCTTCCTCTAAAAATGAATTGAAAATAGTTACTGAAAATTTCAAGAACAGTTATAATTTTAAGATAAGTATACAATATTTATATATTTGATCTCGTATGAATCCATGAGGCAAAGCATGCAAAGAGCACATGTCATTGTGAAACCGCGATTTAGACCAAATTCGTTAGTTGCTTCAACACCATCTCACAATGCCCCCACAATTTAGGATAATTGAGGCCCTTCACAAATTTTGTTAGTAATGACCATTGCTCCTCTTGGTCCTCTTTTTAGGGTTTTCAAGAGGTCTGAAAAAAAACTAAAGCTGACAAAATTGCAAATGTTTTCTACGTTGGTTCTGCATCAACTTTGCTTTTGTCCTGTAATCATCCCTATTTCTGGGTGACTCATCAATTTTGTGAGTTTTTTGTAGATTTTTACAATGATGTTTTCATGTTTTTAAGCCACTTTTTTGGGATTTTAGTACGATACTAATGCAGTTTAAATGCAAAAAGCTGATATAAAATAGTCTCAATGATTGATCAACAATTTTTTCATGAAACAAGATTTTTGGGGGAAAATTGGTTTGCTTTAGGATTCGGGATTAATCAGATATAATTGGGATTTGTTTGCAGATTTCTTCTTCTATAGATGGAGCTATCATATTACTTGTTTGTGTACATAATTTGACAGGTGGTTTAGTCATTTGAAATATCCCAAACGGATATTGACCCGTTTTCTTCCTCAAAAATATATTTAGAACTTAAAACATAGGCCGATGTATTATGAAACAACAATAGACCAGTAGATTCTCCAATAGATACTAACCCATTTTTTTCAAAATAATATTCAGGATTCAAGCATATGCAAATGCGTTACAAACCAACAGTATAAAACCAGTAAGCTCTCATAAAATTCCTCAAAAACATGTTATTGCATCATACAACAGCAATACAATAACCAGCATTTAGAATCCCATCTTAAACACAGTGTTATAATCAGATTGGAACACTAAGAGAAGAACCTGTAAGCGCCTACGAGACACTTGAAGTGATGTCTCCACGGACAATGGATTTGCCTCCACTATCTGCCGGCACAAGGGGCTACGTTCTCACACTGGCTGAAAGCTGAAGCTTTCTGAATAACTCTCGTAAGAGAGAGAATTGAAATCTAAATCATAACTTAAGTATACCAAATGAATGAGTCTCTTCTTCTTTTATCCTCACAGCTGCGACTCTTTGAGTCCCTTCTTGGCTTTTCGTCTTATCTCTCCTTGTCATTTTTAGCCCATCTTGAATATTAAATTGACCTTTTATAATTTGAGTCCTTGCCTTCATAGTCAATTTTAATATCACATGAGTGTGTCTGTAATTTTTCTAATGTCCCTAAAAGGGGACATTACATCATTGCAATGATTTGAAAATTTTTGGTAGCAATTCTGAATTCACTTTTTATCAAGAGAACGTTACAGTGATCTTGGAAATATATACTTTTGGACATTTGATATAGAGATTAACTTTCTATATAATTAGTCTTTTTATCGACTGTACAAATTCTTCATTGTATGATGTAGATTGCATTAATATTAGATTAGTATGTTGTAAATTGCATCTATGTTCTGAGATATGTCAGTGTATGGTGTAGATTGCATTAAAGAGAACATTACAGTGATCTTGGAAACATATACTTTTGGACGTTTGATACAGAGATTAACTTTCTATATAATCAGTCTTTTTATCGACTGTACAAATTCTTCATTGTATGTTGTAGATTGCATTAATATTAGATTAGTATGTTGTAAATTGCATCTATGTTCTGAGATATGTTAGTGTATTAATATCAGTTAATTCCAGTAAGTATTTTGGACAAAGCTGGCAAATTAAGTGTTCGTCATCTTATTAATGTGATATCTCCTACTTTTTTGTCATTGTGGGCATCGACATTTTTTTTTTCGATTGTTGTTTATGATAAATTTTAAGTTGCTTATTTTTTTACAGTCTACCGCACAGGTGGCTAATCTGATATTATGTTACATTTAATCTGATACATCTGCTTGCTTTGCAGATGCTCCATGTGATTTTGTACAGTTCATTGAGTGGTCTCCAATATCGTGCCCTCGTGCTTTGCTGATTGCTAATTTTAATGGGAGAGTAAATATCTGGAGTCAGCCTACTCAGGCAAGCAATTTATATTAGTGACCCAAAATTTTGTTTTCTACCAAACAAGGGGAGATGGATCATTTTCTCTTTGTTCACCTTATTTTTCGTATTCCCTGGATTGTGATGAAATGAATATTGTCATATCTACATATTGAGAAGAGCTCTTTGTATTGGTAAGTTGTGTGAGAGACTGCCAAATTTCATATTTTAATTTAATTGAGGAGAATGATATGCCTATTTTGTTTCAATTTTCAGTTATAAAAGGATTGTGATTATGTGGCAAGAAACTTCCATATTTCTTAATTTAAGATGAATATATCTCATTTTTTGAGGCAAAAATGTTTATTTGAAGTATATACATGGTAATAAAAACTAATAACTGTTAGAATCACTGGTGGTTGTGCAGCAGTTGGAAAACTAGAAACTGAAAATTCTGAATTTAGACCGTGTTTGGCAAGCTTTTCTCAGAAGACTAATGCTGATTTTCTGGGTATTGAAATACCAATTTTAATAGTCTCTTCTATTCATTTTTTAGTGAATTCAGCTGTTTTTTTACTCAGGATACTTTTTGTCTTAGTTTGATGACTGTTGTATTTGTTGCTACAAATAGTATATTTGAGTAGTTTTCAAAAAATATTTTATTTTAGGGAAGCTGGGATTTTGAAGGCCAGATTTTGGTATTTAAATAATTAAAGAATAAGCAGACTATGTGCACATTATTCATGGGCTATAATTAATCCTGCTCACTATTTTATTCAATCCAAATTGTAGTGAATTGCAGATGTTTCCAAAAATTCTTCTCTTTTATCGATTGCAGACTTATTTGAATTCAGAGTTCCCAAACTCGCTGCGAGGTCAACCCAATTGAGTTATGTCAACTCAGCAACTCAGCTTGCCGAGTTTTGGGGCATGACTTCCCCAACTTGCCGAGTTTTGGCATAACTTGCCCAACTCGCTGAGTTGAAACATGCATAACTCAGGTGGGTCCGAGCATACACGTGCAAGTTTACTTTGCAATTTCAGGAGTTAGCTCAGGGGGTGGGAGGACTTATACAAATATAACATTTAAGTTCCTTTAAGTTATATTTGTATAAATACTGTAAGGATGTTTGAGATAGGTTTCAGGTTCTTAGGAATTAAGATGCAAAATCTAGATTTTGGTGTTTTCCAAAAAATCCCAGACTCAGCCAAAGTCCAAGATTCAACATGCCTTCAATACTCTAACCTCCGATAACTTATCCTCACTAAGGTCAAATTGAAGCTAGAACAAGGATTGTCTAAAGGTATTAAGTTTTAACTCATTTCATCCAAAATCCCTTTGGTTTCAATTCTAAGTTCCTGGCAGACCTAGCTACAATTTACATTTTACATATATGATGGATTTATCATTAATGTTCCTTGTTCTTGTATGTGATGACAAATTAGCTTCTATTTGATGATGTTATAGTGTCTTTAAGTTTTATTCAATAAAAGTTGCATGAAACAAATTTTAAATCATTAAATTCTCTAAATTTCAAGGGTTTTGTCATTTTGTAGAGTCATAATGTAGTTGTTGCCGAGTCATAGCTGAGTCATGAGTTGAGTTGGCCTTGCTGAGTATGAGCTGAGTTCGAGTTTGCGAACTTTGTTCAAATTCGTATTGTTGTTCAAGATTTTTTTACTTTAATTGTCTCTGCACATAAGACTTATTAGGATTCATATATATATATATATATTTTTATCGGTAATATTAATTTTATTAATATAAAAAAGAGTATTACAATGCCACTTCAAGTTGGCAGATTTGGACTTTACAACCCCAATCTGTTGGAATCAAAATAGATTTTCATACTTCCATACAAGCACCAAACAACCAAACCCTACATGCATACAAAACCTGCTTTGAAGACAAACAACAACCCACCTGAATACACACTATAGCCCATACTATCAAAATTGGGCATGTTGCAAGCTAGAAGACCAAACATCTTTATCAGCTAAACCATCTTGCTGCCTCTTCCCTTGAGAAGTTGGGGAAAAAAGAACCCCCACTTGCACAAGAACCAGAGCACTCGACACTATTGCCACCGTCTTGACCATTGCGCCAGTGACCAACTCTTTTTGGAAGGATCCGATGTTGAGGCGCTAGGACACCATCATGTTGAGTTCTTTTGGGAAACTTCCACAATTTTTGAAGTGAAGTTTTTTAGGAAACTTTGGCCAACAAAGGATTATAAATAGGAGCTCATTTCATTGGGAAAAACAGGCTTGGATATTTTATTTGCTTTTGATACCTTTGTGGCTTTTTTTGAGTTCTGATTTTTGTGCCCTTGCTGAAGTATAAGGGTCTGAATTCTGAGTTGTCCCATTGGATCTACAGCTGAAGTATTATAGATTCGAATCTGAGATTTTAGTTAGGGTTTTCTTTGCAAATAGTTGCTGAGGTAAAAGTTAAAACTATTTGCTAATTCTCCTACTGTTTAATCTGTGTCTTAGCAGATTGTTTTGCTGGAGGTATCGTGTGGATCTATGGAAGAGGGATTTTTGTGAACTGCTGTAAAAATTGATAGAGTTCGAAATTGGATCTATGTGACCGTCGATTTCATCTAGTGGTAGTGTGTGAGCTTCAACATTGTCTAAAACGTGTATGTCTTGGACGTCGTTGCTCATAGCTGAAGCGATTCATTTATGACCAGCATTTGAGCTAATTGGGAGTTGGTGGTGATTGAAGGGGCAGCGTTTTTATTGGATAAATCTGGTGCTAGGTAATTGGAGGTTTTACATCTTCATATTAGACCATCAGCTTTTCAAATCGGGCTGCTACCAAGGGACTGTGACCAGTGTTTTTGGAGTATCAGGGTCTGCAAATATTAACTCCTGATATACAGTCAACATCATGCTTGGGAATTGAGGCGGTATTCAATTGCAGTCTCTCCTTGCATTGTATTACACAACAGACCAATCAGGTTCCTTAATCATTTGTATTGCATTGAAATTGCTTGTTAATTATGGTCGCGTTGGCATATTGAATTCTTCAGTGCAAAATCAGGTTCTTTATCATATGTAATTATGCTATGCAAGGGTAGAATTGTTAGTTGCAGCTGGAACTACTATCAAATAATTGTAATTGCACAAGGATTGAGTTTGATGTAATAAGTGCAAAATAAATTTCAATGAGCATCTAGCTTTGAAATTTTAGTTGCAGTTCATTCAGAAAATTTTGTAGATTAATTACATCTGAGTTTGCTAGCAAATATTGGTAAAGAATTCATTTGCAAAATGTTGGCCCAAAAGCAAACAAAATGATTAGTGTAAATTGGTAAAGATTGGAGAGATTTAAGATATAACCAATAGGGTTATTACCGTGGTATTAAAGCAGTTTCCTGCCAACCTGCAGGAATTGGGCTTTGACTCGGATATTATTTTGATTAGTGCTCAATTATGTGAGTGTCAACATTTGTATCATGGCTGATAAGAGATTTGTACCGGGTATGCACTATACCTGAAGAGGACGTACCACTCCACCTAGGGAAGGTGAACTTGAGATACAGTTTGGTTCTGTTGGTAGTCCAGGTGGTTCAGGCAGGTTAGGAGTTAGAGATTTTGATGTTGACAGATAAGCTATGCAAACATTTAGGAACTTGGCAGCCGGACAACAACACATGACAGGTGTATTGCAGCAATTGTCTAACACTCTGTAGCAGATAACACTTCCTTGAGGACGGAGTAGGGAGAGAGCTTGAGATGTTTTTGTTGGTTCTCATAGATCTCGAGTCAAGGATAGAACTCGAGATGGTTATGGTACGGGGATGCATATCAAGTTTGAGTTGAAGATTGTGGTGGATTAGCTGACATAGTTGACATACATACTGACACTCATGATAGGCTACAGAGATCCACGTTTCTGAGACCTAAGGTGGATGCGGTTAGTATTGAGTCAAGGCTGCTGATTTTGTTGATGACATGGTGGCACACTTTACGGAGTGGGATGCTTTACCACAGACTATTAAAGATCATTTGAATTTTGATAGGTTTCTAACTAAAAACGGGAGCATTCTAGAGTGAGGTCGGCACCTGAGAGACAACAACCTTGACAAATTGAGTTACAACAAGTTGCTAGCAAGATGATGTTGGAGCACTTTGATGGTATTGGGAGAGTTACAACTCGGACTTGGATTCATAGCTTGACACATATTTGGCTTTGCGTCCTATGTCAGAGGTGGACGCTATTGGATTTGGAGTGTTGCATTTGGATGGAGCTGCCCATAATTGGTGGTAGCATGGGTTAGTTTCTTTGCAGCATGATCAGATCACTTCCTACTAGGAGTTCATGGATAACTTGATTGAGAGATTTGATAGGAAGGATTCAAAGGTGTACTTTCGTGAGTTGGCTCAGTTGAAGCAGTATGGTGGATTGGAGAGTGACATCAGTTAGTTCAAGAGGCTTTCAGTCATGTTTTATGATATTGCTTTCAGTCATGTTTTATGATATTTTGGAGCACAGACGAGTGATGTTATTTATAGAGGGACGAACTGAGCCACTCCGTGGATGGGTGAAGTCATTGGACCCATCTTCTCTATGGGTAGTGATAAGGAAGGCACGAGTCTTGAAGTCCTCTTCTCAAAGCAAGGTTGCTCCACAATCTTTTGCTCTTTCGCCTGATGATGAGCCCCCACTAGTTGTTGAGGACAAGGGTAAGCCAATGGGGAGGTCTGATGATATTTCTACAGAGGATTTGAGAAGGATTCAGCTTTGCTATTGGTGCAAGGGGCCTTTCTCTAAAGGTCATACTTGTGCGTTGAGGCTAAAGGGAGCATTGAATCGTGGTATGTGGGTTTACACTCACGTGATAGAGGATGAGGCATCACAGTAGCATGAGGATGCCGATGGAGATGATCATATTGATGATAGATGATCATATTCAGTATTAAGGGTGTTATAAACAACTTATCTCCTTGATTGTTTAATCTCAACATGGACATGAATATAAGCAAAGATTCTGACTTATGCCACTACAACACAGATTGTTAAACCATAGCAAGAGCAAGCGGATTGAGGTATAATCTTTCGAAAAGAGAATCAGTTGATATGAATGCTAACTTTCGACAGGATCAATAGACTCAAAAATCAAATCCCTTAGCTATAAAGATAACCTTTATGGCAAAAGCCTTGACAGAGTAAAACCAAAATCACTCTATAAAACTGAAAACGATTTTTCAAGTTGCAAAAGCACAATGACTATAATAATGGAGAAAGCAAAGTTTGCAATGTTGATACCCTAACAACAATATCAAACACAATGCTAACTTCTGAAAGGCCTAGAAGGTGACTCTCTCAGTCTCACACAAAAAGAAAGCACATAACGATCTCAATAATAATCAAATTTAGAAGATATAATAAATTTATTAATGTCCAACAAAAGACCACCTGACGGTCTATGCGAAAGAGCGTACAAACACAATAACAAAAGGCTAAAAGAGCACCAAGTGGTGTCTGGGAAAGAGAAAATTTGAAATAAAAGAAACAAGGAGCCAACAATGAGGCTAAGGGTTGTTCTTAGGTTGAAAGAAGTCTAGCACAGAACGGTATGGTCTAGGGTGAGGAAGGGCCCTGAGTCGTCGCCAAGAGTTTCTTGAGGGGTGACACTAATGAGTAAATCCGTTGCAGGACCTCACTGATGTATAGTGACTGGTGGTAGAGGTGTAGGACGATTGATTGGCCCACCTTGTTGGAGACAAGGGAGAGAAGAAAGGGGCGATGAGCTGATTTGGGGCCTTTGTCTCGAGGAATAAGAGTTGTAGAGTCTGGTCATGGAAGTGCATTGTCTCCCGAAGATAAAGTGCCGGGCACCTCTAATCCATGTAGCTGAAAAAAGCCGTGAGGGATCTGCACTCTTTGTACAAGCAGTGGAATCTCTCTCTGATCTCGTAGTGGGCTGGGCAGCAAAAAGTGAAATGGGTCTCTATCTTAGCCGCAACTAGGGGGTACACTAACGACATATCTAGTCCTCTATTTTAATGTGGTGATCAGTCTGGATCCGAAACTGGTGGGAGCCAACTCTGAAGGATCCCATAGAGATACATAAAACATGGCACCAACGTCGAGACAAGTAGCTAGGGCGCACAATAATACTGTCTCAAATATCTAAAAGTGTTTAGCATAAAAGGCCATCTTTCAATGTAAGCCCCCAATAGGGTTACTCCACGTCGTGGTGATGTATTGTCAGTAAATGTCAAGTCTGACATGTCCATTCAGCTCCAACTGCGAAGGGAGGAGGTGAGTAGGAGCATCAAGTGAGAACTGAAAAGGGGGAGGTGGTCAATATCAACCCCGATCAAGCTCAACAAGGAAGTTGCTTGCACATATTGGTAATGGGCTCTATAGGAAAGATAAGAGTTTGTAACTACGACAAAGGAACAATAAGCCAAGTAAGAATATCTATGCGGATCATTCCCGAAATCCACAAAGGCACGAAGACGATGAAGAAACTAAACAAGGTAAAAAATGGTGGCCAACCTAAAGGGATGAGCTCCGAACTTAGCTAGAAACATCTGATAATTTGTAGGAGTGATAGAGTCTGAATGCACTAAATGGAGGCCCGATCAGAGTGAAGAAGAGAAGGCCCCTGACCACCGAACCATACATAACCGTTAGTCTGGCCAAAGAGGCTAGGAGGGACAACTTAGACAAAGTGTCATGGAAGTGATGCCTAAAGCATTGTCTATTAGGCATAGCAAGAGAGTCCATCCCCTTGCTAAATTTGGGTTGGACGACAAGTCTCAAACTGAAGTGAGGTCCACAAAACGTGATCCTGAGGTACACGTAGGAAGAGGTAATCTCAATTTGCTAGCCCTGGAAGGAAAAATGCAGATTCGAGGTATTCAAACAACTAAAGACCATAACCTAGGTCTTGCCCAGAGTCACAGAAAGTTGCCGAAGGCCACAAAAGGAAGCGAAGCCATCAAGAAGCCTCTAAAGACTTTGGAGAAGAGGCCAAAAGGATCACATCGTTTGCAAACAAGAGAATGGAAATCAAGACCTATTGTAAATACAAATTGTCATCGGGGATTGGAGAACGCCTCAAGCTCATCAATATAAATGCCGAACAAAGTGGGTGAAAGAGGGCAGCCCTACTTCACCCGAATGGTACTCTGTATAGGAGTAAAAAACCCTTAGGAATCTTGAATTTGCCTATCATGCTCTCGTACAATCTCATAATAGCCGTCAATAAAATCTTTGAAATTCGGATGTCTCTAAGTCTCTGAAAGAGGGCGACTTGTAGGACGGTATCAAGCCATACGAAAGTCTACGAAACAACAGTAGACTTTTGTTGAGCAGTACCGATTTGCCTCAATGATAGCCGCATTGTCAAAATGTGTTCGATGGTCTGGTAATCAGCCCGTAAATCCACTTGACCCATGGCTTTGCAAGCTATCCTATCAAGCTCTCTAGAAATAATAATGTTTTGTGTCATGGCATGGAGTTTGGCGAAGGTGTTTCCAATCATGATAGTCCTATAGTTACTGGGGTTTGAAGCCAACCGTATGAATTGGATAGATCACTTGTCTTGACCAATACTCAAGAAAACCAGTGCAGATGTCTTTAGTGAAGAGCGTGGAGAGAAAGGACATTAAAATAGGGACATCAATCTTGAGGAGCTTAGCTTGAAAACCCTCCTCATCTGCTGCCCTACTACAACTAATTATTCTGACAGCCTCACAAATGATGGAAGGGGTGAAAAAGTGGCTGCGGGGAGACGAGGTGAGTTGGAGAGGGAGTTGGCCAGGAATGCCGTAAAGAGTGGAGGTATGAGTGGTGAGGGAGCAGAGATCAAGGGTGGAGGGCAAGGGGTAGCAAAAACAAAGTGTGTCAGAAGAGGTTAGGGATGAGGCAAAGTGTAGTACACAAGAATTGACATTGAGAAGCAATGAGTGACTATTTCTTGGAGCAAAAAAATGTTGGTATGAGTAACACATGTTAATGAACTCAACAGAGTGAATCACAGAAGCTGAGTGTAAGCGGCGATGGAAGGACTTGTAATCATCATTGAATCATTGGTTTACAAGGCAAGTGCTACATAGTAACGAACGATGGTGGTGGTGATGGGGGATGGAAAGGAAAACTGACTCCCATATAGCAGCGGCTAAAAGGTCAAACATGGAGGAAACTTGGTTGGACTCGGAGAAACCATCACGAGGAAGGAACTGTCTAAGATGGAAGGTGAAGAGGTCATCATCATTCTCAGAGAAGTAGGAGCAGGTAGGGGTGTGGGTTGCCGCAAGCCCATATTGTGGCCAACAGGTGAACAACTCAAAGCCATGGAAGCAAGAGAGGAGTTTCATAAACACCAGGTCGAAAGACTTGCAAATCTATAGGAGGCGATGACCGTAGAGTGGACGATAACTATCATCAAACGTGCACTTAAGCCCCTGGCTAGCTGGATCTGTCTCCAAAGTACAAGTCCAGTCAAAGCAACGGTCATGTATTTGCAAATCTCTGATCTGCACGTTAAAATCATCTAAGATGATTGTCACCAATGGTCACAAACTTACAGATGGACTCGTGCAAGTCCAAGAAAGGGTCCTCGTCCTTGGCATTGTGAATGACATATAGAGAAGAGGTAGGCAGAAAGTAGCAAACAACAATGAAGATATCTTTCTTACGATAGCTAGTAGGACTGATGTGGATCCACGAGAATCTGGCATAGATGTCTGAATGGACCATCTATTTAGCACTGAAGAGATCATCTCTGACCAAACACCCAACACCTCGAAAACCCTAAACACCGCCATAAATGTGGACCTCCCTAAAAATAGATAACGACTGATACCCAACATAACTTGAAAGAGGACGTACAAGACTCGTGTTTTAGTGATGACCAAGATATCTGCTGAACTAACCGCATCGTGGAGACCTGGTAGGGACCACAGTGAGTCGTTGTTCCAACAGTTGACAAGAAGAGATCTAGATGAGGGCCCACCCTTGTCTGACTGTTGGCGAGAATGTCATTTGGCCTTGACGGCTTGCCTTGACTCCTAACCAGTGGGGGGAGAGTTGTGCATAATTGCCCAAAGATTATGAATAACTGCCCACTTATTACTGTGCCTAGCCTCGACAACGAGGTTTTTAGAGTGCTTCAACTCAACAATCTCGGATTTTGTGAGGTCCTCATCCCAAAGACTCTCAGCAGGGAGAGAAGGAACAACTTCCTCTTTGCCCTAAGAGCCCGCAACCTATTAGATAGGGAGAAAAACTAGATAAAGAGAATACTGTCTGGGTCTACCTAACACTTGTCAAGTGTTATGTCCGAGATACAAAGCTGATCCGTGAGGAAGGAGTGCTAGAAAAGAGATGGGTCAATGTAATGTTTTGTGCTAGTAGTGCAGTGTTTGAAACACGATGAGCGAATGGTTAGGTACAAATAGCAGTCTGTGTGCTTAATGGGGTCCATATGGTAGAGGAAGCTATGTGGAAAGTAGGTCGTACGGTGGAGAGGGGAGAGATTTTGTAGGGTAGTACAGATGAGTCCATATGGAACAAGGTGAAGGCCGTACAACGACAAGAGGTGGGATGACGTACGGTGGTGGTAGGACGGTGATTAGAATGGGTGTACAGTGGGCCAAGTTGGCCGTACGGTGGGGTCAAGAAGGGCCATAAGGTTGTGTGGGTGGGTTGTATGGTTGGTTGGAGGGTAGTACGACTTATCTTGGAGGCTATATGGTGAGCAGTGTTGCAGATGGAAATTGTATTGAGTGGTACAAAGGGAAAATGGTTTAGTTCGGTACCTTAAACTATTAACCCCGAATTTATCAAACAATGCCAAACAAGAATGGAGATTTGAACATGAATAACCTTCAATTAATATTTGCCAAGAGATGGTGCTTCGATTTGCCAGAGCCGAGCGAAGTATTACATGCAACAATCGGAATAGGGTGAGGGTTGAGTCCCACTGAAACTACACGAGCCAAATGGGGAAGATCTTTCACTCCTGAAATGGCGAAGAAATCTAGAACTCCAACAAGAATTTGCAGTACAAAGAAATAATCAGAATTGCATACCTACAAATACCTACAAGCCGTACTTAAATACTCGTTGGGAAAACTTTTTGAGGGTGTACAGAGATAGCTGACAGCTACACTTACCTATGGAAAGAAAACTAAAATGGCTCCGAGATATTTTAAATCAATCTACCCATTAACAAAGATTTGATTAATAAACTATTTTATGAAGGGGATATTACAGTCTTCTCGTCCCAAGTTTTTGCTGTAGAATGTGCTCGCCTTCCCAAGTTGTGTTGTCGAACGACAAGTGTTTCCAACGTACCAAATATTCTTTCACCGTTCGGTTCCACAGGGTCTTGTCACGTTAATCTCGACTGGATCCAATATGAGCTTTCTTTCTTCATTGAGTAGTGGTAGGTTTGTAGCTAACGTGACATTTTGTCCCACAACATTCTTCAGGCAGGAAACATGAAAAAAGTTATGAATACGGCTCCCCTCCCAAAGTTCCATCTCGTAGGCAACTTCACCGATGCGGTGAGCTACACGATAAGGCCCATAAAATTGTGGCGTTAGTTTTTCTTTTCCCTTTTCCTTCAATGAGGATTGTCGGTATGGGTAGAGCTTGAAGTAGACCAAGTCTCTTACTTCGAATCTCCTCTCTATTCAGTGTTTGTCGACATACATCTTTTGTTGATTTTGTGCTTGTTGTAAGTTTTCCTTTAGGTATCTCAGGATGTCCTATCACTCTTGAAGCCAGTCTCTTGTCCTTGGTGTGCAACTATCTCCCCGAACTGTGTCAACTAAGGAAAGAGGTTCCTACTTGTATAGAGCTTTGAATGGTTCCATCTCGATAGACATGTGGTACATGGTATTGTAACAATATTCCCCTAGGTGTGTCCATTTGACCCACGCCCGTTGTTGTGCCGAAGGTATCCTTTGAGTCACTTGTTCATAATATCCGTTTGTTCGTCTGTCTGAGGGTGGTAACTAGCACTTGGTGACAATTTTGTGCTTGCCGATCGAAACAGGTCTGGCCAGACAATACTAATAAATCGCCCATCCCGATTACTGACAATGTTTCGAGTTAACCCGTGTAGACGAAAGACTTCTCTAAAAAATAGATCGACAACTTGTGCGGCCTAAAAGTTTGACGAGATGGCGAAGAAATGTGCGTACTTTGTTAGTCTGTCAACACCACAAAGATACAATCCTTTCCGTTCACCTTGGGAAGTCCAGTTATGAAATCCATTGAGATACTTTCCCACTTTTGTTCAAGAATTGGTAGAGGTTGTAGTACCCCGACTGGTAGAGTATGTTTGGATTTGTTTTGTTGGCAGACCATACACTCTCTTACATATTGCAATACGTCTCCTTTAAGAGCTTTCCATGAAAGCCTCTCCTTGAGATGTTTGTAAGTTTTGAGGAAACTCGGGTGTCCTGCCAATGGTGAGTCGTGTACCTCCTTCAAGATTTTTTGCTTCAATTTGGATTCCGACACTAGAAATTTCCAATTCTTATAGTAAATGATGTCATCCACCACTTTGTACTGATCATCCTGAGTGTTTCCATCCATTAGCTCACAGGCAAATGTGTTTTTGGAATATTCTATCAACAAATATGCTTTCCAGTGAGCTGAAATTTGGGTTAGTAAGCAGATGGTAGGTTTTTTGGACAAAGCATTTGCAACCACATTGTTCTTTCCTTTCACATATTCAATGTCAAAATCAAAAACCTAAACCTTGCTTACCCCATTTTGTTGCCTCTCATTCAAGTCTTGTTGCTCTAGAAAATGTCTCAAACTATTGTGATCCTTATGAACGACAAACTTGGCACCCACCAGATACTGTCACGATGACCAACATCTCTGTCATAAATGGAATATAAGCGTTCTGTTTGTGTAAGCTTCTTGCTTTCGTAGGCTATGGGGTGTCTATCTTGCATTAGTACTATGCCAATGCCTTCTCGGGATGTGTAGCACTCTAGAATGAACGGTTGAGTGAAATTAGGTAATGCAAGTACAAGACAAGTGCTCATTGCCTCTTTTAGCTTATCAAAAGTGAGTTGTGCCTTTTCATTCTATTGGAAAGAACCCTTGTCAGATCCGTTAAGGGTGCGCTGAGTTAAGAGAATCCTTTAACGAACCTCTCGTACTAATTGCATAGTTCGAAAAATCGTCGCAATTCCATGCGTGATTTTATGGGAGGCCAATCAAGGAGAGCTTGAATATTCTCTTGATGCACTTGAACTCCATACTTACTGATAACATGCCCTAGGTACAATATTTCTGTCATACTGAATTCATACTTGGATTGCTTGGCGAACAAAGATTGATCCTTTATGATCCTTAGGACTTCATCTAGATGCTTCAGGTGCTCTTCCCATGTACTGCTATAAATAAGAATATCATAAAAAATTACCAGTAAGTACTTGCACAATTGTTTGTTGAAGATGCGATTCATCCATGATTGGAATGTAGCAGGTGCATTCGTTAATCCGAATGGGACTTGGAACTCATAATGCCCGTAGTGACAACGAAGGCCGTATTTTCTACGTCTTCTTCCCTCATGCGGATTTGGTGGTATCCGGAACGAAGATCTATTTTCAAAAAATAGACTGTGCCATGTAATTCATCCAGCAACTCATTTATCCTTGGAATGGGATATCTATTTTAAATTGCTTTTCTGTTCAACGAACGATAGTCCATACACATGCGCATTGTCTCGTCCTTCTTTTGACCAATACCATTGATGACGCAAAAGGGTTAGAACTGGGACGGATCCATCCTTTGACCAGCAGTTCCTGAATCATCCTTTCTATCTCATCTTTGAATTTCTTAGGATGGCAGTAGGGTGTGGTTATGATTGGCTTGGCTCTTGATTCCAACTTGATAGTGTGTTCGAACCCTCGATGAGGCGCTATGCCAGGAGGAATGTCTATAAAAACTCTGTCATGATCACTCAAAATATTTTGGAGATCATCATCCTTGGGAGGTGTCTGTTGCCCTTTTATAGGTTCTGCTGAGACAAACAATGTGCAACCCAAGCAATGTCATCACGCCCAAAAATTGCCTCCATCCGATGTGCAAAAACTTCCTTTGGACCCTCATTTGCCATTTTGCGGAGGACAACCTTCTTTCCATCGACAGGAGAAGTGAAGTCCATCTATTTGAAGCTCTGAGTGTATTCATCAAGTGTCCCCATCCACTTTATGACCAAAATAACCTCCATGTTATCAAGGTCCACTATGAAGAAATCCTCAGTCACTGTGTGATTCGCCATTGTGATACTTACCTGAGGAACAAGGTGTGTGCAGGGCAGAAGAGTCCCTCTGGCAACCTTGACTTGGAATCGTGCGTGCGTCTCCGTAGGTAGACCTCTTCACTTTACCAGAGATGAGTTTATAAAGTTTAGAGTGGCTTTGCTATCGAGCATCACCATAACCCTCTATCGTTGAAGGGTTCCTTGTACATGAAAAATCATGCAGCTTGGGCTACTGGCTAGGGTGATAGTTCCTCTATGCTGTACCAATGCTATAGTTCTTTCCATACGGTTCAAACCAACCATTTTGGTGTCCTTGTGGGGTTGTTTGTCTTCGGAGGGTATATCTTGTTGTTTGTCCTCATCATCAAACACGACCTCAATGTAGTGGATTTTTCCTTTCCTAAGGCATTTGTGCCGAGGTTCCCATGGTCCTTTGCAGTTGAAACATAGTTTCTTCCTTTGGAGCTCCTGTTTGGTAGCTTCGTCCAACGACAGCTTTCTCAGTGGACGTTTGTTATCTTGTCCCTTAGAAATACCAATGGTTTGGAATATGAGTAACTCTGTGAGGATGACGCTGTTGATGATGCTATACTCCTTGCCTTCTTAATGGTCTCCGATAGGCTAGTAGGATTGAACCCTTTTACCCAACCCTTTAGTGGTTCTGTCAGTCTGTTTATGAAGAGCACTATCCGTCTTCTTTCAGAAATGTCCGTGACCAAAATAGAGAGTTTTTGAAATTCCTTAATGTACTGGTCAACTGATCCAGTTTGCCTCTTTTGTGCCAAATCTTTGAAATTGTGTTTTGGATCTTTGCCGTCAAATCGATCTATCAATCTCTCAGTGAATTCCGCATAGGTATTTATTTGATCATGTCGCAGTGTGATGGTGCCATGATGCAACCATTTATGCGCAACTCTCTCCAAGTGTAAGGCCACAAATTTAATTGCTTCTTCTTCTGGCATGAGATTAAGCTGGAAGTAAGTATTTGCCTTCATTACCCACGCTTGCGCACATATGGTTCCAAATCTGTCAAATGGTAACAGATTTGCATTACTCAACTTCCTCTTGAGATCATCATTAAAATATCCTTTGTTTCCACCCCCCTAATATCTAATTCTCAGATCTACATAATCTTTGTAGGATATATCTTCCTCCAAATTCACATTTTTTTAGTCTTCTCTCAGTTGTTCTTGCATTTCTTCAAAGGTCGGCTGCTTCCCTCTGGGTGGTGCCTCTATCCTTGGGGGAAAAGAAGACATGGAAGGTCGAGAGTGTGTTGTATGAGGGTTTGCTTTACTTGACACCAAGTCCGCGTTGTGACCATTTTGTTCTCCGAATATTTTATTGTTTGATAACTTCTTGAGTCTCGTCCATGAGTTGCTGAGTATCATTGATCTGTGCCTGATTCCTCGCAAGCTCTCTTGGTAGTGCCAAGAGTTCGGTAGCTGTGGGTTCCGATTCGGCAACCTTTCTATCAACGGAATGGGTTCTTCTTCTCTTCTGGCTATAAACTCTCATTCATTGTCCATAGGGTGGCAAGATCAAAGATCTGGTACCACTGTAATGTTCCGTGCTAGTAGTGCAGTGTTTGAAACACAATGAGCGAATGGTTAGGTATGAATGGCAGTCTATGTGCTTCATAATGGGGTTTGTACTGTGGAGGAGGCTATGTTGAAAGTAGGTCATATGGTGGAGAGGGGAGAGATGTTTCAGGGTAGTACAGATGAGTTCGTATTGTACAAGGTGAAGGCTGTACAATGACAGGGGGTGGGATGACATATGGTGGTGGTAGGACGGTGATGTGAATGGCCGTACGGTGGGGTTAGGAAGGGTCATACGGTTAGTTCGAGGGTAGTATAGGTTATCTTGGAGGCCGTATATTGAGCAAAGTTACAGACATAAATTGTATTGAGTGGTACGGAGGGAAAATGGTTTAGTTCGGTACCTTAAACTATTGACCCCGAAGTCATTAAACAATGCCAAACAAGAATGTAGATTTGAACATGAATAACCTTCAATTAATATTTGCCAAGAGATGGTGCTTTGATTTGCTAGATCCGAGCGAAGTATTACATGCAACAACGGAATAGGGTGAGGGTTGAGTCCCACCGAAATCGCATGAGCCAAATAGGGAAGATTTTTCACTTCTGGAATGGCGAAGAAATCTAGATCTCCAACAGGAATTCACTGTACAAAGAAATAATCAGAATTGCATACCTACGACTACCTACAAGCTGTGCTTAAATACCCGTTGGGAAAACTTTCCGAGGGTATATAGAGATAGCCGACGGCTACAATTACTTATAAAAACAAAACTAAAATGGGTTTGAGATATTTTAAGTCAATCGGCCCATTAACAAATATTTGATTAATAAACTATTTTATGATGGGGATATTACAGTCAACAGTGGAGGGGAGGACACATACCCGTAGGTTCAATTCACGAGCCCTCTTCATACGCTCATCATCCATCTTCCCTTGTACCAACTTTTCAACTCCTAATAAAGGTGTAGCAGCAGTATAGTTACACGAACTGGCCCATGTTTTCACCTTTTGTTTGGTTTTCGCCATCAGAGAGGAATGTCTAGCTACAATCTTTATTTGTTTCTCTTTGATAGAGTCTAATCCTCAAGTTGCCCGAAAAGAAAGTCCAAATCCGATTTGAGGCCTGTAGTTTCAAAAACAAAAGTTACTGAAAACCTCCCAACGAGAGTCGTGTTTGAGTCTGTTAGCAGTTTGAGTTCTGCAATAGTCTTAGGTAGAGTTTGGACTGTGTTCCTGATCTTCACATTTTCTGCCTCTATCTTCACTTGTTGGTCAAAAAGTCTAGTAGGTGAGAGACAGAGGGGGTGGGTCATCACCAACAGCCATGGCCGAGCAGAAAAGTTCTAGAGAGCACTCAAACACGGGGTAGAGAGAGCAACCATAGTTAGAAGGGCCCACAAAATTTTAAATTACCTTTAAAAAGACTAATAAAATAATGCAGTGTCCTCCATAATGATCAAATACTAGTACAAAATATTTAAAAACGGCATCAGGAAATCACCATGAGCATAAAAATTAAGAGGGACAAAGACATATAATAGACAAACTGATAAAAAGAGTGGACGAAGCAAGAATCTGGACATAACTGGTACCAAGGTTAGAACCCGACATTCATAAAATGATATGAGCACAGATGAACAAAAATGCACGAAATAACCAAATAACCCAAAATGTTATGCGTTTGGGTAAAAGGAGACAAGATCATTTCCATATCAAACAAAACGATAATCTTTATTGCGCCAACTCATAGAAGCAATGGCTTGATATAGATTTGATCGACCATTATAAAAGAAACAAAAGTCAAGAAATAATAAAGCCACACTAGAAGCAGAGATCCATGCTTGAATAAAATGAGCCATGGAGATGTTTGACATGATAGCAAAACAAATGGACTGGGAAACATACAATCAAACTCAAATAAATACTGTCACGAAACAGAGAACTGACACTAGAAATATCAAATGACATAAAGTGTAAAGCCGACTGTCAGACTAGTCCAGACTAAAGGAAATCCCAGAAGGAGAACATAGGAGAGAAGAATAGATACAAAATAAAAACAAAATTCCTTAAAAATTATAGCCCGAAAAAACTTATATCATGGTGCTCAAACTTCAAAAAAATAGCTTGAGAAAGGAAACACTTTTACACAGGTATCAACGCTCGAATGAAAAAACAAACATACATACCAAAAGAATGTTTTACTATCCATCGTGCTCCAATGAATCGATGGCACAAATGTTAGAAAGATGAACTTAAAAAAAATGAGAACCAAAATTTAAAGAGAACCCTACAATCATGCTGCTACCAACCTCCATCACACACAAATTCTTGCTAAAAAATACTAGAAAACAAGAGAACCTTCTTTATTATTGTTATCTACCCTGGCTCTAATATTATGTTGGATTCAGCCTAGAAACTTAGATAAACAACAAAATTGAATAATGAAGATTGAAACAAGAGACCCACAAAATACCCTAGGAAAATCCTTCTAGAATGAAAGGAAAAACCCAACCACACAACAAAATATCCCTTTATTGATCATTAAATGTTCAAGTGTACAATGCCTTTTGCTTGAAGTGATATAAACAACACAATTGAGACTCTTCACATTACAACCGAAGGTTTCTTGAATTTCCACAATACGACTCTTCAAATTTCCATGCTTGAATGCATTTTGTATGACACGTCTTAATATTTAATATTACAATTTATCATAAATGTCTTTTTCAGTTGAAAGCGACCATAACAATATTAACTCCCAGAGGTAAATATCTCTATAGCAGCTACAAACTCCAACACTATGAACTGGTTGGCCTTTGATCCCTCTCTACCAAGTTGAGAATTCTAACCAAGGGCTGTGACACCTATAATTGGAAGAAACAAAAAGAGTAATCATTAAAGTTGCAAATAAAATTGTGAGAGCTTAATACAAAAATAATTTAAATATTCAAGTGACCTCAATCTCTACAGCTCTTTGTGCAAATACGTTGTCGAAGATAATGCATGCAACATCCTCTTCTTCATGCTTCGTGGAATAACTTGAGTCTATCCATGTTGGAGTCAGACATTTTCTTCACAGTTGTCAATGAGCTAAGAATACTTTGCAATAGTAAGAAAATCATTGTAATCCTTGTGACACCCAATCTTATCAACTCTTCGGTGCATTATCTCATCAAGCAAAGAACCCAAATGTAGTTGTCAGTGTATTTTGTTATCCGCCTATCAGTCTCTACTACTGGTGTCATCAAATCTAGTTTGTCTATGTCCTCAACAAGAAGGCCAAGGATATGTGCTGCACAAGGTGTCCATAAAATTGTCCTATGTTTCTCTTGGAGAAACACATGTTGCTACATTATCGGTTTTATTTGCAACACATTTTCAACTCCAACATAATAGCCAAAGATTCAACAATGCTCACCTTGTTAGAGGCATCCACGGATCTGAAGAACACCACATTATTCTTACAACCAAAAAGTTAATGATGGTGTGGTCATGTCCGTCCACCCCTTGGAAAGAACAATGCAGCTATATTTTTTTCCTTCTTTTCTTTTCCCTTCTTCAACTTCTTTTGCCCTATTAACTGTATAGTGAAATCAACTTTAAGTATGCAATTTTGATAAATATATAAAGTCAACAAAAAATTTAAAAATATGAATCACTATAAGTATAAATAAAAGAACTTTAATTAGGATAAACTCTAAAATTCAATCGAAAAATTAAAACTCAACAGTAAATATCAAAACCAAAAGTTAAACATTTGATAATTAAAACAATTGGAGTGACCTCTCAGTCAAGTCTGCACAAGAAGGTGTCTTGTAGCTTTTTCGTGGCATAGCAATTTTAGTAACCAAATTAAGCCAGTACGGAATGTCTGCCAAATAACAAGTGTTAGAATGGTGATTGTGTTATTTAGTTCAACAAATGAAGATGTACATATAGCAATTACAAAGATGATGTTTCCTAAAGTAACAATTTTCATTCATTACAAAATTAGAAATAATCTAATCTAAACTAAGATTTAGGAAAAATATATTATTGACCATTAAAAATAAGATATGCAAATATTATTCTAATACCCTTCTTTAATGGTCAATCTGTCAACTACGCCAATGTTGCCCCTTAAATTTTGAAAAATTGTCCAGACCCAGAGACTTGGTGAATATTTCTGCAGTCTGATCCTTAATTGGAACATACTCCAATTGTATCAATCCATCTTCTACAAACTTGCAGATGAAATAATAGTGGAGCTCAACATGTTTGGTTTGCTCATGGAAGACTAAATTTTTGGCAAGTTTTAGTACACTTGATTGCCACAAAACATGGGTGAAGGACCTGCTTGAGACAATTGCATATTAGATTGCATCCTTCAAAGTCAAATTGCCTCAAACCACTTTAACATTTAGTTGATATTCTTCTTTAGTTAAGGAAAGAGCTATCGCCTGTTGTTTCGTGTTGGTCTATGTGACTGCAGTAGAGTGCATATTGAAGACATACTCAGCTGTATACGTTTTGTCATCAATAGATTTTGCCCAATCTGAGTTTGTGAAGCCAGTGAGTCTAGTATCTTTGCTTCTACCATACAAAATGCCAAAGTCATAAGTGCCTTTCATATATCGCAGCACATACTTCGCTACAACCTAATTGTCAACTTTTGGGGGTTATCATAAAGTGAAAGATGTAGCTCACTACATAACTGAGGTTAAGTCTAGTGGCAGAAAAATAGATGAGATTGCCCACTAGTTGCTTGAACGCGGATTCATCCACCATAGGGGAGTGGATTTTTTTAAAGAATTTCAACCCTTTCTCCGTAAGTCTGGATATGGGTTTACAATCTTGCATTTGAAACTTATCTAGCGAACTCCTGGCATACTTTTGCTATGAGATAAAGAAAATGCGATCTATTTGCCAAACCTCAACACTTAAGTAGTAATGCAAAATCTCCAATTTTGTCAATTTTAAGGTCTAGCTCAAACTATATTTGATCTACTCAATTAAATTGTCGATCTGACAATAATAATCAGATCATTAACATAGATGACAAGTATATCACCACTAGTAGTTCTGACAACCCTGAAAGTAGGAGGCTGCATCATATAAACTTCTTTCTACAAGTCACCATTGATGAATGCACTTGTGACATCCGATGGACTTTCCATCCAAACTGGGTTGAAAGGGCGAGGACAAGCTGAATTGTACTCATTTTTTTATTGAGAGCAATCTCCTTGTAATCAATGCCAATGCCCTCTTTTTATGATTCAAGAGGAGTAAGTGGACTTTTGATGGTTGGAATGGGTTCATCAAGATGTAGATCAACATCTTCTTGAGGAAATTTTATTGGTGCAATAACATGCCTAGGTGACTCCACATCTTCAGATTCAGTTTGTTGAGACCTTTTAATTAGGTGTATCGAAAGGAAGAAAAAAACCTTAATCCTTAGCTTTTGGAGGGTGTTCCTTAAAGCTCAAAATAGGAGAAGAGAGCTGAAAGGGTCTTAGTTTTTTATGAAAGAAAACATCCCAACTTGCTGAAGATCGAAGATCAGATGTGATACTTTTATATTTAATTAATATGCAATCACTCTTGATATGATGCTGATATAATTTACTTATCATTGGAGATATACTTCTCCTTGTGCAGGGCTGTCAAAATGGAATGCAAGTATTGCATAGGAGTGCTGTTTGTAATGGTACTATTATTGTGATTTTTTTTTCCAATAGCAGCCCAATGAGGTTATATATGCCACAAGAGATATGTTTCGTGGAGAGACATGTCCTTGCACATAGGGGCATGCTTCATCGTTAATCAAACACAACAAAGTGTTGTTTTATAGCATACAATTAATCAATTTGATAATCAACATATTTACTTTGATTAATAAATACTAAATATTTAAATCAATTATATCTATTATATATTTATATATATTAATAACAACAATATATGTATGTATGTATACATGTACACAATTATATTTAATATTTATTAATCAAGGTAATGTAAACACATAATTTATATATATTGATAAAAACTATTTTTTTTCTTTGATCAATTCAATCTGACCGAAGCTAAAACTTCAACTCTCCCTCTTATTAGGGAGGATTGCAGCTTGATTAATCACACAATTACTCTTGAATTATCATGTCAAAATGATAGCATAGAAATAATGTGATAGGATAGCAACTTCTATTTGTTAGTAGGATGTTGCCTTACGGTATCATCGCAAGTATGGTACATCCAAGAATATCTTCCATAAGATATTCACCATACTTATATTTTCCTTGGTATGTGCATTGACATCAAGTTTCATGATGCCTATTGATGAAAATATCTACACATGGTGTCTCCGAATACTAAGTCTCCTAATATACACCATGCCATATCTCAGTAACTCTTGACTTAGCTACATGAGATATGCACTATCATGATCTCTAGGGACATTGACGTAACATCCATCATGATAGCAGTAGAGACTAGTGCAATATCTCAGTAACTACTAACTTAGTTATATGAGATATGTAACATCCATCATGATATCTGCACATGGTGTCTCCAATACTACGTCTCATAGTATACACCATGCCATGTCTCAGTAATGTTACTTAAAAGGTTACATAAGAGATATGTACTATGACAATCTCCAGGGACATCAAACAAATGATATTGATCATGATAGCAGGTTAAACTATTGTTAACTTCGTCACCTTACAAGAGTAACGACAAGTAAATTATTCAAAGATCGTCACCTTTCAAGAAGTTCTCACAAAATTATGTAATAACTCACACGACATCCACCATGCACCTTATTAGAGGGTGGGTTTATGATTAATATTCCCAAATGGTGAAACAAGGGTTTTCACCTCAAACTTTTCTCTCATAGAGAAGGATGCATTAAGATACATCTTAGGAAATCACTGATGTTTAGTTTCCCTCTCAATAAGGGGTCTGATCCATAACTCTGAGCTCATCTTCAACAATGTGCAAATTTGACTTTGGTTGAAGGCTTTGGAGAAAATATCAGTTGTCGAATATTCAATGATAATATACTCTTAATGAATAACATTCCAGGCTTTCATCTATGGTTTAGGCATTCACATAAAAACCTTTTAGTTTACACATATAGAACTTCATCTCATGAATCAAAGTCCTTTGATTGCTGCAGTTTCTTGATCACTAGAGAATCGATTTCGACATGTTCTACCCCTTTGAATGAATATGACCAAGATCCTCAAAAGTCAACTAAAGCATATCCTCTATCTGCTCCCTCTATCATGAAAGCATACCTTGATTCATAGTAACATGAGTGAAAGTACTAAACTGTGGATTTATCCCCAGTCTTGGCAACACTAGATATTAAGATAATGTGGTTTCCTTTTGAAGTTCCAAGTACACGTGTCTTGTGTGAAGTTCCAAGTACACGTGTCTTGTGTGAAGTTCCAAGTACACATTGTCTGACTAATCAAAGGAATTAGGATATGAATCATTATTTATTATTAAAGGTCCTCGTTTATATGTGAAGGAAAGGCATGGAAGGGAAAGGTGATATATAAATCATGAACATGCAACTTTACATTACTAATAAAGGGATAATAAGGATAAGTTGATGTTTCAAGGATTAAAAAAATTATTTGTAAAGGGAAGGTCACCACTTCTTATATGGGTATCAAAGATACGTGCACGCCTGTTCGGCCAACATAATGAAGTAGGTTGCAAACTCTTAGTGTTAGTATCGAAGATGAGTGTAATTACCCGTTTGGATGACACAAATGGATATATAGTGTTGGTATCAGAAATGGGCATAATGCTCATTTGGCCAAAACACTACTTAATGGATACACCCTCTATAATGTTGGTATGCGAGAACTATCTCCATCTGACCAACATGCTTGAGGAAGTTATAAGGAATATTCTAATGTTGTCAACATATGCATATGTGAACCTTAAAGGGTGCACTCTAGAATAGATGGTCGAATAACTAAAGGTTAGGAAACCCGATTTAGAGACGTCTTTAAGGTTGGGTTAGGATAGAGGGTAGAATAGTAAAATATATTTTATTATTGTATAAATTCTAGCATTGGATTTGTAGGTATTTTTGTCCTAGTTTATATTCATTAATTGTAATCTCCTTCCTTTTAGAGACAAATGTTGTTCCAAATCGATCTTGGAGTTTACAACATATCATGGGGCTAATAATGATAGCACAAAATGAACTTAGTTGATTTTGAGTGACGTATGATTTTTATTTGATCAGATCCCTTCGTCATTGAGTATTATATTCCATATAACTTATTAGATGAGATGATTGTGGTGCATACTAGTAATCTTGTTCTTTCTATTGATATGTATAGGTTCTATAGTTAACCCAATAATGCCAAAATCTTCACGTAGAAACCAATCATTGTGAATATCTCCAAAAAGGGTCATCTTGAGATGAATGATGAAAGACAAATGAGTAAAAAAGGGAGTCAACTTTGGCAGCAATTGATTGAAACCAAGAATCACCACAAATCTCTAGACGTCTTTAACTAAGGGCCTTGACTAGTAGCTCTCAATATTCACGGCTGCAAAGGAAAGTCTTGACCAATTCAAATGCTCTAACATGTACCCACAATTCCACAACGCTCTTAATTCCTTGGATACTATCAATAAATGAGTTGTCATTATGAGTTCCTCTTCTCATGATATAGCCGGACTGGAGAATATTCATATAGCCCTAGACTATAACAATGTGACATGTAATTTCAACTTATGTTCTTGCCACGCAAAGGCAAAATCACGCCTCTACAATACCAATATTTTTGCTCCAAATTCATGCCTCTGCAATACCGGTATTTATGCTTATGAAGTGAGTCCAAAAACATACCATTCAAAGTAATTTTCACCTCTAGCTGCCCTCCAAACACCAATGCATGAACATACAGATTCTTGTGGGCATTTGGAGCGAAATCGTGCCATATCTGGAGAACCTTTGTCACATTATCACTTCGCGCATGATTGGCATTAAACACAGTGACCTTGGCAGGCGCTTAGACAAGCCTTATTTGCTATGTCACAACCACACCCTAGCTGCCACCACCACCACCCCAAATGGCCCTAAACAAATAATTTCATATTGCCTTTCTGTCCACCACTTTGCCATGGACGATCACCAGAATAGCATTTATGACATGGTTGCAGAGAGGCCATATTTCCTAGTCATTAAACCAAGGTTACCAGGAGACGGGGGTACTTGGAGACTTGGGAGACCGGTATTGGTACTGGTACGTCAAATATTGAAAAAAAGGAGACGGGGGTACTTGGAGATGACAATTTTTTTTAAATTAACATTTTATTAATTTTTAGAAAATAAGTAACATGACAGAACATTGAAAGAAAGAACAGCAAATAACAATAAGTTTTACATTTTAATACACAAATGTCAAATGATATTGTGTCAAAGAGTCCAAGACTCCAAAGTCCAAACTCATACTACATATTTTAATGTTTCATATTTGACTGTCATTAGTACTACTCCTACTGTAGTTTGTTCCATATTGAAATCCAAAAATATCGATAGTTTTAATGCCAATGGCAAATGCTGATACACAAACCAAAACAAAAATCAGAAATCCATCATTTATGCTGCTATGTTTTGATCAACCACATAAATTTTCTCAGCACAAAATTCAGATATCTATCATCTATGCTGCTATGTTTTGATCATTTACATCAAAATCCTCAGCTAGGATGCTATCCAGATACTCATCACTCTCTAACTCAGGTTCCTCTAATGGTAGTACAATTGGAGGCAATTCATTAAGGCCATTTGGTTCAACCACTTCATCCCCTATGCCTGGAAATTCTCCATCATGTGCAATTTGGTCCCATTTTGCTGAAGGACCTTCTATGTATCCTGGATCAACACGAGAGAGAAGACGCAGAGCACTATGAATGTAGACCAAATTCTCTGCTTTCTTTGACCCTAATTGGTTCCTCTTTTGTGAATGAATAAAACCATAAGTACTCCAGTTTCTTTCACAAGATGAAGAGCTCGCTACTTGTGACAGCAATCTGATTGCAATTCAGGTGTTCCATCTCCATGGTTCCACCACCATTCTAAAGGTTCTTTCTTTGTTTGCATATCATATAAAGCCTCTATTGAAGCAAAATCACCTTGCCCACGTGAAAACTTATTTCATTGAGTCCTTATGATTGAGGCATCCTCACCTTGACCATATATCTTTTTTACTGCAGCCCAAAATCCCTTCATTACCTCTCTCATCATGTGGATCCCTCTTATTGGTCTGTTCTGTATTATGCCATTTAGGATTCAAGGCATATGCAGCACAATGAAGGGGTGTGTTCAGTTTGTTCCACCTTCCATGTAATTTTTCTTCTATCGAAGGATACAAAGCAATGTCTTTTGCATCTGCTATTTTCTTGACTCTTTCATACATAGAATCTATTTCCTCATAAATTTCACCCAAACATGGCTTGTCTAAATCTGCAAATTTAATCACCTCACATATGGGCTGAATGAAGTCCACAACAAATCGAACATCAGCCCAAAAATGGTCATCAAGGACCGAAGCTGTCACCTCAATTGCAGTATCTGAGGTAGATTGTCTCCAACCTGCCAATGCATCACTAACAACTATAGAACACAAAGCTCCTTTAACTTCACAAAGACGCTCAAGAAGAATAAAGTAGGAAGCAAACCGTGTATCAGCGGGTTTGAGAAGGTCCACCTTAGCAAATTTACGGTAAATAGCTTGTGTGTGGTAATGGTTGCAAATGAACATCTGTATTTTTCTGCCCTTCTCAATGAGGTCTGAAATCCATTCAAACTTTCCAATATCTTTGAGTGCATTATTCAATGAATGCACACAACATGGTGTCCAAAATATATGCTTGTACTTATTTTGCACCATCATACCTGCTGCTTTACAAACAGGGGCAGCATCAGTGACAACTTGGACAACATGTGATGCGCCCACCTCTTCAATGCTGTCACATAGCTGACTATGAAGAAATTCTGCATTTTTTTCTTGCCCTGAACAGTCTATTGCCTTCAAAAAATAAGGCCCTTTGCTGCATGTCACTATCACATTAAGCAATGGATGATTTCTTGCATCTGTCCACCCATCCATCACAATACTACATCCTTCTGTAGATCACACTCTTTTCATTGGTGTAGTTAGTTGCTCTAAACAAATTTTTTCTTTATCAATTAGAGTTGTGCCAAGCTTTTCAGATCCAGGGGGTTTATAACCAGGTGGTCCATTATTGATAGCTTGGACCATCTCTCCATAGAACGGTAAGCGAGCGACATTAAATGGTATTCCATTTGCATAAAAGAACTGTGCAATAGCTGCATCAACCGCTTCTCGACCTTGCACATCAAATAACCTGCCAATGGGGTTTGAACTGCCAATATGTGGTCTCTTGTTAGATTGTTGTGCTGCTATATCTTCAACTGTAGAAGACACATCCACCTCTCTCTCTCTCTATTCTGATCAGCAGTTGCAAGACTTGCCCCTGTTGTTGAAGCATGAGAGGAGCTCATATTATAAACTTTTCCTTCAGCCCTTTCTTGCTCCCTCACAGCCTCATATCGTTCTATTTCATTCACACAAGGATCAACACCTTTTCTAGGTTGGTGAAGGAAATGAGGCTTCACCCTCGTGTAAGAACCTAGCCATGCCATTGTACAAAGTTTGCATTTGATTGTTGCTGTTCCACCTGAACCTTTTGGTCCCGGAACACGGTTGACATACTTTCACAGGGGATACAAGCCTTGTCTTCCCCCACCTGACATTTTGCACAGTATACATTAAAAATAAAAATAAAAAACCTATGTCAGCATGTTTGATTATTTTAGGCTTTAGCTTTTGTTTTCTGAGTTTTAGTTATGGCAAATGACAACCAATAGCAAAAAAGATGTTGAAACTTTGTTTTATAATAGGAAATGTGAGACTAATTGTTACAAGATTCAAGAAGAGTTGGCAGATTAACGGATTTCCGGATGATTCATTGATTAACAGAGGAACAAATGTGTTCCTTATAAAGAATTACAAGGACGTTGTTTCTAAAAGAAACAATGTAGACTGAAGACGGAATTAGAAACAAAACTAGAGATAGGATAGGAAACATTCCTATGTGGACTGAAGAAAAAAGAGACGGGATAGGAAACATTCCTATCTAGACTGAAAGACGGACTACAGACAAGTAGTTGACTATTATAGAAAGTATAAGATATTATCTTAATACCCTCCCTTAATGGTCAACGTACGGATGTCGGAACATTCTGTGATAATTGAGACCCTCCTTGGATCTACAGAATGCTGAAACCAAGAAGCTTTGCCAAAAGAGTGCTATGACTCAAAATAAGTTGCATTTACAAAACTTTGTTTTTGTGGAAAAAACGGTAAAACCCAGAATCTCACACAACCTTGTGTATTACAGACAACTTGAAATGATTTTTGAGGAGAAAATCAACAAACTCAGAATCTCACGCAACCTTGCGTATTACAGACAACTTGAAATGATTTTTGAGGAGAAAATCAACAAACCCAGAATCTCACACAACCTTGCGTATTACAGACAACTTGAAATGATTTTTGAGGAGAAAATCAACAAACCCATAAAAAACAGAAACAGATTTAGAAGGCGAAAAATGCAGCTTCGCCTTGATCAGGACCCGGAGAAGTCGGACGCTGCCTAACACCCAGAACAAGTTGATCGATGTTTCGATATTCGAAGATTGCAATGATGCATTGCTTCCAGGTTCCATAATTGTGACCATTGAATTTGGAATTATGTTCGAGCAGAATATTTGTCAGAGATGCCATGGCACGTTTTCCAATGAAAAATTGGGAAAATCTGTGAAGGCACGTTCTTCGAGGCAAAAATACGAAAGACCCAGAAGAATCAGAGAATGACCCAGAAGAGAGCTCGAAAAACCTAGAAGGAATCTGTTGTCGTTTTTTGGATCCGCTGGCTCGAAAATCAAGGCACAAAAATCGAGGCACCCAAAAAAAACAGACGACAACCCAGTTGAGCTCTCGAAAAACCCACCAAGAATTTGCAAACAAAATATTTTTTTGACCCCAAAAATTAGGGTTTCGAAAAAAAAAGGCCCTAGTTGAAAAAAGCTTGAAAAAACTTCAGATTTCTTGATAAAAAATGGCAGATTTTTCTTCAAGGATCGATGTGCATGGACGAATGGGGCTAGAGTGTGCTGAACAAACACAGGTAGACCCGAGTTCGGGAATTTCTCTAGGCCGAAAACCCTAAGTGGGTTTTAGAGAAATTCAACAGAAATAATTTTGAAAAAATTTAAACAAATAATTTCACGAAGAAATTATAAATTTTTTCGAAAAAATTTAAGTAATAGCTCTGATACCATGTTACAAGATTCAAGAAGAGTTGGCAGATTAACGGATTTTCGGATGATTCATTGATTAACAGAGGAACAAATGTGTTCTTTATAAAGAATTACAAGGACGTTGTTTCTAAAAGAAACAATGTGGACTGAAGACGGAATTAGAAACAAAACTAGAGACAGGATAAGAAACATTCCTATGTGGACTGAAGAAAAAAGAGACGGGATAGGAAACATTCCTATCTAGACTGAAAGACGGACTACAGACAAGTAGTTGACTATTATAGAAAGTATAAGATATTATCTTAATACTAATGACATTCATGATTTGAAATTCAAATTTCGTTTCATTCTTGACTGTTTTAATTGCTTTAAAAAATTATAATTTATAAATAATCAAACTGTAATGACATTTATAATTTGAAATTTCATTTCATACATGACTGTTTAAATTGCTTTAAAAATATATAAATAATAAATATCCTATTTGACAGTTAAATTCAAATTGTTAACTCTGTAAATTTTTATTTTAATTTTATAATCTCATTTTTTGAATTTATATTTATAATATAAATTTAAAATATATATTTAGATCTCTTAAAAATTGCAATAATAGTTTTTAATTTTAACTATATAGCTTTTACAAATTTAATAATTTTAACGTATATATATTAAAAATTAAAATCAATTTAAAATTCTTAGCCTTTAGCACTTCAAAATAAAAATTAGTAAACTTAATAGTTAGTTTTATAGTTTAATAAGTTTAACTTTTAATTTTTTCAAACTATATTTATAATAATATAAATAAATACTACATAGTTTTGGTATAATTTTACAATGTATATCTATTATTTACTTTATAAAAATGATATTTTTTTATTTGTGTTTGGTCTGATGGGTTTATGATTTGTTTAAATTATTTTTCGTCTATAATTATATAATATATACTTTTAATAGTATTCACTATAATTTTATAAAATATTATAAACTCAATACTGTTAGTTTTTAATTTTAAACTTTAATAGCTAAAAACTGGAAACCTAATAAACTTTTAATTTTTTAACTTTACGAGCCACCGCACAAAAACTTCTACCTTTTCCTTCTCGTCTGCAACTTGCGTCTCCAAATTCGTGCTTGTCTGCAACTCGCGATGTCTTCAAATTCATGCTTGTCTACAACTCGTCTGACGTCACTGCAATGTTTATCATTTGCAACTTCACTACGTGTCGTTTGCGACTTTCTTGAGCAAATTCGTATGCCAGCCGTTGTTTGTGCGTCGTCTGCAAATCATTCTGCAAAAACGTCGCTTTTGGCCGCTGCTGTAGAATGAACGATGGGGTTTTAGGTCAAAACTCATAGTTATAACTTATGAGTTATTACAATAAAGTATATGTTTTTTCCCGTCTGCAATTTGAAAAGACAAAACTATCGCGCTTTTTAGGTCATTGACTTTTTATTTTCGTTTTTTGGCTTTGATTTTGTTGGAGACGTTGAAAAATCAACGGGAGACTACAGGGGACTGCAGGAGACTTCATTGCCCGCTTCTTGAGCACCCACTAAGTCTCCTGAAACGTTTCGGAGACCGGAGACGAGTCCCAGTACTCGTGATGCGTCCCAGGGGTATGGAGACGGGTCTCCCGGTAATGCTGCATTAAACCCAACCGACCTCTGTTGAAATGCTTGTCCACGCCTATTGTTGTGCCCTCTACTACGTACCAAAATTTGCCACCTGCTTTATATACAACATTGCACCAATTTTATTAATAGTGAGATCAAAATGAATATTATTTTTTCTCAAGTCTGTTATCCCAAGAGTTTGTATCTGCTCTGATACCATGTTGAAGATCGAAGGTCAGATGTGATACTTTTATTTTTAATTAATATGTAATAACTCTTGATATGGTGCTGACATATTTTACTTATCATTGGAGATATCCTTTTCCTTGTGTAGGGCTGTCAAAATAGAATGCAAGTGTTAGATAGGACTGCTGCTTGTAGTGGTAATTTTATTGTGATTTCTGTATTTTTGAAGAGCAGCCCAATGAAATTATATATATGCCACAAGGGACATGTCTCATGGTGAGACATGTTCCTATGCGTAGGGGCATGTTTCTCCATGAGACATGCTTCCTCATTAATCAAACACTTAACAAAAGTTTTGTTTTGTAGCATACGTTTAATCAATTTGATAATCAACATATTTTCTTCGATTAATAATTATTAAATATCTGAATCAATTTTTTATATATATGTATATAATTATATTTAATAATTATTAATCAAAGTAATGTTAACACATAATTTTTATATATGGATGAAAAAATTTGTGAACATCAACACAACTAAATACGAGACAATCAGTGCCTACATCAATTAGTTAATATGCTTTCTCTCTCTTGGGTATATGAGCTTCTGGTCCTTGGAATCCAATTTTGAGTTCATGGTAAATAGGATTTAAACATAAATTGTAGAGTGAAAGACTTCCAGGTGACTGATTTTTGGCTTCCTACCAGAATAGGCTTCCTTTGGGGTCTTCTTCAAAATGGCTCATGTGGGAGACCGATTCAAATAAAAAACAACAATCTAGACTACTTCAGCCCAAAATGTATTTGGAACACTTATATGTGCCAACATAGAGCTGGTCGTTTTAGTGATTGCGCAGTTTCTTTGCTCAATAATAGTAACTTGCTGAGGTGTGTAAGGTATGGTAAGTCGATGATTAATGCCATGATGTGTACAGAAGTTCGAGAGATCACAAGAACAAAACTTGCCCACTATCTGACCTACGAAATATTATTTGTGGACTGGATTCTTTTTCTACCAAAACTTTGAACTTCTAAAACATGCTAAACACCTCTAATATTTGTTTAAGAAAATACACCCACATTCTGCAACTAAAATAATCATCAAATAACAGAAACTACCTTGACTTAGTAATTGAAGGGGTGTTTATTGGTCCTCAGACATCAGCATGAACCAATTATAATACTTTGGAAGCTTACCATGTATCACCATTTGAAAATGTAGTTTAATGCTACTTTCCAACCTGACAAGCTTTCCAAACTTCATGAGTTCTGAGTCTGAATGTCAGGTAAAACCAATAACCAGACCCTCTCGAACTAGCTGAGAGAGATAGTGTACGTTGAGATGCCCATACGACTGATGCAAAGATTGTGATGGAAAACAATGCCTATGACAACTATAGGGCGAGTCTCCTGATCAACAATACTGCAGTTGTGTAGACTGAATACAACATCTAGTTGAGGATAGAGTCTCATAATCTGCCCGATAGAGAAAATAAATCTTGTTGGTAAACAGATTTTTCACTGTGAATGTTTCTCTATAATTAACCCTGTTTTCCCTGTGACCAATGACAATTGTGCTAATAGTTGGAGAGATTGCAGTAATCCACAACCTTCCACCATGTTTGAGAGGGTCAACTCCCTCATATGATAGGGTTATCTGTATTTCTAGTGTAGTTTTGGCCAGAAAGTACGAAAAGGAGACAAGGCATAACTCAAGAGAGTGTATAACAAAAACACAAACATTAGACATCAAATACTATTTGATACTCGCAACAAATTATGATAGTGAAAGGGGTTTAAGCACCTGATGCAATGATGGAGAAAGAAGGATAACAAATCTTGACATATGACGAGACTTGCTATGCCAACACATTCAGATCAAGATACCAAGAAATGAGTGTTTTTCCTCACATCCACCATACAGATAAGAAAAATCATTGGATTTCAGCAATACATAAACAGATGACTAACTTATCATATGAAAAATTAGTAATAATTCATCAATACATTTAAGACACATGACTCAATTCATTCTACATTACCTCCTTGAGAATACACAAGTTTGAAAGACCCTTTGTACATAGCGTAAAACAAAAGTTTTTTTTGGGAAATTTCCTGATATTTTCTACTCTTCAAGTGTATCCCCTCACATTTACAAACTGTCTTGTATTTATAGGCTTTGTAGGGTAACTACTACTTTTCTGAGCTAGTATCTAACTTAGTTTTGTACAAATTGAATGAGGTTATCAACCTAACAAATTTTGCACAAAAAGAGTCAACTACTGAACTTTGACCAAAGTGACAGAAGTCACTTTTTACAAACAAGGAAACATTCATTTTCCCATCTAGTTGCGACTTATTAAAATATACACGGAAAACGTCTGAAAGCATGTTGCAATGTTGCCCCTTGCATCTTCTGAAGAAGCATCTTGTCCAGTAGTTTATCCTTGCAAAATCGAAGACTTTCCATTGTTGGAAGTTTTAAGTCGTGGTGGCAATGATTCATTTGTACATTCAGATCATTGGAGTGAAATTCCATGTTTGGACCAGGCTTGATATTTTTAGTAGTATGGAAAGCAATCTCTCCTTGACTAATCCCCCTTCAAAGCATTCTTTTATGTCATTATACCACTATAAATTGATTCTTTCAACATCTCTAGTGATTGTTGTTCTAATTTTATTTTTTGCTTAGTGTGAAATGTAACTACTCCATCAACATTTTTATTTATAGTTATCCATGATAGCAATGTATATGCCACGAGTATGCAACACTTTGTATATCGAACATTGGAAACATAAGGGTCTCTTGAAAATTTTCCTGCATAATGACTCTTTTCAAACATCAAGTTCCTAGTCATTTCTTCCTCTTGAAGAAATTAACTGCAATGACAATCTGTGTAGATTCTCCGTCTTCAACAGGGTTTTGTGCCATCAACTCAGTCTCATGACTGCAAACGAAGTCCTTATGTTTATTCATTTGTTCAGCTTGCATGAAATCTCTTATCATCTCGTTGCTTCTTGACCCATCCTGCAACCAAGAGAGATCAATAATAATAATAGCGACAAATTTATCATTAAGAGAAATATCCAGACCAATGCTAAAAGCATACACTATTCCCAGTGAAACAACATGAAGTAATAATAGCTACATAAAATTCATGATTCACATTGAAAAATATAATCATAAAATACTGATCTTTTTATTGTCTGAATTTCCTCGCAATCCAGCAAAAAAAATTGACAATCACAAAATCATAGTGCAGGTAGAAAGAGAAAATAGCGAACACCAGCACATCTGCCTCCAAGACTTCTTCAGCTACACAATCTCCTTCAATTCTTACATTTCCTAAATTTCCAAACATCTGATTTGATTCAGGATCTTTAATAGACCCATTCTGATACCATGTTAAGTTTTCAAACCAGAATACATGAAATGAAATATTCAGAAATACAAAAAACAACATGGAAGATGACACAAAAATTATATCCTTGGAAAAACTTTTCTAACCAAGGGAAACAGCCCAATGCACAGAAAGATACAGCCTTTACTCAGTTCATCAAAACAATTACAAAGGAGTCTCTGCCTCTTTTAGACGTCTTGAACAAAACAATGACCACTAAATGATCAGAAAAAATAACCAACAGAATATTGCTTCACGATACACAGATAAACTGCACAGTTTTTAATCTCAATGCACATAAGATGGCTGTTATTATTTATACTATTCACATACAAAGCATAGCATGAAACTCTGCAAGACAAATGGCAGTATCTAATCTTGCCAAGATGATCAACACAACTTTCTTGATACACAAAAAATCTTATATTCCCTTTCTCGCAGATAATTCACCAAAACACTATGTGCTGTAATTGCAGATTATTTTCCCCTTTCTGACACTACAAAATATATGAGTTACCAATATGAAGTGACAGCACACGGTAAAAGAAGCTGATGAGGAAATGGAGTGGTGAAGATAGAAAATTGACAAGTTCATTAATGCCACTAAGTAAAATCCTGCGAAGCCCAAAATGGAACCAATGGTGAAGACGACTGGACATAGTAACCCTTGCCAAGTCAGCATCTGAAAGGTAGCAGGGAGAAAGAATGCAGGTAACAGGGAGAAAGAATGCAGGTAGTAAGGCAAAAGAAGAACAATTGTGCCAACAAGACATGAAGCCTCCCCATATGCGGAGGCTGCTGAATGATATCTCTTGCAGCATACAAACTAGTTAACATGTTAACTTCATCCAAATAAAATTTTATCGTCACCGAACTCAAACTCAAATTTGATCATTATGAATCAGTCTCGACAGGAAAGTACGATTCATAGCAGTAGTCAGGCAGCAAAGCATACAAGTATTTAGGAGTAACCTAAATTTCTGGCAACCAACCGATTGAATTTCTCCTCCAAATTATCGTTCCATTATTATGAACTGAAGGGTGCCATTCAATTCTGCATTTTACATCATAGTATGAGTCTTCTTCTGATGTCTAAGAATCCCAAATTTATTCTGCATTGTTTCCCATTGCAGCATTATTGTGAAACAATCAGTCAATTAAATTGATATGTTGATTATTCTAACATTTAGCATAGCAACGTCTTGTATTAACTACAGCCACTAACCTTGTTACTATAGAAATTTATGTCCTCTAATAAAACTCTTGAAATAGAGAAAAAAGTGTGAAGTTTCTGCTAATTCCTTATCTCTGAATCAGACTTTTAATTGAGTCTTCAAATGCTGAGAATGGTCTTCTAAGAATTCTGAATATTGATGAAGTTAACACCTATCTTGATGTAGATCCAATAATGAATAATCGACCTTTGATTGTGAGGGAGTATCTCTGATATAATTCGCAGGATATAGATGCTTAGAGGAGCAGACTTTGTTGTCACTGTGTGTCCCCAATCTGCGTCGATAACCTCCCTATATATCCTTCCTAAAGGGTATGTCCCTCAAAGGGACATAACCCTTCCTTAGTTAACATAATTAATACTCCTACAAGTCGGCGATCAGAATAAATAAACATGATAACATCTAACACACACAATGTGCTAGATTAGTTAAGGTTTATTAATTCACTTCTTATGATAACATCTAACACACACAATGTGCTAGATTAGTTAAGGTTTATTAATTCACTTCTTGAGAAGTCGCCGGCTCGTAAGGAAAATAATCCAATGCCAACATAAATGATATATAAGGGTAAAAGAAGAAGTACAGTCTGCACTTTCAGACATATAGGTTTATCTGGTTAAATATACTCAACACTCCCTCTTAACTTGATAATCCTGCAGAGAGATATTATATCTAGCAACACCAATACAGATGAATAAGCAAGAATTAATACTCTATATCTGTCTGACTCTTCTTAGTATGAGGTATCATAGAATACATGATAGAAAGTCATATTACTAAACCTATGATATGACAAATCACTGCTACTAATGATAATATACAAGATAAATCTGAAGAGTAAATTAATTTCTTCATTTATCCAAGTTGTGACTCATAGAAACTGATATTTCTATATCACAACAAGATCTTGAGTTTAAGATCTACCAGAATACAGGATAAACCCGGAGAATACTAAAATTCTTCCTTTATCAAAATTGTGACTCATAGACATAGCAATGTTTACATCACAATATGATCTTGAACTCATTTAGATCTTACATTAGAACTCTACTATTTAGCGCATTATCTAAGAGATCGTCATCTCTCATAATGTCTTTTATACAAGTGTTCATTATCTCAGAGATCGTCACCTCTTAAATAATGAATACAAATGGTGAAGCCCATAACAATCAATAGCCTAACAAATAAAATTATTTTATTAATAATTTGAAGAATATAAATGAATTACAATTCAACCATACCAAGTCTTCTCCTGAAGTGGTCTATCTTTACTCTAGATAGAGGTTTGGTTAGAATATTTGCTGTCTGATCTGCAGTGCAAATGTATTCTAACTTTACAAAATTCCTATCTACCATATCTTTTACATAATGGTAAGGAATTTCAATATGTTTGGACCTATCATGGAAAACTGGATTCATTGGAAGCTTGATGGAACTCTAATTATCACAATGAATAATTGTAGGATTCATGGCTTGCCCAAATAATCCTACAGGTAACTTCCTTAGCCAGACTGCTTCTCGAGAGGCCATTGCTGCTGCAATGTATTCGGCTTCTGTGGAGCTCTGAGCTATTGAGGACTACTTTCTGCATATCCAAGATATCATAGCTGATCCTAAATTGAAATAGCATCCTGAAGTACTTTTTGTGTCTTTAACTCTTCCACCCTAATCTGAGTCTGTGAATCCATGTAAATCCAAGTCAACTTTCTCATATTTGAGCGCAAGGTGAAGAGTGCCTTGTAAATATCTCATAATGTGCTTAATTGTAACTAGGTGAATCTCCTTTGCCTCACACATAACAACATAACAAATATCTGGTCTTGTATTTACCAAATACATAAGGGATCCACTCATCTGTTCGTAGAGAGTAGAATCTATGGGAGGTGATTCTACTGCTGCTTTTTTATGTAAATTAGTCTCTATTGGAGAAGACATAGACTTGCTGTTCCACATCATAAATCTCTTCAAAATATCTGATGTATACTTTCCTTGATTAAGTATGATACTGTTAGAATTCTGTCATACTTCCAATCCTAGGAAGTAATGGACAAGTCCCAATTCTTTCATCTCAAATTCTCTAGTTAGATCTTTCTTGCACTGATCTATGAGATGATCATCACCCGTGATTAATAAATCATCAATATACAATATCATAATTACCATATCATCTTTATCTCTTTTATAATATAAGTTTGGATTGGCTTCATTCTTGGAGAATCCTAAGCCAGTGAGATATTCATCAATTCTTTCATACCAAGCCCTTGTAGCTTGTTTAAGCCCATACAAAGCTTTCTTGAGCATGCAAACAAAAATGTTAGGATCATGAGTTTCAAATCCTTCAGGTTGCTCCAGATAAACTTCTTTTGTAATCTTTCCATTTAGGAATGCTGTTTTTACATCCATCTGATGTACCTTCCATCCCTTTGATGCGACAATTGCCAAGACTGCTCTTATGGAGGTATAATTGGCAACAGGAGCAAAGGTTTCTTCATAATCAATTCCTTCTTTATGAGAAAATCCTCTAGCTACAAATCTGGCTTTATACTTCTCAATACTACCATTAGCAGCATGCTTTATTTTAAATATCCACTTGGAAGAAACAACAAATTTTCCTTTAGGTCTTGGAACAATTTCCCAATCATCATTTTTCATAATAGATTGGTATTCCTCTGTAATGGCTTCTTTCCAAGCAATATGTTTAATAGCATCAGAAGGATTGGTAGGTTCTATTTTGGATAAAGCACTCATGTTTTCTGTTTAACTAGAGAATCTTTTAGGTCTTTTGCTTTCTTTCATTGCCATTTAGATGCCCTAATCTTCTGTGCCATATTTCATTTGTATCTGCAGCTTGGTGAACTAGGGCTTGAATAGATCGACTAGATTCTGTATTCAATTCGTACAAATATCCTTTTCTTTGACCAATTAACTTTTCTTTCTTGATGGAGGAGTTCTTAGCCCAAGTTAATACTTTTCCATCCACGAATGCAACATTGTGCACATCATCTTCAAGTGCTGTAATTGAGATTAGGTTTCTTTTAATTCTTGGTACATAGAGTACACCTTTAAGAAGAAGAATATTTCCTAATTTTAGTTTCAAAGTACAATTTCCAGTTCCTTCAGCGGAGTGTGCTAAGTTATCACTAATGGTAACTTCACCGTTAACCTTCTTTGATAAAGAATCTAGAGTTTCTTTGTATCTCGTTATATGTCTAGAAGATCCACTATCAATTACCCATGCTTTATTTGAAATTTCATTTGATAGAGAGGAATACAAAACACAGTTCTCAGGATCATAAGTATCTTCTTCTCTAATAACGTTTGTACAATTTGCTTGTTGTTTGTAATTTTCAGGTCAATTAGATCTATAGTGTTTAAATTTTTCACATTTGAAACACTTTATTTTAGATTAATCTTTCTTTTGATTTCCCTTTTCCTTCTGGAAATGCTACTTCTTGCCCTTATAGGAGTTAGTATTAAGAACATGAAGTTCTTCATCTTCTGCTTTTGGTTTCCCTCATTTCTTTAGTTTTCTTGATTCCTCTTGACGACAATCGTTCTTGAGTCTATTAAAGTCCGGAAGATTATCTTTGGCACTTATTCCTTGTGCAAATGTCTCCCGTGAATTTGACAATCCATCTATAGCCATAAGCATTAATTCTGTGTCACTAATGGTGGTTCCTATGCTTCATAGTTCATCTCTAATGCCGACAACTCAGAGGAAGTAAGAATTTATCGATTCTCCTTTCTTTATTTGAATGTGATTTAGTTGGCTTTTTAGTGCGAGAACCCTAGCTGCATTGTTTACTTAATATGCATTTCATAATGCATTCATCATATCAAAAGCAATTTGATGTTTTGTAAGCATAGGTACGATATCATTTTTTACTCCATCCAAGATCATTTGAATAGCTTTTCTATTTCCTCTGCTCCAAATAGATCTGTGAGGTTCAACTGGAGGTTGTTTGGATGCTCCATCAACAAATTGTTTTACATCGTTCTCTTCAACAATAATCATGATTCTGAATTTCCAGGCATCAAAATGTTCTTTCCCATCAAACCTATTCTCGGGTCTGATTGTGTATGGCATAGAAGATAAGAGATTGTTGCTTGATGTATACAAAGTTTGATTACTGAAATTTTGTAGAACCTACGTTCGATTACCAGAGGTTTGATACCATGTAAAGTTTTTGCTAATTCCTTATCTCTGAATCAGACTTTTAATTCAGTCTTTAAATGCTGAGAATGGTCTTCTAAGAATTCTGAATATTGATGAAATTAACACCTATCTTGATGCAAATCCAATAATGAATAATCGACCTTTGATTGTGAGGGAGTAATGGAGTATCTTTGATATAATTCACAGGATATAGATGCTTAGAGGAGCAGACTTTGTTGTAACTGTGTGTCCTAAATCTGGATCGATAACCTCTGTATATATCCTTCCTAAAGGTTATGTCCCTCAAAGGGACATAACCCTTCCTTAGTTAACATAATTAATACTCCTACAAGTCGGTGATCAGAATAAATAAATATGATAACATCTAACTAACACAATGTGTTAGATTAGTTAAGGTTTATTAATTCATTTCTTGAGAAGTTGCCGGTTTCTAAGGAAAATAATCTATTGCCAACATAAATGATATATAAGGGTAAAAGAAGAAGTACGGTCTGCACTTTCAGACCTGTAGGTTTATCTGGTTAAATATACTTAACAAAAAGGTATGCAACGAGAAATTATAAATTCAAGTTATCAAAGAGAATATTTCACAAATGTAAACCATTCTTATAAGGACTGCCTTTGGGGAAATAATGGGATTAATTAAGCCTAACAAGTTGCTTCCAAGACACGTTAAGTTTTATTATTTAATTGAGCCAAAGATTTTATGCCACACCTTAATATGCTACCTCTTTCAGATGGTATGACCTTTTTAATTTTCTTTTGATTTGATTAAAGAAAACTCCTTGTAAGCTTTGTTGAGCTGATTACTCATTAGAAGGCACCAGATAAAGAATACAAGATGGAATGAGATACCTTTTTGGTAAACTTCAATTGTCCGAGTGAAATATAGTAGATTATCATCGTGTTTTACAAATTTTCTATTAACTTTATCCATCATCCAATCCTCATCTCTTTCAAAGGACATTCAGAAAATGTGATACATGTCAAGAAAGAATTGATGTAACAGAACCCGATTAATTCTATGCCAGCTTTAGTCTATAGAGATTGAAAGTCAATATTCTATCTACATAAGTTGTGGGTGACTGATAAGATATAATGTAAATAATTCTAAAATCACTTGTTATCCTTCATGCCTTGCTTACATGTTCCTTATATTCTTTGCTGATCTAGAGAAAAGGTAAGTACTTATGCAAGGAAGGATGCAATTGGTTGAGGATACAACTTGCAGACAATAGCAATTTGGATGTTAATGCATTAGAGTGAAACCCTTCAGGAATAAGTCTATCTTCTTTGTGTGCTTGTTTTACTTGAATTAAAATTGTCATTTCTTATAGACATTGCATAGGAACTCTGTTTGATGCTCTATAAATAGATACTTGATGCTCGACTCAAGTTAATGCTTAGTTTCTAAATCAGTTCTGTATGTTATTTGCAAGGGAATTTTATGTCATGGCAACAATTCCAGTTTTGTTTAATAATCATTAGTTTTATCTGTTATTATCTGAACCATTTTGACATTAAATCTTCTTGTCTACATCAGGGCGCAGTAAATCTTGCACGAGCTGTGAATTGTTGGTATTGTGAGCATGAATGGCGTCAGGACCTTGCTGTTGTGACAAAATGGCTTTCTGGAATGTCTCCGGTATAATTATTATTAATGACTTTCACTTTTCTAAGTCTTATTCAGAAAATAACTGGCAGTTATTATGGCATTTTACTTGTGATTTATATTACTTTTTGAAGAATAGCATTCATTCACACTGCAAACTGCACGTTTAAATGGACTTCACTTACTGGGGTTGAAAATGGGAAATAAGCAGGGCAGAACCTAGCAAATTAAAAAATGCTGAAGTAAGTTTAAAAATACAAACAAACAGTTTTTATTATTTGATGCTAAACTTATTAGAGATAAATAAAGAATTTTTTGAATTGTCAATTGCTCTGAAATTTCCTTTAAGTTTGAAAATCTGCAATTTAATTAAAAGATGAGGTTTAGCTGAAAAATCCAGGGTTTAGAAGAAGAAGGTTAGAAAACTCTAGCTTTGAGAATTGATTGCAGGAGTCAATTTTGAATGGATATTGAACAACTTGATGACTATGTGGGGTCAGTGGTGGATCATGGGTTGGTCAGTGGAGCATTCTCTATTTAATAATCCAAATATAGGAAGTGTTTACGAGGGTTTTAAGTCTATTGATAAGTAGGGTTTTAAGTCTATTGATAGGTGTTCACTACGGTTTTAAGTCTTTCGAATTATTTGATATGAATAGGCATTGTGTAGAGCCAATAGATTTTCTATCAATAGAATCAAGGGGTTGTATGCACAAGAAGCAAATGGAAGATGCAGAATCCTTTTGTATTGGCAGGCATCCTGGTGTTTGGTCATGAGAGGCCCTAATATGTGAGCAAGGAATCTATTAATTTGTCTAGATTACATTGCAAGATATTGGTACTACGTTAAAAAAATGTACTTCAATTCAGCTGTATTCTGATGCAACAAGTTTATGCACTGTTAAGTGCACCTATACAACAGAAGATTGACTAAACACTAGTATGATCCTTATCCTATAGAAGCTCTCCCAGTTGTGACCAATTATTGCATAAATGTAACTTTGACCATAGTTGCTAGAGTGCCTGTTCACAATAACCCATATACAGTAGAATCAAGGAAAAAGGTTATCATAGCCTCAAAATCAATAATCTGCCCATATGTAGTTTTGCAAAAGATATGTTAACCTATAGGTCATCTCACTGATTTCAAGGACATGGGTAAATCATTTCAAGGCCAGGCGTAATGGTATGTGAATCCATTATAAAGACTGGTGATACATGCAAGAGGGCCAAGTGTCTTACTTCCTTTGTGCACCTGCAATTTTGATCCCTGATTATTGAAAATACAAACCAGAACAAAATAATGTCCATTGCACTTCAAGTAATTCTTCTAGGCCCTGAGAGGAGTGCTTCAACATTGTCAGTGTTGATTCCTAGTAGCTTCAGTCAGATATAAGAATGACAGTTTGACTTGATTATATATGCATGTATGTATGTATGTCAGTCCACTATGTGAACTGATACACATGCACATTCCTTGTGCTCAATAAGAATAATCATTTCAAAAGCTTTGGAGATAAAACTATCATTCTTGTATTTAATCGAAACTCTATGCATCATAACAGATCCAAGTATATTGTAATCTGTACCAGCAGATTCTAATCTTATTTATTGTATATTCTGTTGCCATAGATCAAGCAGTGATCGTATGTATTAATATTGATTAAAAGAACAGATCAAGCAATGATGGTATGCATTAATATTGAACCATATTATGGATCAAGCAATGACTAAAAACAATTAACTGTAGATCGGCGACTTGCCAAAGGATATTTGGTTAAGTAATAACTAACCTGATTAGGATAAGGGTTATGAAAAGCAATGTCATGAGCGGACATGGCTCCACGTTGTGGAGACACGTCCTCTCATGACATGTCTCATGAGTTGATATATATATATATATATATATATATATATATATATATATATGTATGTATGTATGTATGTATGTATTTATGTATTCATTGTATTTGATATTCATTTCTTCAAGACAAATTCTGATCATACCCTGCAAGTGGTAAGAATAGTTTCATAGATTAGTGAATTACAGTGTGAAAATTAAAAGAAATCTATTAGTCTGAAAATAAATTTAATCTACTTTAACAGTGAGCAACTATGAATAGAGGTTGAGTGTATGTGTGTTGGCATTGAAGGAAACATTTTAGTGTTATATTGAGGAGACTAGATGAATGTAGTAGTTGATAATTTACGTAGATCTGGCAGAGAAGTTAAGGGAAGAACTGTTGTATGTAGTTTCTGTACATGTTCTTTCAATAAATTGCATCAAGGTAGAGAAGCAAATTGGCACTTAAAGCTGATTATCTCCCTCACATGTGTCCCCCTTAATTTTTTTGAGCAATTTGTGTTGATCCGTTTGTCTGATCTTTCAAAGCTGTATGCCTCTTTAAATTGCCATTTGTTGGAGCAAGTATCAGTAAAGTTTGTGATATGGAATTTGGAGAGTTCGTAAATTATTTTGGTGTCAAAGTGGTTTGATCATTGTGAGTTGGACCGTAGAAAGCCCAAATGGAGTAGTTAATGCATGGGTGGCTGCTTTAGAAGGCAATATGAGAGGTTTTATATATTCAAGTTTTTGGGGAGATTCAGAAGACGTTGGTTTAATAATAAAATGGCATGAAATGACAACAAATGAACATGGATGAGTTGGGTAAAGCTCTTGTTAATACATGTGGTATAGGAGAAGAGAAAGTAGGTATGTAATATTAAGATTTCTTAAAATAGCCATATGAAGAAAAGAAAATAAAGGAACAAATCCTATTCATGTAGAAGCTGAAATATAGACATATAAACATTTGACGGGAAATTAGTGTGGAATGATTGGATAAAGAAAATAATGTATATTTAAGTGTACATAAAGTTAGTAGCACACAATTTTTTTATATGATAGGATGACTATACCAATTGGATGAAAAATTGACCAAAAAATTAATCAAATGTATTATAGAAAAACAAGTGGACGAAATGTACAAAATTTCACACAGAGTATCAAAGGTAGTTAACGTTGAATGAGGGGAAAATGGTTGCACAGTATATCAGAGAGAATCAAACCCAAACACAAGGTTTGTGGTTGTTTGTAATGTCCCCTTTTCTAGCCTTTAGCCTCTGATGCATCGTTAGCCTTTTCCATCATGGTCTCGTGGGCTAACTAGGTCTTTGTTGGGGGTCAATGTAAGTTTTGATATAGGCCTCTTCACTCTCGGGCAGATTAAAGGTAGCAAGAGTTCTTGATACTCATTCTTTAAAGTAAGTCAACTGGGATCTGTGTTTCCGGTTTTGCAGTACTGGACTTCGAGCATCTTGCCGAGAGCTCTCTGACAAGCTATTATACACGACTTTATGAGTTTGACATGATATTTATTTTAATGTCTAAAGATCAAATTGTTTTAATAAAGTGACTTCAAAATTAAATAGGTGAATTAATTAGCCACTTCATCTTATAAAGTTATCATCTCTTAAGTTCAAAAAAGACAATTAAAGGGGAGAAGAGAATACAAAATGAGGAGACATGCAAGGGAATCGGAAGAGTCATCCCGTTGTGCTTAAAATGGGAAGAGGGAGCTCATTTTCAGCGTGCTTGGATAATGATTTTGGTATTGAGTTTCTATTGGAGAAATCTGTGAAGTGTTCAACTGCATTTTCAGAACTTGAGAATACAAACATTCAGGCTATGCTCGCCGAATCAGATGCAAACCTAGTTCAACACTGGAGTTGAATTTGTGAAAGAGTTCACAGTTGCATTTTAGGTTCATGTTTTGGTTATCCAATCTGATTATAATCATTGCTATTACAATTGGATTATTATTGTATTGCTGAATATTGTAATGCAATAACATTTCCTGAGTATTTCATATGAGCACTTTTCTGGTATATTTGTTGGATTTTTATTGCATAGATTCTTTGTTTGCATTCTGAGGGAAATACCCATCTGGGATATTATAGTGGTATCAAAGCAATGCATATTGCTAGCCCGTGTGATCTTCAGAGTTTTTCGTTTTTATTCAGAGATAAAATATTCAAGAAAAATTTAAATAGAGCAGAAAATGGTATATCAACGAAGCTTAAAGACTTTACTTTAAAATTGCTTCAATATTTTGGCTTTATTATTGCCGTGTGAAGACAGTAAATCTTTGAATGAGCATTGATATTTGACCTAGTATTGGCTTTACGATTGTAATTCCATTGTGCCTCATTAAAGTGTCATGAAATTATATGTGGGCTCTGACCTTCTATTTGGTGCAGTTATTCAGTAGGGCTGAAGTAGAGGATCGAAATATAGTAGTGAGCACTACATATTATTTTTTGTTGAGTGTTGCTTGGACATTAGGGGTCTGTCTCATAATTGTATGCTCTTAATACATGTGAAAAGGTCAGACAAAAGATTATTACAAGCTTAGGGTATTGCATGTATCACAATTCTAAGAAGGCTGTATATTCTATTAAGAGCCATAAAGTATATTTTATGGGACGCAAATGTATTGGAGGGTGAAATAAATGTTTATTCGTTGTTGAAAAGTTTGAAGCTGTCAGGTAAGACCATTGTTTATTCTCTTTTATGTTCTTATACTATTTGAGTGGTGGTGTAAGAAATTGTCAATAAATGAAATAATGCTGGAAGCTTATGTTTTACAAAGCAATATCATATAGCATTTGTGCCCTTATAGCCTTATTTTTGTGATTTTCCAGTGACACGGTAGCGTTTGTCTTTGTGGGAAGGAGTGCATTTCCATTTAAATTGCATAAAGAAGTTTTCTTAATAAATGCGAGTGTTGTCTCTGGAGTAGCTTATTGCAAACATTCAGGTATGACATTCCCGTTGTTAACTATACGTTAGGCATCCTACATCTATAATCTCTACTGACCAGGGGAATGAAAGTACAACCATGTAATTTTAAGTGAGCAATTTCTTTTCTAGACCATTTACCTCCGTTTTAAGTGAATATCAATTGTCACTAGAGATCTCTGCCATGCTCTTTGCTAGTTATAGCCATCAACATATAAAAAATAGCTGCTTCTGCAAACTATAGTATTAGATATGACACAGTAGTAAATTAGGGGGCGTATCATCTAGATAATCAAGATTCAAACTTAGATAATTTGATCTCCATACCAGATGGAAAGTCAATTTCTTTTAATGAAACAATAGAATCTAAAAAACTCCACTCCAGCTCTGTTTATAAAAGAGTTATTATCAATATTGGATCGAGTGGCCAATTAAATAGCCCTAGCATTGCTGCAATACTATCATTCCTATGTTGGTATTTGTGGAGATCAAGAAAATAAAATCTGATGCATGCCAATGACAATTAATTGAAAGACTAATTGTTATGCTTTCTTTATAGTTGTCTTAAATAGATCTTTTTTGTTAAGAGTATAAAGTTTTGACCTGATTGCCATTCAGAAGTCCTGCACATGATTATATTTGGCTAAAACCATGAATTTATCGGGTGAGTGCTCCAGTTAAGTCTTTGCCCCATGAATTGAAGACCCCCACTCTTGCAAAAAGAGGATATGGTAAGAGCTTTCCGGGTTGAGCAATTAAGGTTTAGGAATATTCACACAAATTCTTTGATGAATGAATTAGTAATGTATGGGGAAAAAGACGGTATTCATGTTAATTTTTTCAGAATGATTTAAAAGGGTCTGTTTTTGTTTGTTTGTGAAAACACATAATATGCAAGATATGATCCTTAAGAAGTTTTGGAATGTGGGTAAATCATTATTTCGAGCTTTTCCTTGGTCTCCAAAAGGAGATTTTGAAGAAGTTGTTGCGAAGTCTTCCCTGATTTGGTTTGAGATAAAAAATCTGAATATTGAATTCCATCTTTTTATTCATCAAATTCTTAAGCTTATCGGCTTTGTTTTATAGGTTGAAAACTAGTCTCTCTCATCGTAATGCTAAGGATTTATTAGCCCTAAACCTGGGGGTGAGTTCTCCAAATGTTGTTTCTCAACATTGAAAATGAAAAATTCTCTTGGGACATAAGTCTTTTGGGTAATTTGGGAGCTTGTTTCCATTGCAAAATAGTTGGCAATGCTAGGAAAGATTGGTCGGCCCTGGTTAAAACAAGATTGCTAATTTTGATATTTCCTCTGGCCCTACCAAGGATGACGATAATGGTGCTAATATTGTTAATTCTATTCCCTCCAAAAAGGGTGAAACTACTGTAAGTGTTAAAAGTAGTTTAGTAGAGGATAGCTTGGGAATTAGTAAATATCATGGTTCTCACACAATGGTGATTTTGTTACCCAAATTAATGCTCTCTTTGATAATGAATTTGATATCTTGCCTGCTGTTGCTGATACCTCAACCAGGTTCAAATCTATTGTATGTGCTAAGGACAACTGTGAGTCAGTGGTTAAGGAAAAAAAACTCCTCTAGACTCAATGCACAACAACTAGCTCCAGTGACCATTGCTGAGAGGGCTAAGATCAGTAAGATTGCCAAACGAACTCTGCCTGAAAAGAACAATGCTTTGGATGGTAGCATGCCTTCCATGATGGAGATTTCCCGAGACAAAGATGGTCCTTTTACTGAAGTCATCAATAAACATGTTCAGAAGAAAAGGAAATGTATTGAGAATCAAAATTTATCAAATGGTAGTGGGCATAAGAACAAACAAACTGATATTTATGTTGCTTTAATAGGCTTTATCATAATGGTAAACTACCACTAAATAAATTCAGTGATCAATAGCCACAGCTAGAATGTTGGGTGTCTGGAAATGGCTGATTGGAAATATATTGTTAGAAGGCGGTGCAACAAATTAAAGCACAAAGATTTATTTGTTTGCAAGAAATTAAAGTGGTTGGTTTTCAAGCTCATACAATACTTAAATTTCTGTGGAATCAAGCAACTGGTTTCCATTCTAACTGTGAAAGGGGTAAGTGGGGAGTTGCTATTCTTGTGGGATCCAAATGGGTTGATTCAATTATTGATAGGGGTGTATCCCCATGTCAGAGGGCAATATGGATTGTTTGCAAAAAAGATGATGGTAACTTTGGGATTTGCAATATATATACAACTAATGACTATGCAGAAAGACTGAATCTATGGCAGTGGGCCATTTCTTCTCTACCCAATTCTCACTGGATTTTAATAGGAGACTTTAATATGATAGAATATAGTATAGACAAATCAGGAGGTTTAAACTTTCAGTGGAAAGTGAATGAAATGTTCTTCTTGAATAGATTCAAAAGAAAATTTAATATCGTTGACCCTATTGAGAAAATGAAGAAGGAATTTAATGAGATTTGGTTTACATGGTATAATGATAAAAAAGGCACACATAGACTGTATTGCAGGCTAGACAGAGTTTATGCTGTTACCTCTTCTTTTCATTTCATGATGAAGCTGGTCACTCCCCTATTGTTGGTTCTCTTGCTTCGGTTTCAGATGATTCACCCATTTCTGCATCCATTGAGTTTGAAAATGATCTTCCCAACAAGAAAGTGTGTGCTAAAATATTGACATACTTCTATGAATCATTATATCCAAGATTGCTCAAGAATGAGGTCTCAAATGGTGACTCATAGTGCTCTCTATTCATGGAGTGCAAGGGTTTATAATGGAGGCCCTCAGTTTAGACTTAGTTTGTGCCAATGTAGGTACACCATAAAATGAGAGATTCAAAGAGGAAAAGCAAGAGTGCTAGTCTCCATGATCATCAAATATGCATGCAAACGAAAATGGAAGCTATTCTATATGATAACAACGCATGAAAGCAAACTAATCTATGAAAGGAAAGGCAAATGCAAGATTATTCTATTAAAGGAAATATAAATCTAATCAAACATGCAAATGCAAGAGTAATCTAAATGGATTGCCATGGATGCATGAGAGAAGAAGACAAGAAAAGAGAAGTTGCAATGTCCAAGCTCAAGTGCTTAAGCTCTCCTCCAAAATTGCTCTCCAAACTTGCAGCATAGTAATAAAATCTTGATCAATGAAAATGAGGAGGAGAGGGCTCCTTATAAAGGAAGGTGTGGAGAGGAATGCATCCTCAAGAGCAATGTGGGAGAAATCCCTAAAGAGGAAAAAGCCCACCATTTAGAAATATGTGCAAAAATGGAATCTTTATTTATTTTTATTTGATTTACTTAATTCATTTCCTTTTTTCATCAAAAGAGAGCTTTAAGTGGGGATTTATTTATTTAACTAAAAGAGAGTTTTCTTTTAATTAAATAAGATAAGTTTATTTAATTAAAAGAGAGTTTTCTTTTAATTAAATAAGATAAGTTTATTTAATTAAAAGAGAGTTTTCTTATAATTAAATAAAATAAGTTTTTTTAATTAAAAGAGAGATTTTAATTAAAGAAAATAAAATTATTTAATTAAAAGAGAGATTTTCTTTTAATTAAATAAGATTATTTTATTTATTTAAAAGGGATGTTTTCTTTTAATTAAATAAGATTATTGATGAAATGATCAAACCTTAGGAAATGTTAAATAATTGAATTAATAGAGATTTGATCAAGAAAATTTATTTCAATTGAAAATATTGGAAGGCATTGATATAGGAAATTGATAAATTGATTCCATCATTTGATAAATTGAAGAATGGGGGCCCATATTCTAGGCGACCATTTTAGGGTGCACATAGAAAGAATCCCCTTAAAGATCTTTCAAATTGAACTTAACTTTGCTACAAGACCTAGATATTAAAAGCACTATTCAAATGGTGTCGTATCTCTCAATTGTAACCAACATGATCATTAGTAAACATACTTGAGACTAACTTCACGGTCAGCAACTCACTCTTTCAAAAAATGATATTTAATGGAGATATGTTTAGTGCAAGATGGAGAACAGTTTTTTGGAAATATTAATCACACTAGTATTGTCACAATAATTAGGTACTAGATCTTCAAATATCACCTTCAAATCCATAAGAGTTTGCTTCATCCGCTAGACTTGTGTACAACAAGCAATTGTAACAACATATTCAACTTCAGCTGTGAAAAAAGTAACTGAATCTTGTTTCTTACTTAATCATGCTACTAACCTATCTCCAAAAAGAAAGGTTCCGAGCCATCATTGGTGCTGCGTCTACCATTCAAACAACTTGCATAATATGCATCAATATACACTCTGAGATAAGATAATATTATTAATTTCCATGAGAAACCAATAAGGTTTATGGGACTGATCATACAAATAGAAGAGCTAGCCAAAGCAGAAGCACCAAATGGTGAATGAGGAAAAAAAAAAGCAAGAAACAAAACAAGGGAGAAGACAAGGTAAGGACTAAGGGTCCTTCCTTGTCACAAAAAAATCAGTAATAGAGGGGTAAACCCGTGAATGATCCATAGTCTTAGAATGCCGTGTAAAAATGTTGTAGGATTGTCTCTACCTAGAGACACTGGTGCAGTGTCTAACCGATCTGGAATGAGAAGTACTAGAAGGCCTTTTCAAACCCCGTGGAGGAGACAAGGGAGAGAAAAAGGCAGTAATGAGCTGGTCTAAAGTACACCCCTGAGGTATAAAAGACTGCAACGTAATCTCTCGAAGGTGGGTGGCCTCCTAAAGATAAAGTGCAAGACATCGCTAATCAATATAGCTGAAGAACATCGAAAGAGAAAAACAGTCTCTAAAAAGGCAGTAAATCTCCCTTTGATCTAATAATAAAGAGGATATTGGAAAATGAAGTGGATCTCAGTCTCAACCTCTGACAAAGTACACAACTGACATATCTGATCAGCCCGATCCATATGGTGATCGGTCCGAGGTCTGAGGTAGTGAGAACCAACTCTAAATGAACCTAAGAGAATATTTGTTATTTTTGTGAATACCAAAACCCAATATTAGTAGTACCCTCTAAACGTGTGAAGATTCTTTTTACTCCATTTAGATGAGAAAGCTTAGCAGAAGCCTGAAATTGAGCAATGCTATATGTTGCTTGCATTATATTTGGTCTAGATGTTGTTAGATATAATAAACTATTTATCATAGACCTCTACTGTGTTTGATCTATTGCAAGAGAATTATCATCCTTGGTTAATGTACAATTTGTAATCATTGGTGTATTGACAAGATTAGGTGCATCCTATTATGATAATAGATAAGTGTCTATTATTAGTTAGTGGTAATCTATTTGTAATCTATTGTAAAATTAGAATGTTTCTAATATTTAGTTAGGTGTAGTTATCTGTTAGCTTTCTTTAGCTTGCTTTTAGCTAGAATAAAATATTTCTATTCTTTATGATCGTTTCTTAAGGAAACATCGCTTTATTCTTTTGTATATATAGATCTCTCGGTCTTTGTTAATAACAAGCAAATATTTTACCAATTACTTCGTAATATGGTATTATAGCCACTTATTTAAAAAAAATTGAAAATCATAATTTCTTTTATGAAATTATCGGACCCTATTTTTGAAATCACTTTTCTGAAATATTTGGTTCGAACTAGGGTTTGTGTGAGAATATTGACGATCAATGTTCTTTTTTTTTTTTTCGGGTGGATTTTGAAAAAAATGTTAACTGTTTTTTGAGCATTTTCGTCCATTTTTTTGCACATCTAGGGTTGGGAATAACCAAGTAATAGAATTGAGCCTAGAAATTGTGTTTTTTGCTGTAGATTTGCCATTGCTTTCAAGCTTTTTTCAGCCCAAGACTTTTCTGTTCAAAACCCTAATTTTTTGACTTGAATTTTTTTTTTGATTATAGATTCTTGGTGGGTTTTTTCGTGAGCTCAACTTAATTGTCCAATTTTTTTGGGTGCCTCGATTTTTATGCCTCAATTTTCGAGCCAACAGACCCAAAAGTTGACAATATATTCTTTTTATGTTTTCTACAGCTCTCTTGTGGGTTACCTTTCAAATTTTCTAGGTATTCTTTTTTAGCCTCAACGAACATGCCTTCACAAATCTTCATGCTTTTTCATTGAAAAATGGGCTATTACATCATTGACTAATATTATGCTTGAGAGCTATTCCAAATTCAATGGTCGGAATTGTGGCACTTGGAAGCAGCGAATAATAGCAATTTTTCAATATCACGATACTGATCAGATTTTTTTGGGTGTTACATAGCGTTCGACTGCCCCTGGTGCTAATTAGGATACATGGGATTTGAATAATTGGGAGGCGGTGATGCTTCCTAAATTATCCGTAGTTGATAATCAACTCGCTTAGATTCCATCCGGCAAGACAATTGCCGAGATGTGGACACATCTCAAAATCTTCACGAGACTTTTGACAAAAGCTGAGCTTTCTTTTTGAAAAACACTTTATTGTCTATTATCATGGATGAGTGAACATCGCTCTAGGCTCACCTGATCAGGATTAAGGAAATCCATGATCAACTGCTTGCCATTGGTCGCAAGATGGAGGAAGAGGACATTGTGGTTATCACTCTCTGGAGTTCACAAAAGTCCCACAAGCATTTTATCAAGACTTTCAACATCAAGTCTTTTGTTGTTATCTGAAGTTTAGAGATTTTTGCACACTTCTATTTCAGCAAGATCGGTGGGAACAATAGGTTACAGTTCTAGCTCTACCTCAAAAGAGTAAGCCTTTGCTGCTAAATCCTTTCAGAAGGATAAAGGCAAGTTTCAGCGGTATTCTTAACAAAAATCATCTGCTCCAACTTCATAAGATTCCTAGAAGAACATTCAATGCAACTATTGTCACAAGTTTGGTCACATGAAGGTTGAATGTCGGAAACGCTTAGCTGCCCAATCTTAGCAATTAGGATCGTAGACCAAAGGGAATAGTGCAGAGCACATTGAATAGACGAAAGCTTCTTATTATGCCTTCATGGCTAAAAGACCTGCAGATCATGTGACGTCGTTTGTCTAATACATTGACGTCGTTTGTCTAATACATTGATTTAGGTGCCTCTCGTCACTTCACCCATCGTAGAGACCGGTTCACTAACTCCCAACCTTACTTAAATTCTATTACTTTTGGTGGCAGACAAGAGTACACCATTGTTCTAATGACTTCTCTAGCTTCTTGAATGCTCATTGCATCAAACACCAGTTAAACACACCCCACACACCACAACAAAACAATGTAGTTACTTTAGACTCAAATTTGTACATCAAGACTACTGACAGTGACATCATCCTTTTGGTTATTTATGTGGATGATTTGATCATCATTGACAATTTGACATCTTTGGTTCAGGGAATCAAACATGATTTATGCCAGCCTTTTGACATTGTAGAGATTGGGCATTATTGCCTAAGTGTTGAGATTTGGCAACAGTTTTCTCATATATTCATCTGTTACTCCAAAAATGCCAAGGTTCTATTAGACAAATTCTGTATGCAGGATTGCAAGCATGCATCTACACCTATGGAGAAAGGTCTCAAGTTATCAACCAAGTTTGATTTTCCTCCCGTTGATGATACTACATATAGGGAATTAGTAGGCAACCTCATATACCTCTCTGCTACTAGGCCTGATATCAACTTTGCAGTCAGCTACATCTCACATGACAGCTCTCAAGGCTGATTATTGGATGGCAACAAAGCGTGTGCTTCATTATGTGAAGGGAACTTTAGATTATCGACTTCTTTACCCTTGAAGTTCTAATCCTAGATTCCGTGGGTTCAGAGATTCAGATTGGGCAGGCTCTGTTGACTATAAAAAGTCAACTTCTAGATATGTGTTCAGTTTGGGATCAGGTGTCGTCACATTGACCAGTAAGAAGCAACAGGCAATTTCTCTCTCCTCTACAGAGGCCAAATATAGAGGGACACTCAAGGCAGGTTCTGAAATTGTTTGGCTTCATCGGATGCTTGGGGATATGCAGATGTCACCAGCAGGACCAACCACTTTGTCTGTTGATAATGAAGGCGTTATCAAGTTAGCACAAAATCTAGTCTTCCATGAATGAACCAAGCATGTGGATGTTCACTGTCACTACATACGACAGATGGTTGACGACGGGGAAATAGACTTGCCATATGTTCCTACCATATATCAGACTGAAGACATTCTCATCAAGCCTCTTGGTACTGATAAGTTTGTAAAATTCAGAGGACAACTTGGTGTCGTGGATAGATTAACCATTAAGGGAGGGTATTACGATAATATATAAGCTTATATTATTAGTTAATGGTAATTTATTTGTAATCTATTGTAAATATTAGAATGTTTCTAATATTTAGTTAGGTGTAGTTATTTGTTATCTTTCTTTAGCTTTCTTTTAAGCTAGCATAGAATATTTCCATTCTTTACAATCATTTCCTAAGGAAACATTGCTTTATTCTTTTGTATATATAGGCCTCGCGGTCTCTGTTATTAACCAGCAAGTATTTTACCAATTACTTCGTAATACATCTATATGAATATTTTAAAACATTTTCTTGGTATATTTAGTTTGTTATATGAATATGCGTTCAACCAATTTTGAAACTTGAAAACCAAGAAAATATGACAACTTCCCTGACATAGACATTTCAAAAGCTGATTGCATTTTGTTAGCAAAATCTTTACAAACTTCGTCATTCTCACCAAAAACAATTTTCATCAATTTATACAACCACTACAAATACCTGATAAAAAAATACAAATTCGAAATATAGGTTACTTCTTGCGTGGAATACAAAGCCCTAGGTGCCTGTTCAAGACCATACAATGCCTTTTTGATTGTGCAGACATGTTGAGAATGACGAAAACATGTAGATACCTTCTAGCTTGGCTACAAGAGTAAATGTCTCAGTAAAATCTACCCCTTCAATTTGTGCATAACCCTTACATACCAGTTTAGCTTTATTTCTAACAATTTTGTCATCTTCGTTAAGTTTATTCTTAAGCACCCATTTAGCACTAATGACATTCTTATCTAAAGGATTAGGAACTAACTCCCAAGTGTTATTTTTCTCAATTTTTGCTAGTTCCTCTTTCATTGCATCAATCCCATTATCATTTGTGCGAGCTTCCTTATATGTTTTAGGTTCCATTTCAGAAATCAAAGGTAGGTAGACTTCTTCATTATAATGTTTAATAACCTTTTTCCTTTTTTGGATCCCATCATCTCTTTTACCAATTACTAGCTATTCAGGATAATTTCTTTTTACAAACTTGGATGGATTCTTTTTACCAATATTTTCAAAAGAAATTTCACTAGCATTCTCAAAACATAATTCATCATCTCTTAGAAGTATTTTTTGTTGAAGTGTTTTAATTAGAATTAGTGGAAGGTGTTGGAGTCCTTTCAAATACATTAACTGAACTAACAATAGATTCTTCAAAGTTTCTCTTCTGTAATTGCACCTCATTTTTTACGTTAATTCTTTTTTAATGCCCCCTTTTTGGGACATTAGAAGATTCAAAGACATTCATATAATATTAAAATTGTCTATGAGAGCATGAATAAAAAGGGGCAATTTAATATTATAAGGTGGGCTAAATGTGACAAGGAGCGATAAGACAAAAAGCTAAGAGGGGAGTTGAAGAGTCACAACTTTGTGGATTTAAAGAAGAGAGGCTCATTTAGTCAGGCATGCTTGTTTTATGATTTAGATTTCAGTTTCTCTCTTGCAAGAGTTATTCAGAACGCAAACCCATTGTCCATGGAGATGTCACATTAGGTGTCTCGCGTGTGCTTACAGGTTCTTTCCTTAGTGTTCCAATCTGACTTGAATATGTTTAATATTGGACTTTGAATGTTGATTATTGTATTGCTATTTTATAATGCAATAACATGTTCTAAGGAATTTTATGAGAATTTGTTGGTTTTATACTGTTGGTATGAAAAGCATTTTCATATACTTGAATTCTGAATAAATTTTTGAGAAAGAATTAGTAAATATCTATAGGGGATATTTCAGTGGTATCAGAGCCTATAGTCTTGCCAGTTTGTGAGGTTACTGGAAATATATCTTGAAACTGGATTATGAAGTTCATGCATCAAGTGCATTGAGTGACCATTACTAGTATTACCCTGTGAAGTAATTGCAGAGATACATTATCTACAGGTTATGGGGTTTGAAGGAATCCTCAACCATTTAGTCCCAATATTTGACAAATAAATTTTGTGGGCTCCATGAGAGGGATTTTGAAAATTATATACATAAGAATTGTCAAAATTATGGGAAACTTGTTAATTATTTACAAGCATCTTTATAGGAGGCACATTCAATATTAGGAGATATTTAAAGAGCAGTCTTCAAGTGCACCTGAGAGGCTAGTATTGGTTTGGCATCTAATAAACTTGGGAGAATATTGTCTGGGACACATATGATAAATAGTAGGAGTCGTCAATGGAATACATACATAGCAATAGATCATGTAGTGCTATACAAGTATACTGGTGAATGGTTTAGCGGCAGAGGATGAGAGAATGTACAAAGTGTTTAGAGGAGGTTTGCAGATTTGGATTGAATCTTGGAAGAATGAAGTCTTTTTTGCTGGAATTCTATTGAATCTCCTTGGAATGTGATTCTATCATTTTTGGCTAGCCACTCATTGTTGGGGAGCTAGAAGCTAGAAGACCATCTCAGAATAAGGTTGAACTATTTACTCTCTATTGGGAAGGTCCTCAATCTAATACGAGTGTTGGAGATTGACATGATTGAGGGTAGTGGGAGGCATAGCATCCGTTACTGGTAATGTCTTGAGACCATTCAAAAGATTGAAATTCTAAACTCCTGCCTCCACGAATTACCTTGACTCAAGGGAATTCATTCTGGAGTCTCAATAGACAAGAAATTTTAGGAATGACTGGGCGGGAATAAGTTGCCAGAATATCATGGCGACACGTTCTTATTATGGTAATGTCAGTTTCCTTTCTTCGATTTAGAGGTGGTGGGTCTAGCTTGGACATAACCGTAGATGTTGTGGTTATGAGACGAAAGTTACATAATCACATAAAACAAAACTGTTGGGTAGCCACAATATTTATAACGTTTGCAGTACAGTTATTAAAAAAATATTTATTTGTCATTGGCTATGAAAAAATTAAAAAGCCATCACCCGTCTCAAAATTTATGACATAGTATATTCATGTTTGAGGGAGTCATCTGGGAGTGTGTCATTTTACTCGCAGGAGTAGCTGTTCGAGCATATTGCGCACATTAAGTTGAGTGAAACAGTGCAAAGCTCATTACGACTCCAATATCTTCATTTAGGCAGTATCATATTTGTTGTCAGGGCTATAAGTCTTCGATGGGATTGAAGACAGGTATCTTCCAACGCCTTTGAATATGAGGTGGAACATTCATCATACCAAGCTGGTGATACACGCAATGGTTGAAGCGTTAGTTATAGATGCTTTTGGTATCTATGTTGCTTTGAGGAACTTGTTTGTGTCTGCCTCCCTGAGGCATCAATTACTTGATTACAGTAATCTCTACTATATCATTGTCTCTCTGCACTTTTGAAAGGTTACCAACACTTGTATCTTTTCGGAAAATCGGTACTCTAGAAGTGTCTTGATGTGCAGTGACAGCTTAGTGGCAGCTTAGTGGCATCTTGCTGTGTTATTTGTAGAACAAGTTACATCATTCGAATTTCTCAGGGTATCCATTTCTTGCTGTAAGATGGCATGGGGTTATTTAAAATAAGAAGGAAGCATAGAGAGGATTATCGATGGAAAAGAATCTATGAATTGTAAGCCTAAAAGAAGAGAACAAAGGTTGTAATTAGAATTCTAAGGAGGGATTCATCAAGCTTTGCAATTATCATGGTGTTGTAAGGACTAGTGGAATGTAGCCCCTTCTAGTTGACAGTTCCAACATCATTTGTAGATGGTCTTGGGACTATATAAGCAGTGAGTGTTAGTATCGATGCTAGATAACAATATTTGTAGACTGAGCAATTAGTGGGAAAAAAATTAAAACAAGACGTTAAATATTTGGAGTGATAGAACTATATTGATTGATTAACAACAGGCAATTGCGAGGAGTTTGGGAACAAAGTTCTTAAGAGACATGTCACAGAATATTAGTTCCAACAACATGGGGTAGAGATCGTAAAGAGTCTAGTAGTCTCGACGCAGCTGCGGTAGGGAGTTATACATATAATAGTCGGGTCTCACATACTCAATGGAAGCACAGTTCGGTTTTTGAGGTTGCATTCTAACAAGATGAAAAGGGGAATTTATATATTAGTGTCAAAGTACTAATCTGTGTGTAATTCCATGATGATATTGACTAAGGCTGTACATGTTGGGATTTGCTAAATTATAGTACAAATTGTTGGCTGCTAAGAGTTTGGTGTTGGCTGAATATTAAATATTTGAGAATTTCTGCAAAGGTGAAAATTGGGCAGAACAATGCAGTTTGGTGTAGAATTAATATTAGATTGCACGTAAACTATTTGACAGAGTTTACGAGTTTAAGCAGACATAATAGAATAGGGCATAAGTTTTTGGTGGAATCAAGTGTAATCTTAAGTGCATCCAAATTCAGTTTGAAGGAAGCAAATTATGACAATGGAAAATCTGAAACACAAGGTGTTTTCGAAAGATACTAATGACACCTTTAATGGCGAAGAGCTAAGAAACTTGCGGAAGGAAAAGCAATTGGGTAGGCTAGATGTACTTGGGTGGCAATTAGAACAAATGGAATCTTTGAATGATGTTCTATCCAAATTGGAAGAGATAGAAACTGTCATGTCCCCAATTTTGGAGGCAGTTCGATTTAATTAATTTGATTAACTTGGTTGTCCAAAATAATGAATATTTTATGAGGACGACTAATTAATCATTTTAATTAAATAAATAAGTGATATTAAGTTAATTATTTATAAAGTTATCAAATAAATAAATATTAAAAGGTAACTTTATATTTAATTAATTTAATATAGTGACTTGAATTATAAAAATATTTAATAAAGTCACTTAATAGATAAAATCAAAAATATTCTAGAAGTTTCTGGAGAAGATGGAGAGAAAAGAATAAATAGGCACCCTGGGGCTCCATTCGAAGGAGGCAGTTGTTTATCTCTCTCTTGATATCAGATTGTGATTCAATCACATGTGCATTGTGGAACCTAGGGCTTCTGCAATTGTCACAATTGGCCATTGAGAACGAAAACTCTCAATTGGTACGCAATTTTGAGGGTGTGAAATATCATCTGAATTATTGCAGATTGGAGGTGACATTCAGTCATTTCATCAGGGCGATTATTTGTGGCTTAAGGCCAATCTTGTGGTTCTTGCATCACTATTCTTTGAAGGATTTGATTTAGGTCATCAGGTCAGGGGCAGAATTGAAGTTTCAAGGGCAGAATTGAGGAGTTTGGTATTGGAGGCGAGTTTCAGAAGAGGTTCGATTTGCTGATTAAGAAGGGTTTTGATATCACTTAACTAGGCGATTATCGAGTTTGAAGAAGCAGCCAGGTTTGCCGAATTTCGTGGGGACTACTCATGTACTCCCGAAACTGTAATCGCCATTAGCAGGCGGGAAGCATATTTCAATCACACTCCATAGTTACACACGACTCAGGGCACAGGGTTTAAAATATTAGGCGGATCATATTAACTCGCTCACAATATCCTACGGCAAGCAATAAGTCTGAATGAGAGCAGATATAACTTGGATCCATCGGCTCTGAGTGTTCATATAGCAGACCCGACGAATTGCGGAGACCAAGCTGGAAACGGCAGCCAGCGCAGGTTGTGTCAATTCCGCTAGGCGAAATTAGGAATCTCCAAATCGCAAGGCCGCCTCCATTAGGTGTGCAGCTGCAGGGGCATCTGGGCAGTGAAGGCACTGTCTAAACAAATACCAATCACATCGCGATTTCATTATTTCGGCAGCCGCGGCGAAATCCGGAGTAAATTATGTCCAGTGTGTAGTTTTGAGTCTACAACAATAGCAGAAGGACGAAGTTGGGACTTGTTACCAGTAGAAGGAATGAAGTACAGAGGCCGGGGTTCGTAGCTAGGCATTACGACCAGGAATTGATAAGTACGTGGATGACGCATTTGAGGAACGAATACCAGTCATTATATTAGCTGCATACAATAGAAATGGTCAAGAAATTGCCAGGTACATTGTTGAGAAGTTGGAATCAGATAGAGCTCATAAATTTAGAGTAGTGGGTCAAGCAGAGGTTGAGAAAGGTTTTTTTATGGACAATTAGTGCTAGCAAAAGGAATGTCTATTGGGGCAGATGAGTTTCGAAAAAATGGAGTGGCAAACGCTGATACTGCTGATAGGCAAATAGTAGGCAAATAGATCGAATCCATCAGCGGCATCCCAGGTTCCTGATGTTGTTTTTTTCTTTTAAAGCTAGAGGAATTTAATCACTGTTACTTGTTATCAGTTCTGTATTTGTTTATTTGGTGAATTGGGATTATCAATCTCTTAATAGTTGTATGCCCAGTCTGATAAACTTAAATAGCACACTATCTATTCATAAGGCTGTTTAGATTATAAGACGGGTTGATGTATGAATTATCTAAATTTAAGCATTGGTTCTTTTAAGTGTGAGCTTGTTTGCTAATTGTTTGATGAAATGTCAAACCCTTGAAATATTAAGATTTTGGTGTTTAAAGAAGCAATAATCCTGTTAGGGTCATTACAGTGGTATCAGAGCTTATTTGCAAACTATTTGACTAATTGCCACAGTACAGTATTGGTTTTTTTTTTTAGTGACCTTTATAGTAAGGGTCATTACAGAAACTTATTTGACCAATGTAGAGCAGGCAGATTGTAGACTCTTAAATTGGGCCTTACAACCCTCAATGGTGACCTTGGTTTAGCCCAGGTTTATGGAGCATCCAGATAAATAGGTTAACCTTGTAGTTGCTTCTTGTCTCAATGAGATTATGCGAATAACATCTCCTAGAAAAACTTACAATGATGTGGTGTTGGAGAAAGTTTTGCAGCTGATAGTGAAAAACTTGAAGGGTTTGCAAGTTAAAGGAACCCCTATGAGGTAGGAACAAATTTGCTTGACCAGTGAGACCACTAGCACAACCAATCCAGTTTGTGGAAACCATAATGACGAAGGGGAGGCTAAAGAAATTTAGACTAGTGTTAGATTTTATGGATCTCTAATAGATAAAACTGTTACAATAAATGTGGGAACAATAGAAACTTTTACTTGTATTACTATAGAGCAGAGTTGCCCTCTAAATATTGATGATCTCTAATTTTGTATGCAGAATCTACTTCTTTGAATATTGCTGATAATGTGAGATGTATACTGTATGTAACAATGACCCTGCAGATTAGAAAATAAAGAAAAGTGCTGATGATTATTTGAATGTAGATCGCTGAGTCCAAGATGCTGTATATTGATGTTCTACAGCGATTTGATTACCCAAATATATATATAGCAGCGAAGGGTCATGACCCCCGTAGAGTCATGGCTCTACGTGGCCTCTGGCCACGAAGAGTCATGCCTCTATGATGGCATGACCGATAAGTGCCTTGTTAACACAAAGTAATCTTAAACATAATGCAGTCGGTAATTACAAGTAATACTGCCGCTAATTTCAATGTTTGACAATATCATAACCTCCGCTGATATATAATGCAATCAGTCGATGTTTTCTCAGCTGATAATGTTATTGGTTTAATCCAAACAATATATATATATATATATATATATATATATATATATATATATATATATATATATATATATATATATATATATATATATATATATATATATAACTACAACGAACATTTATCTGAGAACATGAATACAGATTAGTATATCAAATAAGCATCATTTACTTCTACTGATGCTAAACATTAACACTCCCTCTTTAGCAAGGGAGAAGTAATACGTCATTTAGATTTCAAAATATAATATCTAATTACTTTCTCTGATATTAACGCTCCGAAATAGTGACTAGTTAGATAATAAAAATCACCAAGCTATGAACACTATCATAATGTGCATCATAATCTCTAATTGTGCGAAACAATATCTAGAGTAATCATAATGAATATGTTATCTATGATCTCTAATTGCCCGAAGCAATATCTAGAGATGTCCATGATAACAGGCCTATCATTTGTAAGATTGTCACCTTAAAAACAATTACCTTCTGAATAAATATGTCCATGAAAGATCGTCACCTTTCATTACATATATGATGTGACTAAACGACAATAGAATCATAAACACACATAAATTAAAAATTTTAAATTCAATATTCAATATTACAAATTAATCATACCAAGTTTTTCTCTAAAGTATTTCAACTTCACTTTAGCAAGAGGCTTGGTAAAGATATCAACTGTTTGGTCATTAGTATAGATGTACTCCAGTTGAATAATTCCTCGATTTACCATGTCTCAAATGTAGTGGTAAAGAATTTCAATATGTTTGGAGTGATTGTGGAAAACTGGATTGGTTGAAAGCTTAATGCAACTTTGATTATCACAATGAATCACAGTGGGCTTCAAAGGTTTTTTGAATAGACCTGCTAACAACTTCCGTAGCCATACCGCTCCTCTAGCACCTAAAGAAGATGCAATCTATTCTGCTTTGGTGGAACTTAATGCAACTGAAATCTATTTTCAGTTGGACCAAGAGACCATACTAGATCCTAGACTGAAGCAATATCCAGAAGTACTCTTATGTTCAGTAGGATTGCTTGCCCAATCAAAATCAGAATATCCATGAAGTTCAATGTTAACTTTATCATATTTGATTCCCATTCGAATAGTACATATCTCAAAATGTATTTAGCTGCATGTAGATGTATCTTTTTTGGTCCACACATAAACTGACTTAAGGTGTTAGTAGTATAACATATGCCAGGATGAGTATTCACCAAATACATTAAAGATCCAATAATCTACCTGTAGTAAGTAGAATCTGTAGATTCTGATTTGATCATATCATCCTTCAACTTGTGTAGACTTACTTCCATAGGAGTAGCAGCTGGTTTACATTCCATCATTCCAAATTTTGTTAAAATGTCGACTGTATATTTTCTTTGATTCAGAAGAATGTATTTATCTTGTTGCCAGACTTCTAATCCAAGAAAGTAGTGAAGTAGACCTAAGTCTTTTATTTCAAACTCTGCTATGAGTTCCTGTTTGCATTTTTTTATGAGATGTTCCTCACTTGTTATGAATAAATCATCAACATATAACACAAGAATAATCATATCATCACCATCTATTTTGAAATATAAGTTGGGATCAGCTTCATTTTTGGAATATCCTAACTTCATTAGATAGTGGTCTATCCTTTCATAACATACTCTGGGAGCTTGTTTGAGATCATAAAGTGCTTTCATTAATTTACAAACATGAGTTTTGCTATCATGAGTGCTGAATCCTTCTAGTTGCTCGATATAGACTTCTTCAATTTTGCCATTAAGGAACGTTGTTTTGACATCCATTTGATGGACCTTTCATCCCTTGGATGTTGTGATAGCCAAGATGGTTCTGACTGAAGTATATCTAGCAACTGGAGCAAATGTTTCTTCACAATCATTGCCTTCTTTCTATGAGAAACCTTGAGCTACAAACCTGGCTTTGTACTTTTCAATGTTGACATAAGATGCATGTTTTAATTTTAAATAACCATTTGGATGAAACTACTAATTTGTTCTTAGGTCTTGGTACAACATCCCATACATCATTTTTTAATATAGAGTTATATTCTTCAATCATAGCTTCTTTTCAAGACTGATTTGAAAGTGCTTCTTTAACATTGGAAGGTTCTTTTTTTATAAGTTCAGTTAATATCGCAACATAACATGATTGATTTCTTGTCCTTTTGCTCTATTGAATCACTTCATTAGGTTCAACCTGATTTTCTTCTATCATTTTCCTAGTCCAAAGTGGCCTTCTTTTATTATTGACATTTTCAAAATTTTCATGATTAGACATAGTGGAAGAGAATGGTTCAATATCATTCTCCCTCTCAATTTCTGTTTGTTGATTTTCATCTACTTTAGGAATAGATTTAGTAATAGATTCATCACTGTTTCTAGAAATATTAAAGACAGTATCTTCTTCAAATTTTACATCTCTGCTAATCTCAATTGTTATTTGACTTGGAATGAAAACCTCGTATCCTTTTGTTGTTTCACTATATCCAATAAATATCCCCTTCTTTCCGGAAGGTTCTGATTTTCTTCTTTTCTCTTTAGGAATTATGATATAAATTGGACATCGAAAAATTCTTAGATGGCTTAGATCAGGTTTAATGCCTGTGAATACTTCTTCTAGAGTGGTGTTCTCTAATACTGAGTGTGGACATCTATTTTGAATGTAGACTGCAGTGTTAGATGCTTTAGCCCAAAAGGAAGTATGAAGGTTTTGATCATGCATCATTGCTCTAGCCGATTCAACAATTGATCTATTTTTACATTCTGCAATTCCATTTTGTTGAGGATGATAAGGTACATAAAACTCCCTCTTAATCCCAACAACAATGCAAAAATTCTTATAAATATCAGAGATATATTCACCTCCATTGTTTGATCTTAGAGTTTTTATTTTCTGTCTTGACTGATTTTCAACTAAGGCTTTGAACTCTTTGAATTTTGATAAAACTTCAGCTGATTCTTTTTGTTTCATAAAATAGATTTAGGTTCTTCTAGAGTAATCATCAATAAAAATTACATAGAAGAAACACCCATTAAGAGAAGGTATAGACATAGGACTGCAAAGATCAGTATGGATCAGTTCAAGAATGGATTTAGATTTGTAAACACTTTTAGGAAATAATTGTTTAGTATTTTTGCCTAAAGCACATCCTCTGCAAATGCTTAAATGATCAGTTTTTAGACTAGGTAAGCCTTTTACAATTTTTCCTATGGATGACAATGCACGATAGTGAAGGTCCTAGTCTCCTATGCCAAATTTTGGTGGAATTTGAAGTTTCATGACTAAGAGCTAGTTTTTGATTATTACAAACTTTATAAAGACTTCCATCTCTAAATCTGGTGGAAATGGCTTTCTTGATATTAGAGTTCCTAGGCCAAGATAGAACTTTGTCCTCTTGGAATGTGATTTTGAATCCTTGATCAGCAAGACCAGAAATAGAGACAAGGTTTCTCTTTATTCTTGGTACATATAAAATATTTTTGAGTTGTATTGTAATTCCTGAATTTAGGTTAATTGAACAGGAAGCAATTCCTTTAATAGGATGAGTAATCTCCAATGGTAACTTCTTTTGAGGTTTGTTCGGAGGTTTCAAATTTGTCTTTAAAATTTGTGATGTGCTGAGATGCTCCACTGTCTGTGATCCAAGCGTTGTGGTTGGAGTTTAATTCACTTGAAAGGGTTAAGTAAAAAGCATAGTTTTCTCTTTCTTCTTTCTTTGCACCTTGTCCTTTGGTTTTTGCTAAAGTTGCTTGAATTTTCTTCCTTTCAGGGCAGAAATTATGGGAGTGACCAATTTTATCATATTTAAAACATCTAACTTTGGACCAATCATGTTGCTTGTATGATTTGTTAGATTCCTTTTTGTTGTATTTGAATTTTCTTTTCTTGTTTGATTTCACATGAAATGCTTAAATTTCTCCCTCTTGATTTGTACTTAGTTCTTTTGAGACTAATCTAGATTCTTCTTGTGTGCCTTCATTCTTTAATAAATCAAATTTGGGGAGTTCAGGTTGAGAGCTTAAACCTACATCAAATAAATTTTTCCATGATAGAGGAAGACCTCTTAGTGCTATCATGTTGAGTTCTTTGTCATCAACTCGATTTTCCATTGTTGCAAGTTAATCTTTTAGTTCATAAATTCTTAGAAAGTATGAGGTAATAGTTTCTCCATTTTTCATCATTATATATAGTAGATCTTGTTTTCGAATTAATAATCTACTAGTATTGTTGATTTCAAATGTATCTCGAATTGTGGAGAACATCTCAAATGCAGTCTTGAGACTAGATATGGATGAGAGAATATGATCTTTTACAGAGTCTATAATGATTTTCATGGCTTTGTTAGTATGTCTTTTCAATGTTACTTTCTCTGGCTCATTTTTAGGCATGGACATGTTTGTTTCAATATATTCTTCTAATTCCATTTCCCTTAATATTATCATTACTCTAATTTTTCATGATGAGAAATTAGATGCTCCCTCAAGCCTATCTTCTAGTCTCACATGATTCACCATTTTAATAATATAATTTATTTCTTTTAAAAATTCTGAGAATTCCTTTTAATTTTGAGTAGTTTTTCTTATTAGAATGACTCTGATACCATGTTAGATTTTATGAATCTCTGATAGATAAAACTGTTACAATAACTATGGGAACAATAGAAACTCTTACTTGTATTACTGTAGAGTAGAGTTGCCCTCTAAATATTGATGATCTTAGATTTTGTATGCAAAATCTACTTCTTCAAATATTGCTGATAATGTGAGATGTATACTATACGTAACAATGACCCTGCAGATTAGATAATAAAGAAAAGTGCTGATGATTGTTTGAATGCAGATTGCTGAATATATATAGTAGTGAAGGGTCATGACCCCCGTAGAGTCGTGGCTCTACGTGGCCTTTGGCCACGAAGAGTCATGCCTCTACAATGGCATGGCCAATAACTGCCGTGTTAACACAAAGTAATCTTAAACATAACGTAGTTGGCAATCACAAGTAATACTGCTGCTAATTTCAATGTTTGACAATATCATAACCTCCGCTGATATATAATGCAATCAGTCGATGTTTTCTCAGCTGATAATGCTATTGGTTTAATCCAAACGATATACATATATATATGTATAAGTAACTACAACAAACATTTATCTGAGAACATGAATACAGAGTAGTATATCAGATAAGCATCATATACTTCTATTGATGCTAAACATTAACACTCCCTCTTTAGCAAGGGAGAAGTAAAACATCATTTAGATTTCAAAATAGAATATCTAATTACGTTATCTGATATTAACACTTTGAAACAGTGACGAGTCAGATAATAAAAATCACCAAGCTATGAACACTATCATAACGTGCATCATAATCTCTAATTGTTCGAAACAATATCAAGAGTAATCATAATGAATATGTTATCTATGATCTCTAATTGCTCGAAGCAATATCTAGAGATGTCCATGATAACAAATGAGTTTGTTATCTATGATCTCTAATTGCCCAAAACAATATCTAGAGATGTCCATGATATCAAGCCTATCATTTGTAAGATTGTCACCTTACAAACAATTACTTTCTGAATAAATATGTCCATGAAAGATTGTCACCTTTCATTGCAAACTTGTTGACGGGGCTGGTTGTACTCAAGGTAACAGCATGTTGGAGCCTTTGTATGATGAACCATACGTTTCATATACGCATGATATTAACTTCAATAAATAGTCCAAGATGACACCACAAGATGATGAGTTGTATCAACGTGATAATAATGAGATGCACGCATTAAAGAACTAGCTGAAGGTTAGTGAAGACATGGTTGTGGCATCTTTGGTACATTATGACAACACTCACAAGGTGGTTGAGGATCTCTACAAGGAGGCTCAAAGGGAAGTGGAAGGAGATTGGCTTTTTATTGATTTGTAGGTAGTTGAAACAACTCTTAAAACTATGAAATCCAATTATTGGTGTTTGCTTTCTGAGAGGGATTATATTCTAAAGGTTGTTGCAATATATGTTGATCAGTTTAATAAAGAAAGAAATGAGATTAAGTAGCTCAACATGGAGCTTAAGTATGCTGGTGAGGCATTGGATGATACTTAATTTTCTCTTCAGGAAGCAAAAAATCAGATTAGGATCATGAATCATTTTTAGGAACATGAGGGTAAAGAGAGGCAGGAGTTTTTTGAAGAAGTAATTGATGAACTTGATAGTATTTAGCAGACGTATGACTTGGATAGTTGCCCCAAACAACCAAGTACCAAAACTCTAGATCACATTCAGCTTGTGGACAACCGCTTGTTTTAAGTAGATGCTGATTGGACTTCTGATAAGCCCCTTTTTGAGATAAATGGGGGAACTCTTTTCTATTGTCATGAAGAGGATGATCTTGAATTAAGAATATTGGATCCAAAAACAATTCCTAGCAGTGAGTCTTGGTCACAAGATTGGTGTGGTGAATTGACTATGTTCGCTCACCCTTTTATCATTCCAAATATGGTTTTTGATTTCAACCCATACAGAGTTGGTTGGATTGCATACATCAACCATTGAATAGATCTTGGTGGAGAGTTGATGAGAATTATGTTTCAATCACAAGGAATGGTTTTTCAGCTTCATTCTTATTCATAGCACCTATGTACTCGGGGGTTCTCCAGATTGACAATGACAGTATGATATTTGATTTGCCCTTGGTGTTGTTTTCAGCTTTTGAGAAGCTCGTTTCTTACATCAACTATTTAGGTTGGGTCGTCACCATCTACTGGGTTATACATAGCGCCTAGATACATTTCTACCTCATTGTATTAGTTGGTCATGAGAACAGGGTTTGCGATCCAAGTGTTGACCATATGTGTCTATGGCTTGTTGGTGATTTTGTTGTAGTTCTACTCAGTTTGAGACTAGATGCGATGATAACTAGAATTGTACAACCTACAAATGCAGCAATATTTCATAGATTAACATGGGATCCAAGGATATGGTTGATGGATTGGTTGCAATTTGACACCTTGCTTCGCAGTGTGGCAGGATTTGTTTTTAGATTGGGCTAGAGAGCTACCTAGAGATTCATATGGGATCCTGGTACTGATCTTGAGGACAAGCAATCTTGAGTAGGGGAGATTTGTAATGTCCCCTTTTTGGAAAATTAGAAGATTCAAAGACATGTTCATATAATATTAAAATTTTCTATGAGAGCGTGAATAAAAAGGGGCAATTCAGTATTACAAGGTGGGCTAAAGGTGACAAGGAGGGATAAGATGGAAAGCTAGGAGGGGAGTCGAAGAGTCACAACTTTGTGGATTTAAAGAAGAGAGGCTCATTTAGTTAGGCATGCTTGTTTTATGATTCAAATTTCAGTTTCTCTCTTGCGAGAGTTATTCAGAAAGCTTCAGCTTTCAGCCACTGTGAGGACGTAGACCCTTGTGCCGGTGGACAGTGGATGCAAACCCATTGTCCGTGGAGACGTCAAATCAGGTGTCTTGTGTGTGCTTAGAGGTTCTTTTTTAGTTTTCCAATCTGATGGTAAAACTGTGTGTAATATTGGACTTTGAATATTGGTTATTGTATTGCTGTTGTATAATGCAATAACATGTTTTAAGGAAATTTATGAGAATTTTCTGGTTTTATACTGTTGGTATGTAACGCATTTTCATATACTTGAATTCTGAATATTATTTTGAGAAAGAATGAGTAAATATCTATTGGGGATATTTCAGCATTCAACAATATTCTTAATCTATTGTTATAGGATTTTTAGGCTTTATCAACAACCTTCTTTAATGTATTGTTATAGCATTTTTAGGCTTTATTGTGAGTTGAGTAACCAAGAAACAACCCTTGATCACATTTAGAATTAAAACTACTCAAACCTTCCGCTTCTCTCTTAATAAAACACCTGCTTCTGAAAACTGCAAAATATTTAACTGAAACTGGCTTACCATACCATAACTCATGTGGAGTTTTCTGCTGTCAGGCCTAAGCTGAACCCTGTTTAGAAAATAGGGTGCTGTGTGCACTGCTCCCACCCAAAACTTATCAGGAAGTTTTGATTCATTAAGTAAAGTTCTGGCCAATGCCTTTGCCATTCTGTTTTTCCTTTTGACTACCCCATTCTATTGAGGTGTGCTGGCTCCAAAGTGCTGTCTTTTAATACCTTCTTCTTCACAGTAAACAACATATTCATTAGACATAAACTCAACACCTTTATCAGATCTATACTCTTAATTTCATAATCAATTTCTTTTGAAAACATAGCCCAAATGATATGATAGTGTCTTTCTTTTAGGTTAAGCTGCTTGAATATCCAGCTTGCATCCATTGTTTGCTACAAAGAGTTCATATGTGAAATTCTCAAAATTCTATCTAGAGCATGTCTGTTCCAAGTTTTGAACAATTCTTCCTATGCATTAGAAAATCTAAAATGGTTTTCTTAAAGGGGTTTCTGATTTTGATAGCATGTTTTCTATAGTATAGTTTGTTACAGAACTAGTTTTATGCATTCAATAGTTACAGTTTTTATTTTATAAATACATTGCAATTAGGAAAAAGGGTATTATAACAATGATGTTAGTATTGCCATTGGTGATTAACTGAGGTAGAGTACTTTTTGTTGCTATTGGATTGTGTATGTGATGGGCATATATGATCCATTTGCAATACTAATCTTTGATCTCAATATGAAAGTCCAGTCTTAGAAAATTAATTACTGTATTAATAAGCTTGGGATATTTCTTTTGCAGTATAGGTGGATTAATGCGGGCACAAATGCTTCAGCAAACTGTAAGTTAATGCTCGAGGAAAAGAATCTTTCACATCAACCTCAAACATCAGGTGGCTTTCCTTTCTGCATAGAATTTCTGGATTTCATCTTTTAAATGGTTAAATAATTGAAAATATGAATATATGAATTTTAATTACAGCCCTAGGAAAAGACACCAAATTTGGCACATATTTAAGTTACTACGTTCCTTAAAAATATAGAAGTTGGCAATATAAGTGAGATTCATATAGTGATTTTAGCTTATAGAATTGTTACTTATATAGTATATTGTGGATTCCTCATGGCAACCTACCAATGAACCTGAAATGAACATAAATGCCAAATCTTAATTGTCTAGATCTACAACCTAAGTTGCAAGGTTTGAATTCTAGTTTGAGTTTAACAACAATAAAATTAGAATGAAGTTTGATAAGGTAAAAAATTCACGAAAAAATGTCGACATAAATTTGCCTTATATAAATTTGAATTATTTTAGTCGTAAGTAATATATACAAAAAAATCAATATTTTTATAAAAAATATAAGCTAATAATTATTATCAATATTAGAATCTATTTAAAAAATTAAATAAATTTGAAATAAAATAGTTAAGTTGAATTAATTTTTTTATCAAGACGAAAAAATATGATAATAAATTTAATAATTGTAAACAACATGATATTAATTTTTGAACACATAATAACAAAAGTTAAGTTTAATTTATTAAAATATATAAAGAATATGTTAAATTTTATCTATTAAATGACAAATTGAACACTTCTCGCTGGATTTAGCAATAGAAACATTTCCATTTTGATTTTCAACTTTTACCTCACCCTCGTCCACACTTCACACCTTGTGTCAGCAAGCAAAATTGTATTATGCATCGAATATGGTAATGTTTTTTGTAAACACTAAAATAAGCAGCTTATCTCTGACAAAAACGAGAATAAAAAATGTCGATATGTGTTTTGGACTGGTGGACTGCCCTAGCTGCTCTTTATTTGTTTGGACTGTGCAATGATTAAAATGAAAACCCTGATAATCGCTCTGTATTATAAGGTTAATTTAAAAGAAAATTTTATATTATGGTGAAATTGGATTTCAAACTTAATATATGAAGTTCGCCAAACCCTGTGAAATAGTCTGCAACTGAACACCTGAACCAGTATCAAGATTGAATGCAAAACTAATTCAACATCAAGTTTCTTTTGTTCAAATCCACAAAGCGAACTGGAAAACTTGAATCCTAATTAGTATCGGGATCATTGACTTAGCTTTTATTTTCTTTCTTATCTGGAGTTCAAGTGCAAAAAAACCAGCCCAGAGGTAGTAGCCTGAAGGAGAGAAATCACTAACATAATTTGGGGTTGGACTAGTCACTTGATAGCTGAAATTCAATCAAGTAATGTATGTCAGGAAAAATATATTAAATAGTGACTGTTAAAGCAACAGAGGGTAGACGGATCATTAAAACTATGCCAACCTATGTTCCCCGGGGCGCGTCCTCCCCAGAAAAGGCAGCATTTTGGGGATGGGGACGTCCCCGACCCAGGGACTTCATTGGGGACTTGCATCCATCCCCAATTTTTTATAACACAAAAAATTAAAAAAAAAAAACAAAAATGTCACTTTTGCCGTCCCTGTTTGCCGTTCCCCCTGTCCCTAAAATCGGCAGAAAAATTTGTCGTCCTGGAAACCTGTCTCACTGTCCGCTGCTCTCCCTGTCCTGGAAACTCGGGGGAACATAGATGCCAACAGATAACATTGTTTACCTCAACAAGGCTCTTTCAAGATAGTTTGGGCTTCTAATTCTATAGGAATAGAGTTTGGGTGAATTTGCATTAAAGACTGACTTAGTAGTTATATGATAATTGAGGCATCAAAATTATGGAAAAACCAGACATTGTTTATTACTATACCTGGTAAATTACATACATGAAATAATTATGATGTCGACAATTTATAACAGATACAATAGTAAATTATATCTTTATTTGCTAATGAATTCATTATAGATAAGAAGACTAGAGATGGTCAGCAAAGAATTACAATTCATAGACTATTCCACCTCCTCTCCTTGGTGATACACATCATATTTAAAGGACCCAATGGTTGCCAGGAGGAACACAAGTACCAACCGACACAGCCATCCGAGAGTGACAATCAACTTATTAAAAGCAGTTAGTACATTGGCTGCTAATCAGTATTATTGAACACAACAATAGTAATTGTATATTGACTACACTGTCCCCCTCAAAAGAAAAGTCAGTCTTCTAGACGACAAGTATACATCAAGAAGACTAATGGCAAGTTTTTAGACAATGACTTGTATTGTGCAAATTCAACATTGTAGTGTACTTCAAAAATCAAAAGGGGGTCTGAGGGTAATGAATCCCTTTGGGGGTCTAAGGGCACTCCCTTCTAAACCATACTAAACTCCATTGCCCACCAGGATCCAAACCCAATCGTATCCAAATCCAGATGCAGTGCTAGGGTGTGTAAACTTATCTTTTTTGCATTGCTAAGACTCGTAGGCACTTTACTGTATGAAAGATCTACAAGAATTATGTATCTTGTTCTTTGTATTCCTTCTTCCATTTATAGTAGCAGTGTATGCAAGGCCAATAGGCATTATGTATTGCAATAAGAACTCGTGAGGCATGACATGGGGGTTGTTTTGTGGACGCAGGAGCTCTAGTAGGCAAGTTAATATGATATCTTCTAACATCATTTTGAGGAAATTCAGATCTAAATTATGTTGACGTTTATGATGGTGTGCTATTTTCGTCTTGACATGTTTTATACTTATGGCATGGTTGTCAAAGAAGTCCTATTTACTTATAGCATAATTCCCAGTAACATAAGAGGGAGTGTTAGGGCATAATGTTTGTTAATGGATCAAATTCAATATTAATGGTAATTACTTCAACCCTTACATGAATGGTTGAGAAATATATTGGCCAACCAATTTGTGTTTTTATCTTGAACAAAGAAAAATACATTGTAAATGTATTGGGCGATTTGTACATACATTGACATGTGCAAGAGTAAACATTTAATTGTAAGGTCTTGTGAGATCATTTGATGGAAAGAAGGAGATTTTGTGAATGATAGGTTCTTTAATTGTCTGTTTTATATAAACTGTTGCAAGCATGGCTCTTTTACAATCTTTTTTTTTCATTTCTCTATTTATTAGGACACTTTTCCACTTAGAGTGAATTTCCACTTTTATATTAGTGTTCATCATGTTTCCCATATATATATATATATATATATATATAATGAAGGGACTGTCATGTTTGTAAATTAAAAGTTGTTTTTCAGCATCAACTCTATCAACAAGATTGCTGTCAAGTTACAAATTTCTACCAGCTTTTTTTTTCTTTTACCTGGAATTATTTCATCATATTTGATGTTTTTATCTCTGTGAGTAGAATTTTATTCATTTTAACCTTGCACTAGGCCTGAATGGATGTTGATGGCGATTTCATCTCAATTTCTTCCCTTCGTGCCTCCACCTTAGAATTAAACTGATGTCTGAACAACAGAGCCTTTCCAATGCATATATATCTCAAACCTCCTACGTGGAAAGCATAATCAAGAGGAGGAAATGCATTAGGCATCTGAATGCTATTTGAGGGTAAAAAAGAAAAAACATTGAACAAATTCTTAAATAAAGACCTACCTATCATCAGGTCAAAAAGATGTGCATTACTATGTAGATTGCAGATGAGGGCTTGTTATCTGAAAAAATTTAGTGTAGCACAATGATGGTTTCTTTTTGTATAACTTCGAGAGAATACAATAATCTAAATTGAATTAGTGGTCAATTCCATCAATTGCTTTTATCTGGTAACACAAAATTATGAAATTAACTGCTACTTATTAGTATTATCACTAACTACTTATTTTAAACAACGATTTGATTTATTGTATTGACAATATTTATCCATAATTGGGCACCTAGCATTTCTTGAGAAGCTTGGTTTCTAATATCTATTTATTGTTTAGGAATTTATAGTACACTTGTACATTCTGGAAACGTGAATCCTTCATCATTTTCTCTTTCTGGAAACTTCAGTGTAACACGGAATTTCATTCTTTTTTATAGATTAATAGTTTTTTGCTTTTTAGAAATCATTCTGAACTCATTTGATATTTGTTTTGTTTATTTGCAGCTTGCTGGCCGAATTTTCTCTGTGTTTGTTCAGTTTTTTCATCAGGCTCTGTGCAACTTCGGTGGTCTCAGTGGCCTGAAAACCAATCTGGCACATCTCCAAAATGGTTTACGACAAACAAGGGGTTGTTAGGAGCTGGGCCAAGTGGTATCATGACAGCTGATGCTATCATAACTGAGGCAGGCACAATGCTTGTAGCTGGTGTCCCTATTGTGAACCCATCAACTGTTGTAGTTTGGGAAGTTACACCAGGTACTGGAAGCAATCCACAAGCTACTGTCAAAACAAGCACAGGAATTAGTGTTCCACCCTCATTGAACCCTCAATGGGCAGGCTTTTCTCAACTTGCTGCATATTTGTTCAGCTGGCAAGAATATCAATCTGCAGAGGGGAAAAGTACACAATCACAGATTGCTGTGGAGCCAGTTGAACCTATTTTACTCAACTGCTCCCCAGTTTCTAATTTTTCTGCTTATGTAAATCCTGAAAAAGCAGCTCAATCAGCAGCAACTACCACATGGGCGTCAGGTGTTTCTGCTCTTGCATTTGACCCATCTCGTGGAGGATCAGTTTTAGCTGTGGCAATTGTTGAGGGTGAGATATTCTTTTGCCTCCTTAATTAGGTACTTCCTCTCGTGGTTAATGACAAGGCATTTTTTGGATACAGAATTTTTAGAGACGCTGAATAGAGTTTTACTTCTCAACCATGGGATATGGCATTTGTGGATCTACCCTCAGTTTTTGTTATGCAATGTGATCTTTTATTGTTATGTGTGAATTTGGTTTGGATGATATTGAAAGACTCATGCTTCTGTGGCCATATATAGGATATATATGTGGATATGTTGCTATGACACTAAGCAATGGCTGCGTTCCAGCATTGAGTTATCATCAATGTGAAATGCAAATAATACATGATCATGTTTAAGAAAATGTCTGTTGAAAGTTATTACAAATTAGGTAAAGTGTAAAACTTTATGAATGAAGATTAAACTATTTAACTTTATTTCATCTCAATATTTTAAGATAGAAATGGATAAGGACAAAGTACAATGTTTTTACATAAAATGTTAAAATATTTTGTGTTTAGAATTCTTCTTTGCTTAGTGCTTGATTTCTGAAAATGAATGTACACAAACAATGACCCCGTTAAAGCTCATAAAATAAGAAATTAAGGTAGAGAAGATATGAAAGATGGAAAATGAATCCAAAAGAAATCTGAAACTCTGATGATTGATGCAATAGTTAAAGACAATGTAATGAGACTGTATTATACAAGAATAACTATGAGGGGAGCTTTTGTGTTAGCTCTAGTTTTAAGTAAATCAGCCAAAGAAGTAGCATCAAAGGGAGTTCATAATGTATGCATTCTTTCTAAATTACTGAAAACAATGGCGATGATCCTTGAAGTGTAGGCAAGTGTGGGGAAATCGTTACAAGGCTTAAAAGCCATACAGAAACCAAGGTTACGAAAGGAAAAAATAGCCCCAAAAGACCAGATAAAGAAACTAAGCAACCTAGAAAAATAGTCTGACAGTGCTTCCTTAACCTACACATAATGGGGAGTACCAGGACCACTACCTTCTTTCTCAATCTCTAAGCATCCGGATTCAGAAAAATATATTTGAGCATCGCCAGTAACCCCATGCTTCGAAAGCACAGGCAGGTTGAAAATATTAAGGTCTCGAGGTATCCATCTGTAAGGATGACTTGTAAATTGTCAATGTACAAATATGGGACTTGGTTAAAAGAGCAAGATTCTTAAAGCTCTCATTAATTGATATTGGAGAGCACCTGGTAGCACTCATACACATTGCCCTCAAACTGAGCACACCAAGCTGTTGACAAAGGAATGCAAATCAATCAAAGGAATACATTTATGCGAATCAAATCCTACACCACAGACCGGTAACTCCACTGCTTAGTTTCTAAGCAAAGTACTTCATGATAGGGCTTTGGTGTGCAATATTCCAATATTGCCAACCCACTCACAAGGAAATGCCAAAGCACAATGGAAGATTAACCTCGATTTCTTAGAACTAGAGATATGATCCTCTATAATTTTTAGCAATTTTTTAATCTTCACAAAAAGAAAGGGATTCCTTGTGGTTAATCTTAAGTGAAATATTGCTCTAACAATGTTATTGTCCACTTTAGTTGGGACAATGCTCTCTATATTAAAAGAAAATAGTTTCCTCTTTACTGTGTAACTTCACTCAAAGACACTTTATTTTCGATGAAATAAGACAATTAATCTTGGCTATGAAAAATAATGTAATGAAAGTACACTATCATTGAAGTAGAGTTACAATAGTGGAACACTTAATGATGGAAATAAAGCACAATATTGAGCATTTATCTAAGCCAGTTTGAAGGGGCAACTTTTATACCCTTGTACTAGAAATGTAATTATCAATTGCAATGCTATGTAGACCCTGACCATCCTTGTTTATAGATGTAATTAGGTATGGCAACGTCCTTTATAGATGTGTTAGCTCCTGTTCGTACTTTCAAATCTGCTTCAGCCTCCATCGGAATCTCCAAGGCTGATTGCATCATTTCAACAATCTCTCCAAGCTCCCTCTCCTTCTTAGCTGCCACCTACTGAAGCTGATTGTGTTCGGCCAAAAATGCTATCCTCTCAGATACCCGGGATGCTCTCTCCGACTCCCAAATTGCTTTCTCTATAGCCAGTTTTGCCTTCATTGCTGTTACCCTAGCAGCTGACTCCTCCTGAGCCCTCTCTATTGCTACCTGGTCTGCTTGACTCCTCCGAAGGGTATAATAAGCATCCCTATGTATTCAGACTATCTCCTCAATCTGAGTCTCAATGTGTCTCTCTATACTTGTCTCCCTCGTAGTGGCTCAATCTTGGCGCATCTCCACAGTCTCTACACTTGGCCATTCGCGCTCCTCAAAACAAACTGTAAAGGCCGCTAGACATCCCACTCTCATGAAGGATATGACGCTCTCCAGCGTCTTTACCACTGAATCCAAGGCAAGTGTTTATGTAGAGGCCACCTCTTGGCGAGCATGAGTCGCTACATCAGCGAGAAATGTCTCCACAACCTCTCCCATCACTATCTCTCACCTTGCTGTAGGTCGCTATTGGGCACCCATTGCTATCTCCACTGCTTCCGTCATCCGCTTTGTAATACCCCTTTCCAGATATTTTACCAAAAACCTATGATAAAAAGTGCAAATCCGAACAGAAAACCAATATTCAATATAAATTCCAGAGCTTTAATCGATTTCTAACCAACACATTTGCATACAAGAAACTCAGAAAAGATTATTTTATTTCCACAATATTTAGAAGTTTATACATAAACCAGCAGATTAATACAAATAACTGTCCATTAACATTACTGTATTATACAACAGCAATACAATAACATGCAACAATCCCAAGAATCCAATCTTATAAACAGAAATGACAGTCAAATTGGCAATGTAGATTAAACCTGTAAGAAGGCTAGGTTTGTGTCCAACCTTCAAATGCTTCTTCAAGGGTTTGCGTCCTCGAAGAAATAACTAACAACTGCTCTCAGCTCCAGATTAATATTCGTTATAAATAATATAATCTTCATAACATCCCATGTGAAGTCTGATGTTCCTTTATCACTTTTCCCAATGTGATGCACGCTCTTTTAAGCAATGTGGGATGAAGCACTTTTTTGTCCTTTAGTCACTTAAGTGAACATAGTACCTTTTTAAAATAAAGTGACAAGTTAAATGAACTTTAAAAGTCGCTTAGCCAAAAAACCATATAATCGTCAGGGATTAAAATAACTGACCAAACGAACTCGGATAACCATGTGCAATAGCTTGTTGGAAAGCTATTGGCGAGATGCTTCCAAACCAACACTGAGATATCAAGAATACTGAGCTCTGTTTACTTACTAAAAATAGTAAGTATCTGAACAACCTGTCAAAACTGTCTTGATGGGTCTGAAACTGGAAATGTCTAGGTTAAATCTCGAACGGAACCTCGTAAAGAACCTTCTCACCCCCGAAACCTAGGTGAAGTGAGTCGGCAACACTGAATTATAATGTCCTAGAAAAAGGGAATATTACAAGGCCTCCCTTCTCAAAGATTGCTTGCCTACAAGCAATACGCTCATACCTACAAAAATCAAATGCTAGGATCCCATACTCGCCTCAGTTGATGTACCCCGGCATGCATCGTCCCAAACTCAAAATGGTGAAATAGTACAATAGGAATCATTGTGCCAAATAACTGAATGCCAAGACCCCATGTCTCACCATAAAGGGACAGCAATTGCCATGTGCTACTGCCCTGTGTGCCAATACACTTAGTCAGTATGAAAACCTTACTCCATGAGTGACCTTGTGAGTCTTTAGTGTCAAGTGAAGACGGGGGCCCATCAATATACCCATATCCTCCCCAAGAAGATAGCAACCAAACTCTCCATCTAGCTCCCCGACCAAAGGCAATACCTAGGGATGCTCCACTTGGATCCCAAGTGAGGACCCGTGTGTTGTCTGAGATACCACTGACCAGTTCTTGTAATACCTGCACCACGGTACCGCTCCTGTAATATCTATTCCGATGTCAATGATAGATCCGGCCAATTCGACTCCATCACCATACCACTCTGGTGAAAGAGTAGTCCTAATCTTCAGAACTCTGATAAGTCAGAAAGCTGAAACACACAGATCATAATCATGTGTCTATGTAGCAACACAACATAATCCGCTAGATGTAAATACTATTAACACCTGGATCCTCGACTTCCCAAACAATATGATCCTGGGTAAATGAAAGAGTGGTTGGTGAATCACCAACATCATGAGTGCTAACACTGCCTTTAATACCCAATTGAATAAAAAATGTAGACACCTCATGTGGAATGTAGGGTAGTGTGTGATCTCTCCACTCACTTGCAAATAACTCGTTGACCTTGGAAGGCCAAATAGAGTCAGCGAATATATTACCAACATACACAGGCAAATCACTGATAGAGGAAATATCCCAACAAGAAAAATCACCAATCAACAAGTAGGCCGTGGCCATCTCATAAGGGCTAGGTGATAAATCTCTGGGTAAGCTGAAAAATTCCTGAGTGCATGTGAAGGACAAATCTGAACTTCCTACCCCACCATAAGTACTCTTGCTCATGTCTAAGTCTTCGTAAGAGAATGGTTCACCATTAATTGACATCTCTGCATTATCCTCACTTGTTGTATCACTAACCATGTGCTCATGTGGAGATGTACAGCTGCTGTCATAAAAATCAGAATTTTCAGACTCATCCACTTGCTGATCCATGGAATTGTTTTCACCATAGAAGGTTTCAAATGGGGAACACGTGATTGAATCACATTGTTTGCCTTCACATCTACCCACTTCATGAATTCCTTAAATGATTTGCATGATTTCTTGTACCCTTGAACCCCGATTATCTTCTTCATAAGTGGCTGACCCACTCGTTTGATTTTCAGTTTTGTGGATGGAAAAATGTGTTAAGCTCAATTGAAGGCATAGCTCATCCACCTCACTCTCCTTGCCCCTTCCAAATTTTATTTCTAGATCTCTATCCATTAATATTTTCAAGTACTCATATTTCATCATTTTCAACGTTTCAAAGTATGTAAAACAGGACTTGTGACGCCACATCCTTGTCCCTTCCAAATTTTATTGCTAGATCTCTATCCATTAATATTTTCAAGTACTCATATTTCATCATTTTCAACGTTTCAAAGATAGTATGTAAAAGAGCACTTGTGACGCCACATACATTCCGTTGTCTCTCTTCTATCACAACCTTCCGCATGAGATTCTCAACCAATTTGGAAGAATCATCTATTCTTGTCAACACTTGGACAATCTTGTCCTCTTTGACCAAAAGCATATCCAATAAGTCAAGGAGTGACAATGGTTTTTGATCGTCTCCTTTGAACACAAGTGGGCTGTCCTCCATAGAATTTTCTGATTTTTCAGCACCTTGGGAAACAACATTTTCAGATATATCCTCTAACTCAACGTGTGCTAGATCATTTGTCCTGCCAACATTGCTGTCCATTTGCTCCTCAAAATTTGCTCATTCATATTGACATGTGGTGAGTAGTATTATAGCAATATTCTCCTAAATGCAACCACTTAATCTAGGCATGTTGGTGTCCTGTAACATAGTTCCTGCGGTATCCTTCTAACCACTTATTGACAATTTCTATTTGTCCATCAGTTTGAGGATGAGAACTTGTGTTGGGGGTTAGGGCTGTCCCTATTAAATGGAAGAGTTCTTGCCAAAATTTGCTGAGAAACTTGCTGTCTCTATCACTTATAATATTTTGCTGGAGCCCATGGAGTTGAAAAACTTCTTTAAAGAATAATTCAACTACTTGGTGTGCCTTGTATTCAGTTGATATGGCAAAAAAATGTGCGTATTTTGTAACTCTGTCTACGACCACAAATATGCTGTCTTTTCCTTGGGTCTTTGGAAGTCTTGTTACGAAATCCATTGATATGCTTTCCCATTTTTGGTTTGGGATGGGTAATGGTTGTAGTAATCTTGCGGGGTGTTGCAATTCCACCTTATTTCTTTGACAAGTTATGCATTCTTGTACATATTTTAGTATATCATTTTTTAACCCTTTCCAAGAATATTTCTCTAACATGCTTGTATGTTTTATAGTATCCTTGATGACCTGCTACTGGATTGTCATGATGTTCTTTAAGTATTTTACCTTTAATTTTTTATTGTGGAGTTAAATATATTCTTCCTTTGTAAAGTATTATATTGTCCCAGACTTTGAAATCTTCATTGGGCAAGTTTCCATCTAATATTTCTTGTGCTTGGAGATCCTTAGCGTATTCTGCTATAATGTCTCTCTTCCAGTCCTTGGAGATGCTTGTAATACTATTTATATGGGATCTTCTTGAGAGAGCATCCACAACCTCATTATTAACTCCTTTAACATATTCTATATCAAAATCATAAGCTTGGATTTGGCTAACCTACTTTTGTTGTCGATCATTAAGATCCTTTTGATTTAAGATGAATCGTAAGCTGTTATGATTTGTTTTTACTATGAATCTTCCACAAACTAATTATTGACGGAATTTTGCTAAGGCACGCATGATGGCTAACATCTCTTTATCATATATTGAGTAATGTTTTTCTGCTTTGGTGAGCTTTCAACTTTCGAAGGCTATTGGGTGTCTTTCTTGCATGAGTACAGCTCCGATTCCTTCTGGAAACCATGTATGAAGAGGTTGGCATTGAGGTTGTGAGATTTAAGTCATCAAACTAGATCATGTAAGACCATTGAATTCTATAAAGAAAATCTTGTAAATTGTCAAAACATCCATAGAACCCGCCCAGTTTCTATTTGGAAAAGGGAGTTCAAATTACTTTTAGTATATTAAATAAGCCTTTGTACATTATGAAGAAACTCCATGAAAATAAGTTGATTGCGTATGGAATGTACTACCCTACATACTTGTTTACAATCAACAAGAATCCAAATTTCTCCAATCAGAGACCCATGTTTGAATTGGCATAGTTGGATCTTAGAACATGGTTACTTCTTTGCTGTTATCCTCTTTCAGGAAACATAGATACTTGGAATGTTGGGCTGCTAGGTAATGTAACCAATGCTATTTCATCAGTAAAGGATTATAGTTATTGTTCTTATCAATTTATTTTTACAATTAATTGAACAATTCTTTCTTTCCATGTACAGGGATTTGTTGGATGGATCTTCAGGTTTCCGTTAAATGTATTTTATAAATTAGCTCAACAAGATAATGCTTGTATTTTTGAAAGTAGGTAATTTATCTTTACAATTTTTCTTTATGGACAGGACAATATATGTCACCGCATAATCCTGATGAGGGGCCCTCTCTAACTGGCTGGAGAGTACAGCGATGGGAAAGTTCACACCAACAGGTTGCTCTCCATCCCCTTTTTGAAAATTCTAGTTCTAATTCTGGTGGACAATCACCCATGGCAACTATCTGGACATATACTGTCAATCAAAGCATACCTCCAATGAAAGGCTTTAAATCTTCTCGGTTAACTGCTACACAAAGAAATTTGTGTGGAGGCCAAAATTCAGGAGATTCTGATGGTGTTAATGGTGAACATTATAGCACCGAGGATATTAATGAAAACAATGATGTACGGATGCTTGCAAAAATTTGCTATTCGGGTCATGATGGAGAGGTTGCTTTTGCTTTTCGCTATGGTGATGTATACTTATTCTCTGGCAGCAACTTCTCTAATATAGACTATTACTGTGCCCCTGTTGGTTTTTCTGTTGCACTACCTGCTTTCTCCTCTACAAGCTGTTGTCTAGCTTCTGTTTGGCATGATAACAACAAAGACTGCAGTGTCTTGAAGATTGTGCGTATTTTACCACCTGCTGTTACAAATATTCAAGGAAAAAGCAACTCAGCAGCCTGGGAGCGAGCTATAGCAGATAGGTATGCACCATTATTTTCTCTGCTTTCTTTAATTTTAACTCTGAGGGTTTTGATTTTGATTGTGCTTATGCAGGTTCTGGTGGAGCCTCTCGGTTGGAGTTGATTGGTGGGATGCTGTTGGTTGTGCACAAAGTGCAGCTGAAGATGACCTAGGTAAATGTTGTAGTTTTCTGTGCAACAGAATTTCATGGTTTGTTGGCATACTTCTAGTATCACTTGTAATTCTAAGGCTCATCTAAGCAACTGGGATAGATATACTCTGCTAAACTGTTTTTGACTTTTAAGAGGTATTATAGTTTGCACACTAGTGTGTGCAAATATTCGTGTTTAGGAAAATAGTTTGATGTTTCATATCTTAGGATATTCTAATTCCTATATTGAAAATATATGTTTTGATCAGTGTCTCTCATGGTGGGTAGCTTCAGTTTAATTCAGTGGAGTGTATACCCACGAAGAACCATTGTTGGGCTAATTTAAAATCATTTTTTTATTTGAGGTCTTCTGAATTTTTATAAATACACAACAAAGACCATTTAAAACAGACAATGGATGCAATGCAATATGCCAACTGTAACCAATCCAGCATTTTAATTTCTTCCTAATGTTGTAATTGTTTTTCCTGTAATGTACTTGCACCAGACAAAAAGGTGGATAGCAACTATCTGCAATCCAGTCTCATGAGTGCCACAACTCCTTCCTCTTAAGGCTCAACTGAATCTCTTCCCTGACTACTTTATGGCAGAAGATACTAAGAACTACGTTCTGATTTCTACACCGTTTGGTGTGTATTGGAAATATATAGTATGCAGGAGATGATTCAGGCTACTCCATTTGAGCCGTCCAAAATCTGCTAGCTTTGGGAGCTATGCAAATTTTGATTGAGGTACCATCTAGCCAATGGACATTGAGAATTTTAAATTTATCGACACCATATATTATTTATCGAAATCGGGCAAGACTGTTGCTTCCCAGAACAAGCCTGTCTAGATAGTTTGTCAAATTTGGTTTACGTACTAGTAGCTTCATCACTTTTCTGCACTTGTATCTGTAATATTTTGATACGATTGAATCATTTTCAAATCATAAACTTTAAATTATAAATGAAAGTGAGTCTGTTCCTCTCAGCTGACCTGTGCAAACATTCCTTTTGACTCTAGTCTGTGCAAATGTGTGTCTGCATTGTGTATTGAATCTTCTGATTTTCTCTTCTCTAGAAAATTTTATTGGTGCATATTTCATGTTCTTGGACTGTGCCACCATTTCTCTGTTTTAGTGATGGAGAAATGAGTTAAATGAAGTCTCTCACCTTAAGGTTTAGGAAACTCTTTTTCCTCTTGCTTTTGGTTTTTTTCCATTACATTTTTTAAGACACTCTTCTGCTACAAGAAATGTCAAAAATGCCGAGGGATGTCTCTCAGTCTGTACAAAGTATTATAGGGATGTCTATTGTAGTTCTTCCAATCTTCTAGATGCAGGCCCATCTCCTTGGCATAGCCTAATGTTGGTGAAATGGTAGGATAAGCCCCCCACTAATATTTAGATGAGCACATGATTATTTAAGTATTACATTATAACCAGTTATCTTCCCCCTAGTTCACCTAGAGGTGAGGGTTGCGATCTGTATAAGGTAGAATCTATTACATATATGTTTTGGGGTGTTGTGCTTTTTCCAACCTTCATTTGTGTTACAGTGTTCTGTGACAGGTTCTGAAAGGCAAAAGGTCCTCATCTTAGTTGAAAGTTTAAAAAATATGACAGCTCGTGAAGGCCAGTTAAAGAGTCATTCTGTAGTGTGAAATTAATGTTCTTGCAAATGAAAATTTCATGGGAGTGCTTAGGACACTCTTCCATGGTTGCCAAGAACCTCTGAGTTCGTGAATCTGGCTGTTATGGATAGTGGAGTCCTGTCCTGCTATAGTTCTGTCTCAGATTTTACCATAAGAAACTAAAATGCAAGAGTGACTCATGTTTCCAAGCCATGCAAAATAGGGCATAGTTTTAATGGGCAGTGTATGTTTCTTGACTTGCATGGTCTAACTTTTGAACACGTGAAAGCTTATTTCTAACACCTGTCTACTGCATTTGTCATTTTAACTACATAACGTGTTATTATAGTGAAGTTCATGCAAAATCTTAGTTGTAGCATTCCTTTTTAAGGTGTATCAGTCTTACTTAACTTATCAGTATGCTTTTATCAATGGTTCTCACTTGTCGATATGCTACTTGTAGGATGTGTTTCCGTTTTTTAGAGTCTGATTGTTAATGTTTTCTTTAAGTCTTCACATATAGAGTCAGCTGTGTACATTATTTCTATTTGTTCAGGTATCATAAGAACTAGATAGTCATTTGATTTGAGTTATTTTTCAGTGACAATAAACAGGGTAATTGCAATTTTGGATTCAGACTTTCATTCACTCCTTGCAATCCAACATCGGCAACAGTACGGTCCTGTATGTTTTGGACTCCTTACTTCTTATTCAGTTTCAGTTATTCAACTCTGCTATCATTAAATTAGACTACAAAGACCTATCTCTATGCTAAGCTGTCAATCTTAAATTTTGTTATGAAGTTTTTAGGGCTGCCAATAAATATGTGCTTATTTCGTTTTTCAACTAATATATGTATTCATCATACATGTATGTACATGCGTATGGAGGTTTGTATTATGAGATCATTTGCTTCAGTTTTTGTAAGAAGCCATTATGCAACATGTGTTTACTTGGGAGCAAATCCCTTCTTCGGATCAATTCCACCTCAAAAGTCCCCATTTCTGCTTCTGAAGTAGATGTAGGACATTGCTTAAAGCTGTGACGAAGCTTGTGGCTATTCCTTTGCTTAGTAAGAGGAAACAAAAAATCATAAAGGTTGTACAAGTGTTTTGCAGTTAGTGGCATAAAAGCATTGTTGTCCATGTGATCATAGAATAACATAAGTTTATTTGATTATAAAAGCACCTAAGTTGTTCTCATTTTGAACACATTTTGTGCATACTTTATAGTTTATTTTCTATAGTAGGATGTGAAATTATACTTAATCCATACTTAAAATTAAAATATGGGACCTCCACTCCTCTTATATCTTTCTTCAACTTGAGGTTGGCCCTGATTTCTAGGCATGATTTCTTTTTTCATCCAATCCCATAATTCATTTCCTTACCTACGACCAATTCATTTATTTTTGGGTTTCAAGATCTGCCTTAATCTCATAGTAATATGTATTTCTTCATCTGTAATAGCCCCACAATTTTTTGGACCAAGTTTACCTTATACAGGTCACCAATGTATGACTTATCCTTGGGTTTTTTGACCTAGATATTTCTTGGGGGCCAACATAGAGGTTTAATTTAGGGGTTTTGATTAGTCAAACTTAATCAAATTTAATGCTATAATGGAGGGACTTTAGTATAAAAGGACACCCTCTCCCCTCGTTTGGTGTATCATAATCCTTGATTCAAGTATAAGCTACCAAGATATCAATAAGCTATTTGACGATTCAATAAATCAAGCTTTCAAGTTAAAGAAAGTTGTCGAGAGTCATGATGAATCAAAGTCTTCATTCCTCTCAAGCAACCAAGGTGTTTTCTTCCATATATCTACTTTCTTCCCCCCATTAAAAGCCAAGAAAAGAAGATTTCTATCAAGAAAGGAGATCCACACTCATCCATCAACCTCTCTCTCTCTCTCTCTCTCTCTCTCTCTCTCTCTCTCTCTCTCTCTCTCGCACACACACACACTCACACACGCATGCACCCTATGGTGAATCACAACATAAATTCCATGAGGATTTGTCTTACATGGTTTCCTTTTGAGTTTTTGTGTTTATTCAAGTCTGTTGCATCAACATACTTGATCACATTTAAAGCAATAATTGTATCTGTAAGGTATGATATACTTTATTTTCTAAATCGAGGCTCTTTTACATGACAACACACACACACACACACACACACACACACACATTATGGTGAATCACAACGTAAATTCCATGAGGATTTGTCTTACATGGTTTCCTTTTGAGTTTTTGTGTTTATTCAAGTTTGTTGCATCAACATACTTGATCACATTTAAAGAAGTAATTGTATCTGCAAGGTATGATATACTTTATTTTCTAAATCGAGGCTCTTCTACATGACAACATACTTTTACTTTGTTTCATTTCATTTAAGGTTTATTCTAAAATAGGGGTTTAACTAAAGAAAACCCCTTTTCAACCTTCTTCCCCCATTTTTTTGTGCAAGAATAGATTGTGGAGCTGAAATTCTAAATCTAGGAAATATAGATCAAGTTACCATTTCTGGGAAATTTTCATCATAAATTACTCAATAAACAAAATTCATTGGTAACTTGCACCTAGAAAGTTGGAGCTTGTACCCAAAATTTTTATGTCATTTTTTATTGAGATGTTATGAGTTGAGAGTGACAAGTCCCTATATGCTAGGTCTATAGTTACAACTGATTATGAGACTCTAACAACCAGTAAATTCAGATTCAAATTAGAGTTCTCTACTTCTTATTAGGAATTCACAAAGAAAAAACCACTAGGCCTAGATCTTGTATTGGCACCCTTTCCACACTAGGTTGTGCTAATTAGATTTGCTTTGTGGGAGTTTTTTTTTCCCAATGCATATAGGATTTGGGAAGTAATTTACATTGGACCATTGCTAACATTTTCCCATTCCCAACAATACACTTTCCAACCATCTTTGGATGACTTTGTGACCTAAGGTTCATACCAATGTTCATAATTTTTCTATAAATGGAGTGATTCCCCTAGCCAAAAGCTTACCCCACATAATGAAGGAAATCTTCCACTTTCGCGAGAGCTATGCTCCACCTTATTTGTGTTCTCACTCAATAAAGAGATTAACAAAGAGAGTAATCAATTCATAGTAAACCATGCGAGGGTGGAAAATAAGGAAAGTCTAGAGTAAAAACTACCCTAAAAGAATGTGGAGACAAAAATAAAATGAATGCTAGTAATAATTGGTCAATAGATCTTGTACCAAGAGTCCAAAGTGAAAACAAAGCCTTTCCATCTTGTGATTTATTTTGAAAAACTCAATTACTATGTTTTAATGGACCCAAGATAGTGAGTGATCATGATGCAATACACAACACCACTTCAACAAGAGTGGATGCCATTAAAAATGAGACTTTAACTTCTATAGGGAGTTAATTATTATCTACCCACAAATATATATTATTTCTATAGACATCAAGATTTAAAAAGTGATTAGCAACTTGGTTCGTCTATGTATAGAGATGTGAGATCAAATAATCTTCAGGGGTCTTCATCATGGTTAATCAATGTATGATTAAGTTCATTTACTAACTAGCTTGGATTTTATTTACTAGTTAAGAAAATTACAATTTTGAGGGAGTCACTCTCAATCAACCCCTTCTCAAATCCCTTTGAAAGTGCCATGTAGAGACCAATGAAGGTTACTTTTCCTTGGCAAAGTGGTTTGTCTTGTTTCGCAAAAGGAGCACTAGGAGATTACATTTGTTAAGACAACTATAAAAATATTAATATTATTTGAAAAACTTTTTTTTACTCTAAACCTCTAATTTATGTTATAAAAATATTATTTGATGTGTCATAGAATATGGAATGCTTCTTATAGTGAAAACATATGTTTAAATTCATTGAATGCATGTTTTTAGACTTTTATCTAATTTCTTCTATATATATTATTTATTATTGTTCTTCTTTGAGTCTTAGTGGTGATTTTGTTTTTAATAGGTTTGCATGCATGAACCATAGAGAAATCGTGATTCGTACATGACAAGGACATATGACTTTATTTGAGCTATAAGTAGAAGTGTCTTAATAATGAGTTATGAATCATGCAATTATTTACTATACCTTATATATTAAGAGCCTGGTGAGTTCTTCTCCCCCAAGGTATGTATGGCTAGAAAATACTCTTTTAGCCATATATACGAATTGAATCACATTATCGATAATGGAGATGAGGATAGAGGGTCCACATGTTGTATATATATTTGCTCATCCATCTATTGTGATGTACTAGGAGCTTCAAGCCATATGAATATTTGTGACATGTTAGATTGCAATCTAGTCTTACCCAAGCCAATGATAGTTTATAGGTGGTTGGAGTTTACTATTTTTATTATCTAAGTAATAAGATGATTGATTAGGAAATGGATCATAGAGTTACTCATGATGACCTCAAGATGCTTGTGACATGTATAGTCTAATATCTCTATTTAGTCATGTAATGGATTATTGTTTGTGTTTTGTGTGAATATTAAAGTTTCTAAATGTGTTCTGAAAGTTTACTAATAATGTGAAATACTTGAGTGTTTATTTATATGGTTACATCATTTTGACTGTAGACTTGAATGTTTTGTGAATTTCAATATATAATAAATCTGTAAAAAATAATCACCTTCTATTACCTTTCTTATTCTTATATGCAATTAGATCTAGGGTGGATATCCAAATACTGCTTTTTAAATGATTACATCAAATTTATAAATTTTAATCACTATTATGTATATAAAATACTTGAATATATTATTTATAAAATTAAATATCATTATAAAAAAAAAATGTTAATAAAAATGATTTAATATCAATCTACTTATGTTTATATAACAAGAGCTGTGTAACAGCTATAGTCCTGCCTTATCCAAAAGTAAGAGGCTTGCAATTTTGCAAACGTTAAAAGTATGTTAGCCTATCAGAAATTTAATTGTACTTAATATTAGTGATATTAATTTTTGTACTAAAACAATAGATAAAAAGCTAATATTTAATATTTAACTTGGGAGGAAAGCTGTAACAATATATATATAATTTTGTTATTTTTATAGATAATATTAAATTTCCATTATATATGATTTATAGTTCAGATCTATTATATATTATTTAATATAATATTAAAATTAATTAATATTAAGTAATTGGTGTATATAAAATTTAAATTTTAGTTGTTACTAGAATTTTTTTATGGGTAAAAGGTTAATTGGCAAGTTATTATTACTATTATCATAAATATAATAATACATGTCCTACCTCAAAAGAGTTGGGAAGATAATCAAATTCAAAGGAGGTGGGCCACCAAGGCATCTTCATAAAGCTCAGAGTCATAAAAGTTCCAAAGTTTCCTTCTAGAGACCTTCACAAACCACCACCTATTCTACCAAGCTTTGTTAAACAATTGTGCAAACATAAGGAAAAGCCTAAATCATTATGACATGAGATATTAGAAACCATCAACGTTAAAATCAGATCCCAATATTTAAAACACATGGTTGGTATGATATTGAATATATTTATATAATGCAAATATAATATATTTATAAAATAAGATAATAAAAACATATATTTGAAAATAGATTATTTAATTGTACAAATAGTTAATTAAGTTTCTATAACTTTTATATTCCAAGTCCAATTAATATATAGTTATGTATATTTATAGTTTTCACATAAAATAATAATTAGAATATTAATATATTGTATGTTGAAAGAAACTATTTAATGTTGAAGATTATATCAAATTTATAAAATTATAATCTATAAATATATTAATAAATTATTTATTGTTGAAAATCATTTAAATTCATAAAAGTATAATATATAAAATATAATTATTAACATACTTGTGACTCTTCAAATTATTATCAAGTTTATAATTTAATTGAAAGAAAATAATTTAAACTAAAATATGAAGCAAAGAAATGATAAAGTTGATTCTTGTATTTGAAAATTAGATACAATTTTACTAAAATATTTAAATGATTTTTATTATCTCATTTTTTTTGTTATCTCTTCCCAAATTTCAAGATTTTAACATAAATAATTATTAAAATTGTTTAAAAATGTTATTCATTGAAAATAATTTGAACTAAAAAATACTTATAATTTTTTAAAAATAAAAACAATTATAACATAAATATTTTTAATCTTTTAATTGAAAGAAATATAATTATTGAATTTTTTTATTAAACTATAATGATTATATCTACATCAAACAATTTTTATATAAATTTAAAACTCATTTCTTAATTGATTCTAAAATATTACTTATTAAAAATAAAAATATTATATAAGATTATGAATAACAAAAAATAATATAAATAAAAGATTTTTATTTTATATTTTAATAAAGATTAACAAATTTCTATCCAAAATCTAATGCATTTTTACATGTAGCGTACTTCGAAGGAACAATTTTTTTTAATTGTTTACTCCTAACATTAAGATTGATAAATAATTTCCTGTCTCATTTCTGATTTGGTGAGTCCAAAAAATCTTAGATGTTTTAATAGAAAAATTAAAAACTGCTCGGCAAAAATAGGGCTGACCAATTAGGATAAAAAGAAAAATTTAAAGAAAAATCTAAAATAAGAGAGAGAGAGAGAGAGAGAGAGAGAGAGAGAGAGAGAGAGAGAGAGAGAGAGAGAGAGCTTGCTTATGCATTGGATGTTCAGCTATGCCAACTTAGGTAAATGCTCTAAACCAAAAAACATGATTTATTTTTTTCCTTAATGGTGGTAAGATCATCCTTTGATGTCACTTGTATCTAATCAAATTGTATAATAGAGGAAATTTAATGCAAACACTCAATAATTATTTGTTAATTCAATTGAACAACCTCATCACCCTCTTTGAGCAGGATAGCTCCAGTAGTCTTTAATATGTTTGAAATGCTCATTAGGATGAGAGAGTAATTTTTGTGTTGGATGTCACCTAGGCCAACTTAGATAGATGCTCTAAACCATAGTAACGAGAATTGTGGCGATTCACGCGATTCGGCGGTTCGATTCAAGCTAGGTGATTTTTTGTAAATCTGTGAATCGAATCGACGATTTTGTGCCAGGAATCGCCATGAATCAGCTAGAAAAATCGGGCAGCTCAATTGGGCAACTTAAAAACATAAAAAAAATACACCTTCTTTAATGATTTTTTTTTCGCATTTCTCTTTCTTATAACTCTAAAAGGCCTTATATTTGTTTAGTATGACAAAAAGAGAGGAAAAGTGATAGATAGGCTTGAGCTATTGCTAGAGTAGATAGACTTAGTCTTTTCATTTTGTTTATAGATAGACATATGTTTCATGGATCTTCATCTTACATACATTTATGATTTGATATCATTGGTTTGATGGTTCTTCAGCTTACATACATTTATGATTTGACAACATTTATAATTCTATATATCTATGTTGTGACTCATTATAATCTTATGATTTCTATTTACTTAAGCTAAAATTTATATTTTACATATGTGATGGATTTGTCAATTATGTTCCTTGTTTATGTATGTTAGATTCTATTTGATGATGTCATAGTGTGTTTTAAGCATAGTGATGTGACTCGGACCCGACTCGGACTCAACAAGGGTAACTTGACTCGTGACCTAGCTTAGACTCGACAGTGACTTGGCAAAGTGAAAAAACCTCAAAATTTTGAATTTTTTTAGGATTTAAAGAACATTCCATGCACCCAAAATTGAATAAAGCTTAAAGACACAATACTATAATGAAATAGAAGGTATTTTGATCACATGCTTCAACATACATCGGTTTCATCATTTGAGGAGTCAACTAGACAACAAACTTTTAGTGAGTACAAATGACACTTATTTCTTCAAATCTACCTACATCTTATGTTGATGTTAACAATGAAGATCATTATAAAGAGTCAAGAGCCATATGAAGTTCAATGCTGCTATTCTTAATTCAACATTGAACTATGAATATCTATCATGACATTCAAGTTTGAAAAATTTACAATAAAGTACAATTTTGACTTTTAAGTTGATTTAGTTTTTTATATGCATCCTAGGTGGCTGTCTGAACCTAATTCTTGTTTTCAGGTACAAATATGTATATGTTTAAGATTTTTATATATTTTTCTATGGATGTTTATTTGGTCTCATCTAGAGTTGAGACTTAAAAGTTAAATCTGATGGAAAAAACCATTCAAAAATAGTCAATGGTTGAGGAAAGGATTGAAAACTTCCTAGGAACTAGTTAATTAAGAACCATAACCAAACACACATGATTCAGGCCTTTAAGTTCAACACTCTTCACACATTGGATTTAAATTAATTTGGTCAAGGAAAGGAAACTGAAAACATTATTACAAAAATTGCAGGAAATTCTAAAAACTGGACTAATCTTGATTCCTGTCATTCCAGGCAATTGAATAAGCAATGGATAAGAATCCAAATCCCAAAGTTTGAAGAGACCATTTCAGTGTTATAAGCATTTAAAATATTATTTTTAGCCTTGGATAATGGGCTAAATTGATAAATTGAGTCAATTATTATAAGTTATTCATTCTCAATCAGTACAAAAATACAGACATAATAAAAGAGAAAACTTTTGTAATCTTGAGACTATTCATACCAACCTCTAGAAACTTATTAAACAAAATAAAAAAATAAAAAAATAAAAATTTGGCTGGGTCAAGTCAGTCTTGACCTGCGAGTCACGCCTTGACTCACACGTCAGGCGAGTCACCTCATCTGACCTGCCGAGCCTGGGTCACGGGTCATCTTGACCCGGCAAGCCATGTGAGACTTGCTGACTCGGGAGACTTGCCTGATTTGTGGCGAGTCTCGTTACTCCGGTTTTAAGTTATATTCAATAAAGTGTGTATGAAATAAGTTTTAAATTGTTAAAATTTCTAAATTTCAAGGGTTTTTTAAATTTGCCGATTTGTAGCCAATTCGATTCCGATTCATGGCCGATTCACAATACAATTCGGCCTTGCCAATTCCAATCCGATTCCGATTCATGTTACTTTTCTCTAAACATGAACATTTATAAACCTATACAGACTATATGATTAAAGTTGTATTAATGATACTTGTAGAAAATTGTTCAATTATACTGTATACATTTAAGATGGGCAAGAAAAATTAAGATGTCTATTATGACTATGGCTAAGCTGCAATTATTATTGACATTGATGTGTTTATAGCCACCTGTTTATTTTCTCACATGTGACTTGCAACATGCTATTTTCAGTAAACAGATAATGTCTTATCTTAATTTTAACAAGTTAATTATTATCGGGTCATGTTGGTCAGTGTTGTTTATGAATCAATAATCTATTAAATTTTGCAGGCTTTGGATAGAATAAAGTGCAGATTGCTTGAAGGAACAGTTGCCCAGGATGTTCGAGCACTTGTTTTGGATATGCAAGCAAGGCTATTGCTTGACATGTTGGGAAAGGGCATAGAGTCTGCTCTTATAAACCCTGCAACTCTAATACCCGATCCCTGGCAGGCTTCTAGTGAAACCTTATCAAGCCTTGGAATGGATGCAATGACTGTTGATCCGGCTCTTGTTCCTAGCATTCAGGTTAGCTAAAAATAACTTTGCAAGCCTTTCTTAATGATTACGCATGTACCATATATATATATATAGTTCTTGTTTATAGAATATATAGTTTGTGACTGCTTTGATTGAGACCTAACAATTTTGTGTGTTGGATAATAAAGTTGAATATATCAATTGGACTAGTTCTTAAGTATTTTGTAACAGTTTAGGGTTTGAAATTTATTTGCAGATGTGATTTGTATTCAACAATCATTTGGAGTTAGCAAAGTGAGAAACCAATTTTTTTCTTATTATTGTTGCTACATTCACTGTTTGCACATTTTAAAAATCTTTTTGTAACTTTTTTTCAAGCTATGTGCCTTGTTACGTGAAGTATGCTAAGTGTCATTAAATCGACTTTGCAGATAACATAGAGTGTACTGTGATCATTGTTTCCACTATAAAATCACACTTTCCCGTGCAATCTGGTGAATTTGCTTTAATTCCACTTTCCAATTCAACTAGAAGATTGCCCTGCAGCAAACTCTTATCAATTGCTTCTCATGTTGACAATCCTGAAAATACAACAGTACAGTCCAAATTGAAGCTTCAAGTCTTCACTTCAAACCCTCTGTTGGATTAAAGACAACAACTAAAGGTCCAAAAAAATTTCCCTTAAGGGAATCACTATAAAGCTTAGACTGACAAGAAACACAAATCTTCTTGGAATTGCCTAACGAAAGCTTTGGAATGGAAATCTTCCAAGGTAAATGTGAGATATTCAAAGTATAACCATTCCATTAACAGCATCCATTGATACAAATCAATGGTGCGAGCAATAAGTGAAGTTAAACTTATGAATGTGCTAGTTGACCATGCAAGACAATTTTACAATGAGCAAGAGCTAGTGGTATGGTCTAAACAAGTTCAACGAAGATGCATCCAAAATATCTCCCATTCTACTAACCGCTACTACTAAACAACTTGAAATAAAATCGTAATCTAAGTTGTTAGAGATATATAGCTTTGGTCAGATTATTCTAACTGATGCTGTCAAATGTATAAGTGGCCTATCAACCTTGAACATTTGATCTATATGCTTTACATTATTCTGATCTGATTATCTGTTATGATTATGTTAATCATAATTTATCTCTCCTATCTATATATGATTAATAATCAGTGATTTAATCACTGATTATGTATATGTATCTAATAATAGTCATACTATTAAATATATATGCATGATTGATTATAGTGGACTAACTAATTATCATATCATTACTGAAGTGAATCGATAATTCATATGAAGATATTTTGATGTGTATTGCAGATATAATCAATGATATCGCTGAAGTAAGTATAATCGAATGGCTTAGAATGGTAACTAATGATAAGTGACATGTCTCACATAGAGACACGACTCAATGTTACCTTATATATGTGAAGCCATTCCAATACTTATCAATGTACAGAATCATTAAGTGCAGAGCAAGACAAGTATTCAGTCATTTTGATTATTCCTATCCCAGCAACCTCATATTATTGCAGATCAATATTGATAGTGAATCAATATTGTTATAATATATATCACTATTGGTTCATAGCAAATTGATATTGATACATATCTCAGTACTATTATTGTGAGATAGTGATAACGCAAAGATCATTGAACTGTGTTTTGAAAAAATCAGATGCATCTGCATAGCAGTGAATACAATTAAAATCCTATAACATCTAAATTTGTTCAAAATTTAACATTGTATTAGAGCAAGGTTCCTTATGTAAAGCCTAACTGCTTAAAAGAAAATTTATGAGCACGCATGGAGGAAGAATATTTCTGACACTCACATTATCATTCTGGCTACAAAGCTTATTTTATCGGGTGTGAGCCTTTAATTGAAGTACCAGAAAGTACACTGCATGAACACCTCACTCAATTGCAAGTAAGACTCTGAAGTCATCACCGATTCAGAGAGGTGAACGGAATAAATTAAACAACTTGGGGGAGTACTACAGGAAATGGAGACACCTATTGTTGGAAAGCAGGCACCTGCAGCTTACATACAATTAATAATAACACCCACTTTAGTTTTTAGTACGTGAATAGGAAATTCTATTGGTTTCTGCCGAACCTTACACTGATGAAGGGTTTTTCTTTGTTGTCTGCCGTTGCACTATATTCATTGCAGTATGGAAATAATGATTTGCAGTGAAATTTATTGTTAGGTTCGATCATTGGCACCATGGACAAATAACTGAGTCCGAGAATCAAATACTGCCAACCTGGTCTTGAGAAGTGGCATTCTTATTGACCAACGACTATGACTACACTTATTTCAGTGTTAAGAATAATTCCATAAACTATAACACGGATGACTGGGGAATTATCTTATGCAGTTTTTTGGACTGCTGAAATATATTTACACATTGATAAAATTATCAAACTGGAACCATTGGATTTTTTTGAAATTATTAATATTTATGGGAACTTGTTACCTTCCATGATAATGGAACCATGCTTGGACATGGACTGGCAATCCTGAGGAAAGATGGGGGCATATATAGGAGTAGTATCAACAATCAGGGTTAGGAATACAGAAGAAAATAAAGGGTTGTTCGATGTTTACTACCCTTAATAGAAAATACACTACAGATGGCGGTTAAATAATTCTTTTGTGATTCATGGTAGCCCTATTCTTAATGACAATATTGTAGGATAGGAAAAATCATGAACTTATAAGAGCTTACTATGTAAGGATTTCACAAGATCGTGCCATAAAAATGGGTATTCGTTACTGAAAGGGATCTGCTCTGTGAAATCCACAAATTAAAAGGCACACAAAGATTCCCACTGCCTTTCCTCCAGTTGTAGCCACTGCTGAAAGTAAAACATCTGTTTCTCTACAAATTTCTGGAGACAGGTGTATGTGGCATAGTGGTAGCATATCATTAATTGGTCCAAAATAACCTTGTATTAGTATTTGTGACTCGATGCATTCCTAATACAGGAAGTATTCCATGAATGTGACTAAAACTATTGGGTAAGTAAGTTTGTGTGGGTATGATGTCTGCTAACGTGCGACATAGCCAATTCCTGTACAAGCTTGGTAATGAGTATTGGCAACAGCCAAGTGGGTAGAGATTCTAAGAGATGTCAACCTTTTTTGCCGCACAAATATAGTACCAGGAATGATTTCCACTCAGGCAGTGCCATGTTTATTCTGGATATTATTCATTTAATTCTGCTGCTGAGATTACTTAATCTTATTCACCGGGAGCTTCTGTCATAATGAGTTGTAAACTATATGTGCTCCTGATATCTAAACATGATTGGTGTTCAATCTCAAACCTTATGGGATAACTCTGCAGAGAGCAAGAGTTCACCGTGGTTGATGTTTGATGTACCTGGTCAACATTCATATATCTTGGGAACAATGTTAGTTGACTACTCTGCATGTGTGTGTCAGATTGGGCTGGAATGATGTGATTCATAATGATTCTGCAGATGAGGAGGCAGGGTTCCTATACTTGTGAGCTTGGGCAATAATGTCGAAAGTAGATCGGCTGCAGTTACACAGACTGAGAAAGGAATGTCTAGATAAAACATCATCTCGATAATAGAATATTATCGAATACAAATTAAGAAGACATGAAGCAAAACATATTTTTATGAGCAAAGGAAATTGGTTATGAAGCCTGTGATAACTAATGAATTATGAGATAATCAGCAAATTGTTAATATAACAATTAATACCAATTAATCATAAATTAATCAAGGGCAAGAGTATATATGAAACAGAAAAAAGTAGTGCTTGGCATTATCAATGCAAGAAGAAGATCAATAATCAAATGACTACAGCTTATTCATTAGTCATCACAAGTGATAAGTCTGTCTTGAAGTAATATGATTTATCTAAGGAGTCCAATACAATTTGAATCATAGACTAGACTATATGAAATTCTCCACATGACTTGCGTTGATCGTATTTATTGAGGAGCTCATTTCATGCCTCTTGCATTGGAATATGAAATGTTTTCAATGGAGGACATGATTGAAAACTTCACACCATCTTGATTTTGAAAGGTGGTATGTTAGTAGTGATTACAGTTGGCAGATTATAGTCAATTGAAGGCATTAAAGTTTCCTGCAGGCATTATAAACATGACACCACAGTTTCTTCATCACTGCAAATAATTACAACTGATTCCTCAAGTTTGGAGATTTGATCTGATCGAGGCTTGAAGTCATTTGATGGTGGAACAACAACAGTGATTCTTATTCCAGCAGATTCCAAGTCCATTGATTTTTGGTACTTGTTTGGTGCATGTTTGGTCGTTTGGTTCTCTTTGCTGACTACATGTTCTGTTCAAATAAAAGATGAGTATTCCATGCTTGATTAATGCACATGAATTTTTAATTTTTATGTAGAAGATTTTTATATTTATGTCAGATAGAGATGAATATGAATTTTTAATTTTCCAGATGTGGCTCTTACTAGTCTTTGTATTTCCTTGCAAGTTGTAGCACGAGTAAAAACAATAATCTCTCCTAAGTATAGTGGAGAAGTCATATAGTAATAATGCTTATATTGTTTCAGATTTGTATCACTGATTTCTAAATATGAATAAGAGAGACTGATCTTCAGATTGCTTTGCACTAATGATTTAAATACATTGCATATCATTGGTCAAATTTGAATATATATTGCATTGGACGGGTTCAATGGATGATAGAGATGTCACCAATGTGGAGACATGTAATTCCATCATTGTACCGTTTCATAACTCAATGGCTATCCAAACTAATAATAAATACATATCGGTGTTTATACATACCGTTTCATAGATTAAATACGAAAATGATCTGATTGTTATCTTCATTGTGTAATGCTTTTTAATCAGATGTAATTCTGATTGCTGAAATATACATTCATTATTGATTACAAGTGATTGAGTTTTCTAATATCAATTAGATCGATATTCATCAAATAACAATTATACTGTTTTAACATCAATCAAATGCAGATCAATAGTCTCAGATTTATACATGGAACAAATATATTATGTTTCAATCCGATTTGTGAATGATAATTTGCTTCATCAATAAGATTTGTATGATGATATAATTTCAAATATTAAATGTGTATGTATATATAATATATATCAATATACACAAAGTATATTGATATATATACATGCATATAATTATATCATTCTATTGATCTTATAGTCATTCACAATTATTTGACCCAAGCTACTATCTTCAACAAGTTATGCTATAACTATGATAGTGAATCATTCTGCTTCATTTGCATTGGATAATCTCTTTATTGCTTTTTGGATGGACCAAGAAGCATAAGGAAAAGAACTTGATAATTGCTACTATGAGACTGAGTTGTTAGTTTGAAATGTTTCTTTGAAGAGGGAGAGTTAATCTATAGAAGGAATCTGATAATCCATCATAGTGTTTAGAGTGCCTTCTATATTCTTTCCAGTGATTACACTTGGTTGTAGTAATAAACATTGTAGGTTGTCATTTCTGAACAACATGAAGATGATGGTGTTATATCTTGAGGAGCATAAACACTTCATCAATTGAACTGGAAAGTACTGTCTCAAGGAATCAGAGTTATTGATTTTGAAAATATCAATTGGGATTCAATGGAAGTAGACCATGGAGAAATGGTTTCTCTAGTATTTAGTCAAGTTATATTATCACTGAAGAACGAACAATCAAAATTCTCACAAAGAATCCTGCCAAAGTGAAGTTTATGCATTTTTGAGACAAGCTTGGAATTGTGGAGATCAAAGCCCTTATTGAAAGGCAGTCTTAACATCAGTGATTTCTTGAGATGTACCTTAATGCATTCTTCTTTGTGAGAGATAATTTTGAGGTGAAAGCCCTTGTTCCACCCTCTAGGAGTAGCCATGGTGGAACCACCCATTGATATGAATCGCGGTGGATGTCATATGCATGACTCCATGACTTAATTGATTTATGGGCTCTTATGAATGTCATTGAGAGGTGACAATCTTTCAAAGATGAATAGTTGTACTTTTGGTTATTGTAAGGTGACGACTTTACAATAGTAACCACACTATCATGAGACTTGATATCTATGAATAGCCATAATGAGTGATATTATTGAGATACTCATGGTGGATATTGCATGACTTAATATCTATGGATATGCCATGAAAAAAATATCCTTATGGTAGGTATCATGTCACTTGATGCTTGTGCACATACCATAATGGATATGGTGAGTTATGGTGAATATCATGTGACTTGATATTTGTGGACATGCCATTACTCTTGATATTACTAAGAGGTAATATCTTTACCTTGTGTGTTTATGGTGGATATCATGAGACTTGATATCCGTGGATATGCCATAACTCTTGATATCATGGTGAGGTGATATCTTTATCTAACTCAAGGTTATGGTGGATATCATGAGACTTGATATCCATGTATATACCATGACTTTTTATATTACGATGAGGTGATATCTTTCCCACAAAGAGTGGATCTATTGTGTTTATATTATGGCCAAAAGTTCTCCTCTCTAGCTAAGAGGGAGTGTTAGAGATATGTAGCTTCGGTCGGATTGTTCTAACTGATGTAATTAAATGTATAAGTGGCCTATCGACCTTGAACATTTTGTTGAAGTATAACATCAATCAAAGTAATACTGAACATTTGAATATGGTTTTGTACATTATATTGCAGGTTAGAATAATACACACACGTGTTTATATGTGCGCACACACACATATGTGATCAATACTTATTGCCACCGACTCAGATCGGGTTCCATTTGTTATTGAGTATTTGACTATCACCGATTCATATTGGGTTTCATTTATGAGTTATAATTTGCTATCGAGCATATTACTGCCGCCGATCATTATCATGTTTTTGTATTATGTTAAGTTGTTAAGGAAATAAAACAAGCCGTTATGTCCACGTAGGGACATGGCCCTACATGGCCAAAGGCCAAATAGAGTCATGGTCCTACGGGGACACGACTCTTCCTTGTGTATATATTGTCATTGCATCGGTGGGGACAAAACATATATCAATTACAAGTCATATATGCAGTCCCAGAGATCTCTATCGCTTGCAGATTATTGAAGACCAGATTATCAATCCTTTATTCAACTAGAAGATTCTCCAAGCATAGAATACTATTCTGAAGTTGAAGATCTGCAATATACAATCTGAAATCAAGTAAGTAATCTGATTTCTCATAGTATGAAATTATAGTTTGTTTCTATTAGAGATCGTATGCATTAACATGGTATCAGAGCATTTTGATAGGAAAATCTATTATTAAGAATTAAAACTAAAATCTTGGATTTACCAATATACAAAATTTTATCCTCAAATTCAAAATGGTTAATCATGTAAGATTAGAGGATAGACTTGAGGGAGCATCAAACTTTTCATCATGGAAAATTCGAGTCATGATGGTACTAAGAGAAATGGAATGAGAAGAGTACATAAAATTAAACAAATCTATTCCTGAAAATGAACTATATAAAACAACATGGAAAAGACAACAAGGCCATGAAAATTATTATAGACCTGGTGAAGGATCATATTCTTCCTTCCATAACGAGTCTCAAATTTTTTTTTCAGATATTCTCCATTATAAAGAATACTTTCAAAATTAATAACACAAGCAGATTGCTAGTAATAAAGCAAGATCTACTATACGTCAAGATGAATAGTGGAAAAATTGTTACATCCTACTCCCTAAGAATCTCAGACTTAAAAGATCAACTTGCGACCATTGGAAATGAAGTAGATTGCAAAGAACTTAGCATTATAGACCTAAAAGGACTACCACTGTTTTGGGAGACATTTATTCATGGACTAAGTTCTCGATAAGATCTTCCTTAGTTTGAAGTTTGAACTACTAAAAAACGAATGCACTCAAGAAGAGTCGAGATTAATTACGAGAGGAATCATTTCAAATCAAGAGGGAGAATTTCAAGCTCTTCAAGCCAGTACCAATAATAAGGAAAAAAGAAAGGGAATTCATCAAGACAACAAGGGATTCAACAAATCACATAGGAAAAGAGATTGGTCCAAAGTACAATGCTTCAAATGTGACAAATTTGGTCACACTCATAACTTCTATCTATAACGGGAGAAAATTCAAGCAACCCTCACAAAAGTAAGTATGAAAAGGATGAAAATCTTGCATTTTAAGTTGTTGAACAAAGAGATAAAGTGGAACGAGAATCCCATAGTGAGGAATCAGATGGAGAGTGATGCATTTCCAAAGTTCGAATACATAAAGTGACATATGCAATGTTGTACTCAGATAAATCAGTTATCTATAAATTCCGTTTTTGAATCAGAGATATGGTATATCAAGATTGATGAGCAAACAATAGATATTCTTAGTGAACCTCTTGCCAATGTTAATTGGAATATTTTAAAGGTAAACTTGATATGATCAAATTGTAATTTTTGAATATTAAACTTAAGTTTCAATTTATAGGTGTTTATGCTTCAAAGTTGAATAGTTGCATCATATGTGTAATGAAAGATGACCATCTTTCATATATATATATATATATATATATTCAGAAGGTAATCTTTGTAAGGTGACGATCTTGCAAATGATAGGCCTGTTATCATGACAGTTTGTTCTAGATACGCCAGAAGTCATTGATAATGAATGTATTATGATTACTCTAGATATTGTTTTGGACAATTAGAGATCATAATATATGTTATGATAGTGTTTATAGCATGTTGATTTTAACTATTTGACAAGCCACTATTTCAGAGTGTTAAAGTCAGATAATATGTTATGTATAGATATTTTGTGTTCTAGTAACTATTAAGGAGTCTATTACTTCTCCCTTGCTAAGAATGAGTGTTGAAGTATAGCATTAGTCGAAGTAATACTGAACATTTGAATATGGTTTTGTACGTTATATTGCAGGTAAGAATATACATATATATATATATATATATATATATAAAAACACATGTGTGTGTGTCTATATATATATATATATGTAATCAATACTTACTGCCATCGACTGACATTGGGTTCCATTTGTTATTGAATATATGACTATCACCGGTTCATATCAGGTTTCATTTATGAGTTATAATTTGCTATCGGGCATATTATTGCTGCCGATCATTATCATGTTTTTGCATTATGTTAAGTTGTTAAGGAAATAAAACAAGCAGTTATGCCCATGTAGAGACATGACTCTTCATTGTCTATATATTGTCATTACATCGGTGGGGACAAAAAATATATCAATCACAAGTCATATATGCAGTCCCAGCGATCTCTATCTCTCGCAGATTATAGAAGACCAGATTATCAATCCTTTATTCAAGTAGAAGATTCTCCAAGCATAGAATACTATTCTGAAGGTTAAGATCTGCAATATACAATCTGAGAGATCAAGTAAGTAATCTGATTTATCACAGTATGAAATTATAGTTTGTTTCTATCAGAGATCCAATGCATTAACACATTTGATCTCCATTCTTTACATTATTCTGATCTGATTATCTGCTATGATTACGGTAATCATAATTAATCTCTGCTATCTATAAATGATTAATAATCATGGATTTAATTATCACTGATTATGTATATGTATATAATAATAGTCATATTACTATATACATATACATGATTGATTATATTGGGTTAATTAATAATCATATCATTGCTGAAGTGAATCGATAACTCATATCAATATATTATGACGTGTATTGCAGATATAATCAATTATATCACTAAAGTAAGTATAATCGAATGGCTTTGAATGAAAACTAATGATAAGTGAAGAGACGTGTCACCTAGAGACATGTCTATACGTGAAAACTCAAGGTTTCACTTAGAGCCATATCTTTCTCTGAGACATGACTCATGTTTACTATACAGGGTAAAAGATACTTATCGCATGTAGTATAACAAGATATAACACAGAACAAATACTTTATTCATATATGCAATATGCACTTCAATGCTTGTAATGCCCTGCTCGGAGATCTTTGGAAACAAGGATGAAAAACAAGCAAGAGTTAAAAAAAAAAAAAAAAAAAACACTAAGTGTAAGTGCACATGATAACAACCTACACAGATCATAAAGATCGCAACGAAAGACTGACAATCAACCAACACCAGTGGATCTCCAAACGCCACTACTAACCAAAACATAAATAAGAAGACATATGAGATCAACCAAGCTGATAGACAAATGCTGACTCTTGAAAATTGGCGAAGTCCGAAATTCTGAAGCCCTGAAATTTGGCTAAGTCTGGATTTTTGAAGCCCTGAAATTTTCTAGAATCTTTATCTTAGTCTGTAGAGGTCTGAAACCCATCTCAAATGAATCGTCGCATATATCAAAATATATCATAAGTATAAGGAATTACTTAAATGATATATTTTAAAACCTCAAGAGACTGACTAAGGAAACACACAATTCGAATCAAAATGTGACATGATAGGGTTGAAGAACACCGAAGAGGGTATCCAAATCAACTCTCAAAAAGTTCGGACCGGACCGAAAAGTGCTTGCTGCCCGCTTGCACAGGTTTTTACAAAAACTAGGCGATACTTTAATACAACACAAAAAAGTACCGCGCGACATTTTTAAAGGAGGGCGACATTTTCAGTGACTGGGCGATACTTCTCCCGAAGGTGTGCGACACTTTAAGGGTGTCGTATGACATTTCTTATAAGGAGGTGCGATACTTTCCAGTATTGCGCAATATTTCTCCAAGAGGCGTGTGATAGAATCTGGGGATGCACGATACAGTTTCAATGGGCATGCGATACATTTTTTTGTTGCACATGTTGATAAAAGCTCGCCCATAGAAACACAAGAACACTTAAGAAAAACACCAAGGGGGAAAAATTGAGCAAAACTGAGTTCAGAACCTCCACATTGGGGAGTACCGGATCCACATGTTGAGGCAAGAACCCTTGAATCAAATAAGGAAATACGGAAAGAACAACATCTAACCATCTAATAGATAAGAGTAAAAGTACAGAAAGAACATCGCAGTGAACTAAAGCAACATTGTAATAACTGAAATAACATCAGAATGTACAAAACAACAAAATTAAGTACGTGGTTCCTCCTAACCGTCAATGGCGTCATAAGACCATCGTGGGCCCTAGCCATTCCCTTGCGCGTAACATCCCAAGCCACCGATCAAATCATCGGTATTGTCATGATAGGGACGTCACTACTAAACATGCTAATAACCAAAAGCATAAGGAAATCTAACATGCTAGTAGTACAACAGAAGCTAAACCTGCAAATAGATAACATCACCTATCACATGCTAATCATATAATAAGGAATGCGTCAAAACTTAGATCATCTAAACAAGATAAACAACATCCCAATGAAAGCATAAATCACAAGAAGCATACTTCGTAAACCGAAGTACCAAGTGAACACATCCAGCAACGGTCGCACTAGGATACAAGACCGTCTCTGTACACCGGTCCCTAGCAGTGGTGAAGTTAGCTACGCCTCCCAACCACGTGGCACCCGTAGGTCCACACCTGTCGTGCTGATGGAGATAATGATCCAACCACAAACATGCAAAACAACATCCATGGCTAACACACATGCCAAGCAGTATGATGACTGAATCCAAGACATAAACAATGCATAAACTATAGGTCCTGGTTTGACATCTCAATGGGCTACTATGTAGGGACTGACATCATTGAGAGTCGCTTGGCATCCAAAAGCCCAAGCTCGGATCACATGTGGAAACACTCTCAAGGTACTCCCTTGGAGGCCATCACACGAATGCGGACACTCACTCAAGGTACTCCCTTGAAGGCCAACGCATAGAACTTTTTCATTATCTTAAGTTTTATTACCATCCAATGTTGTATTAAATCATCACTTACTTAAAACTTCTTCACGCCAACCCTATGGGACAAGGTCACAAGGCTACAAGATAGAAGCCCCCTCCATATGCTACCCTACCCTACCCATGCTCATCCAACGATGAGTGCCCGTAGGCATGCAAATTCCCAACCCAACCCTAATGATCATAACTTCCAGAAATAGCACGGAAGATCGGGCCCCGCAGGTCACCCGACAACTGTACTCGTGTGTGGTGCACCACCATCATGAAGATCAACACAAGGACTGGATGAGAACACAAATAGAAAGTTAATCAATCGAAAGCATAATCGGGATAACGGATGCTACATGCATCCCAATGCAACAAAAAGTGTAAAAGTGGTCTGATGGATATCCAAATGGATCATCCAAGTCCACGACCCACATTGTGCCAAGAAAACTCGAGAAAACAGGGCGGTACGCAAAACGAGGAAGAAACCCCAAATTTTGGAAATTTTTTGAGATTAAAACCCATTTGACCTTTGGGTGCAAAAACCCCTAAAATCCAAAAATAATCGAAATCAGACATCGTATGCAAAAACAGCTAGCATAATGGCTCAAAAACCCAAACCCCCATTTCAAAAATAGGGAAAATGTTCATACCTGACCAACTGGGTAGAACTAGCAAACAAAAATGGAGGGAAACACTAGTTCTCAACCTCCTAACATACTGCTACAAGAAACAGAAGCTGAAACGGAGCGAAAACAACAAAATGAGAAAGCCCTACCAAATAGAAAAAGGGGCCGAAACGGTAACTCGCCCAATAAAATAAACCACCCGCCAAATCTGTTGAAAACGACGACAAAGTATAAACTCCCCGAGCCGAATCCAACGAGACCAACCTTGCGCAGATCCCACGCTCACAGCTCCCAGAACGAACAAAACAAGGATCCTTCAGAAGAGGATTTACAAATTTGCTCTCAAAATTCTATTTCTAAAAAGTGAAGTGAATAATGAATTCACTTTTCCAATACTTATTCATTTTTGAGTGAATAGTCAATTTTGGAAATTAGCCAGCTAGAGTAGCTAAACTCCGAATTGACCTAAACGAAAACAGGTTATTATCCGTAATGGAAATTCACCTAAGGCAAAGCTGCCAAAAATTAAATCCGAAAAGATTTAAAAACACAAAAATCCAAAATCAAAGAAAATCACTTAACACTTTTGTGACAAATGCGAACTTCTAAATGCACATACACGCTCACTGGTCTAATCACATAATGCAGATGAGTTCGGATTTACTAATCACCGAAAGGTTTAGATTTAAACAACTAAATAAGGGTACGTTGACTATACAGGGACGACATTGGCAAAATATGAATAGCTGAATCACTAACTCCATGTGCCACTGCCAAGGATATAATTCCTGCACACTAAAACACACGATCAAGTGCAATTGCATATAATATCATAGCCGAAGCAACGTGTATTAAAATACCTATTTAATCTATTTACATCACTCACGTTCACAGAAAGCGTAAAGATACAAGAATGAAGTAAATAACCATAACATAGAATCCATCTCATAACATACTCAACAAATATGTCCAATAAACCATAAAACTAGATATCATCATAGATCTACTGTCATCTCAAAATAGCATCAATATGCAAAATGATAAACTGAACAACATAGCAGCATAGCATCTATGGAACTAAGTCAAAGTATAACATCCGACCCTTGGGTCATCATAAGGTACAAAATAAGAGTATCAAGTATCTCTCGTATCAAAATAGACAAGGTACAGACTACAAACACGAGAGGCACTACAATGCTTACAATATGATTATGATGATTACAATGATTATGGTGCTGCTCCAAAGTCCCTTTTGGACGGTGTACATATACTTTCCCGAAGGGTGACTCAACTGTCATGCGCCCTTTCAGATACAATTCTACCCGTTGGCTGCAATATAGAATTTACCGACAACAACTCAATGTTAGGTTATTTATGTGAAGTTGTTCCAATACTTAGTAATGTACATAATCATTAAGTGCAGAGCAAGACAAAGTATAATCGAATGACTAAGAATGGAAACTAATGATAAGTTAAGTGACATGTCTCACCTAGAGACATGTCTGTATGTGAAATCTCAAGGTTTCACGTAGAGCCATGTCTCTATGTGAGACATGACTCAGCGTTAGCTTATATATGTGAAGTTGTTCCATTACTTAGTAATGTACAGAATCATTAAATGCAGAGCAAGACCATTATATGGCCTTTTTGATTATTCCTATCTCAGCAACCTCATATTATTGCAGATACATATTGATGGTGAATCGATATTGTTATAATATATCTCAGATCAATATCAATATCAATATTATAGTAGATCGATATTGCTTCATAGAAAATTGATATTGATACATATCTCAGTATTATTATCGTGAGATAGTAATAAAACAAAGATCATCGAACTCTGTAGAATTCAATCTATATTGAATAAACATATACATCTGCATAACAGTGAATGCGATTAAAATCCTATAACATCTAGGACTTAGAACCCTCATGCAGTCTACGACTTAGAATCCTTTATCAATTCCCTTTTTGCCTATCAAACAACTAGGATATGCACTCAAAATGGAAGAACCAATTACTCATGTGTGTGCAAGTATGTTTGTTCACCACTCAACAAAACCAATGGAAGTTTCCTAAGACCCACTGTAGTTAGTCCTGCATAGGACATGCATGCTTCGAAAGCATTTTGGATGGGGCCTGACTGTCAGTCAACATCCACAGCCCCAACAAGGTTATTGCTTTGATTACACCATGAATATTGCTTTACTTTCAACAGATTTGCATTTAGCTGTACCATTTGAGGTATTCATACACCCATAGCCAAAATGTAAGAACCCCTGCTAATCCTGATTTGTTTTCCTTAAGTTTGGATGTTTGACATTTGATCAAACTTTTGGCACACAATCTACTATTATCTGATATGTGATTATGGTTTATGTTTTTCTAGTATATAACTATTGCCGATTTAGATAGGATTGAGTAGAAAATGAATATTATACCATCCACACAACCTTCATATTTTATGGAAACATTGTTGTCACAATATTCTAAGAGAAAACATAAACATAATGAAATTATAGGGATTGCAGATGTAATGTATATGCAGATTACAGATCAACAATAATAATATCTGATCTTATTTGCCGAATCAAACTCAATAGTGTTGTTACCTATTTCAGTCATTCAAGTTTGAAAGTATGCCAAGAAGATGTTGATAAACATGCCCCAACTGGGCGAACCCATCTCTCCAAACAAGAAAGATGTTACAATCTAATGACCTATAAATCGCTCCAGAAATACTCCGTAATGGCAGTGCTAGGATTTGTGGAAGTGAGATATGCAAGGATGTCCCAAAAGGCATTAAACATGGATCCAAATGTAGTAGGACTATTCTAAAGATCTTCTTTAAAAATCAGAATGCCAACCAAATCCTAGCAGGCGTCATATGAATAAAATCACTCCTTTGTCAAGTCACTCCTTTCTTCTATGAATGGACCCAAGGTAAGGGTTAGAAACCCTAATTCTTCAAGTCACAACCAATGGATGCCTCCAGAGTGATCTGAAAATTTGTGGTGGGATGTTGCTCCTAACTTGTTCTGAAATACAATGTAGCTCTAATAAAATATCTGTTAGCATGAATACTGATGATACTACATTGGGGGAGCATCCTAAGCATTGGAGAGTATTGACATGTTGCATGCATGACTGTGTTTGTCATTGATGTCAACATAGTAGTAAGTCTGTGAGGACTGACAGAGTAGCAGACAAATCTTTGTTGTACATACAATGTTTTGATTGTTTGGTGATGTGTGTTCACGGACATGTTCAATATAGTGTCTTGATGACAAGGTTACATGTGCAGAGCCTAAGTCGAAGATGTACAAAAGTTGTACTTGATTTACAGAGAGCAGTACAGAGAGAGAGAGAGTACCTAAGAAGCCGTTTCTGATGTCTGCATTATATCCTTTGACAATGATATAATCTATTGATGCGTGGTCAGCCAGTGACAAAGGACAGTCTGATGGTGATGTTAGCAAGTGCACAAGTCCTTAAGTCGCACGTGTGAAGCGTTGTATATACCGTGAGCTGACACTGCTATTGTAATTGTAATTAGTTAATTATCTTGTTATAATTAATTGGGAAAGCCTCAAGGTTGACTCAAGGAATTATTTTGAAGATATGCTATAAGGGAAAGATGTTTACCTTGTTTGTAAAAGTGTATCAAGTATCGTATTGAGTGCAAAGTGCGAAAGGGGTAGAGTGTTTATTGAATGTGAGTAAGCGATCAAAGGGATTATTGGATGTGAGTTTTGTGATCTGGTTACAAGATCAGAAGGAGCAGAAGTCCGATTGACAGGACAGAGAAAGAGGAAGGAAGTACTATTCATTTCTATTATTCTGCAAGGAATAATATAGAGATCATTTCGACAGTGGGTTCATTGATCTTTCCCTTGAAGCTGTTTGGGTAGTGGGTCTAGCTGTCTTCCACAACTCCTAATAGGGTTGGCACATTTCTTAACAGGGTTGGAATATCCTAATAGGGATTCGAAGTCTCCTAACAGGGACTGATATGTATTGAATGTTGTTATGGACTCCTTACAGGGTCCATCCTCTTAACAAGGAATATTTATATTAATACATCATCTTGTGGGTACCATCCACACCAGGGTTTTCCCTCTAATCATTGGTTTCCCTAGTTAACATATCTGGTGTTATTGTGCATGAGTATCTTGTTGTGGTTTCTGATTATATTGCTTCTATGGTTAAAGTTTAATAAGGTTCATAATTGTGATATTAGTTGTATAACTGATTCCCCCACCCTCCCTTAGTTATAATTGTGGACTTTATATTCTAACAATCTTGTGATGACTCCCTAAGTGATCATGGATTTTCGTCAAGTTGCTCAACATCTCCAGTGTTTTTGATCCTAGAAAATGATTCAAACTAAAAACTCTCCAAAACAAGTGAAAACAAATAAAGTCTCCATATAACATATCCTTGGAGAAGGATAAGGCTCTTGCATTAAGACTTCCCAAACCATTGATGATCCTTCACTCTCATTACGGGCTTAAAACTCCTATTTTATTTTCTCTTGAAAATCAACTTTATGTTATAATTTGAAGTTGTCATTATAATGAAGCTAGTTTATTAATTGAACTCTACTATTGCTTCAGAAATGACCTCTTCATTAAAATAATGATAATTTGATAGACATGGTCCTTGTTTTATGTGCCCAAGATTAAAAATGTCTTATCTTTGGTCCAACAAGCTATAATACTAAGGTTCACAATAGACAATTTTCATTAGAATAGCGACCTGTGCAAATTTGATTAAATTATAGCTAATAGCACTCCCAATTTGTGAAAATGATCAAAATGCATCACAATCCAAATTTGATAGCACAAGAGTGATTGCGGGGATGAAAAATGATAAATGGGCCTAATTGGGTGACTTCCCAAAAATAAATGCTCCCTAGCCCAAAGAAAAAGCCGAGAATAACATTTGAAAGCGTAATTTAACTCCTCTAAACAAAATAAGCGTATTGAAAATACCAATTTGTGACAAACTTAAAATGTGAACACTGATTGCACTGCTAGAGAACCCAAAAATAGGGACATTACACAAACTGCCCTAGATTTTCCTTTTCCTTATTTTCTCAACTATCAAGGTTTGAGAGCTGAATTTAGGATCAATGAGGAGCATACAAATTGCCCAAACAAACTCACTTCCGTTATCCTTGATTTTCTATTAATTATGGTTTCGTTTTTTCATATTTCATTTTGGCCTTTAATTAATGAAGCTCATAATGGGTTTGGCATTTGTTGATGTTTGATAGATTCAGTTGGATAAACCTATTATATATAAGATATGATTTATATGTGTGTGTGTGTGTTCTTTATATTTGAGATATAAGGTTATTGTTATATGAGAAAGATTAATATAATATAATTATATTTATATATATGATTAAATTTGTTTTAATATTAATTATCCGATTAATGAATACACGTCTTATGAAGGGACATGTGTATTCATGGCCTATTCTCTATATATAAACCTAAGAGGATGTTGCATTTGGAACACACATGCCGAACAACAACAATGCTAGTACATTTGCAACAATAGAGTAATGGAAGGCCATTCTGGAAGGCCATTATTCAAAGAGTAATTGGTGAATATAATTGATATTTTGGGAGGCCAATACTCTTGATATCAAACGTTATTTTGAGTATTTGATTAATATCATTGATATTCTGGGAGGCCAATACTCTTGAAATTAGATGCGATATCAAACCTTATTTTGAGTACTTGGTGAATATCATTGATATTCTAGGAGGCCAATACTCTTGATATTAGATGTGATATCAAACCTTATTTTGAGTACTTGGTGAATATCATTAATATTCAGGGAGACCAATACTCTTGATATCAAATGTGGTATCAAAACCTTTTGGATTAGTTGGTGAATATTATGTGTTGATATTCTGGAAGACCAATACTCATGATATTGAATGGGATATCAAATGGTGAAAATCTTTTGAGATATCAAATGAAATATTCTTAAAATTGTTATTTGTAATATTACATTGAAGTAATGTTTATTCTTATGTGGTTATCCTTCTAAGCTAAGAGGGAGTGTTGATGTTTGATAGCTTCAGTCTGATAAACCTATTATATATAAGATATAATTTTTATATATGTGTGTGTGTGTTCTTTATATTTGAGATATAGGGTTATTGTTGTATGAGAAAGATTAATGTAATATAATTATATATATGTAATGTTAATTATCGTATTAATGAATAGACATGTCTTATGAAGGGACATGTCTATTCATGGCCTATTCTCTATATATAAACCTAAGAGGATGTTGCATTTGGAATACACATACTGAACAACAATAGTGCTATTATATTTGCAACGATCCTGAAGAAAAACAACAGCATCAAAGGTTCTTCTCTAGTTCTGCTAAACACCGGTATATCATCCAAATAAACTACTACAAATCTGACAATGAAGGGTTTTGAAACTTCATTCATAAGTCTCATGAAGGTACTAGGAGCATTAGAGAATCCAAAGGGCATAACCATCCACTCATATAATCCCTCATTAGTTTTAAAAGTTGTTTTCCACTCATCTCGTCCTAATTCTTATTTCATGATAACCACTTTTAAGGTCTATCTTGGAATAGTACCTTGCTCCACCCAAACAGTCTAACAAGTCTTCAATTCTAGGCATAGGGAACCTATTCCTGATTGTACTCCTATTAATGGCTCTTGAATCTGTGCATAGCCTCCATTTATCCTCCTTTTTAGGAGCTAGAATTGCTGGGACAACACAAGGGCTAAGGCTCTTCCTGATCAGTCCTCTAGCAAGGAAGTCTTGAATCTGTTTAGCCACTTCTTCATTCTGCTTAGGGGTTAACTTGTAGGCAGCTTTGTTTGGTAGGGTAGAACCAGTAATGAAATCTGTTAGATGAGTAATCTCCCTAGTAGGGGTTAACGTTTATCCAACAAGTCCTTGACTTCCTTAGGTCCTACTTTCTTCTTGTTATCTTTTGCCTCTTTCTTCAACTTCTCTTGTTTGATAAGTCAAGCATAGCATGGGTTATCTTTCTCTTTAACTATTTGTAAAAATTCTTTTCCTCCCACACACGACAGTGGCTTCCCTTGGCTTTTCTAATTTGTTATCAGGTAGTGGCCTCATAGTGTACCTTTTCCCATCCTTAACTATGTTATGGGTGTTCTTCCTACCATTGTGTTGGACATCTAAGTCATATTGCCATGGATGTCCTAAAAGTAAATGGCAGGCAACCATATCAGCTATGTCACATAGGACCTTGTTTCTATATTCTCCCACTTGGAATTCTAACCAAGAGTGCTCATTCACAAGATTTTGTTGGCCTTTAGTTAACCATGACACTCTATAAGGAAAAGGATGTCATAACTTTTCTAATTTCAATTTCTGAACCATTTCCAAAGATACCAAAATTTTCAGTTGAACCCAAGTCAATTATAAGTTTACATACCTTTCCTCGGCTCTTGCTATTTGTTCTGAAGATGGTCTTTCTCTGTGGAGGCTCTTGTACATTTGGTATCTTCAATAATGTTCTTCTCATCATTAGACATGCTCCTTCCTTAAGATCCAATAGTTTAGAGGGTGAGTTGAACTTAGGGTATCTTCTTGTATTAACCATGCTGTCCTTTTTCCTTGATTGTTTGTATTGTTCTTCTCAAGGCACCTATGAGCTGGGTGTCCTTTCTGATTGCAGTTTTAACATCTGAATGGGCCATTTGTTCTCCCAGCAAATCGTCCTCTTCCATTAGGCCTTCTCCCTCTTGAAGGGCCTCTGTTATTATTACCTCCTTCAGATTCACTCTGACCTGGTTCAGCGGGTGATCTAGGAGACTGTCTTCTGCCATTTGATCCGCCTCTGCTCCTGAAATTTCTACCCCTGCCTCTGCTACCCTGGTCTTGTTTCTCTTCATTTTTTCTTCTACTCATGGCTAACTGAACAAACTTATGCATTGTACCTGGTGCCAATAAACTAATCTTGAATACTGAATTTCAACCTATTGAGGTACCTTGCTACCTTCTCCTTTTCACTTTCATGTACCTGTGACCGCAGACTAAGTCAATGGAACTCTGATGTATAGCCACTAACATCCATATCCCTCTGTTTCAGATTTTGTCTCTTCCTATTTAGGTGAACCTTATAATCATCTTGCATAAATTCTTCTTTGACTTTTGAAGCCATTCTGTGCCATGAAGAAATTAAATTCTTCCTGTCACTGGCTCTTTCATCCTGGAGATTATTCCACCAAGTGCAGACCCTTTCATCTTGGATTTGTCTATTCTTACCTTTTGGTTCTCAGCCACCTGTTTGCATTCAAAATGGTTTTTCAATGCCTCAATCCAGTCCATTACTTCGTCAGGATTCATCTTACCACAAAACACATGGATGCAATTCTTACTGCCAGTGACTCTCTTTCCAATTGACTTAAGGGCATCAATGAAACACTTAGGTCTCCAACGTGAATCTACTCAGAAAGATACTTATCTTTTCAACCCACTTCAGTCTGAGGTCTGTTCTAGCCTAATAACACATTTTCATCATATTCCAACCACCCTACCACCCATTTTCTATATTTGTTATACTTAAACTTCTTTCTCAGTATGCCGGTCAGATGATGATGCCCGACTAGGGCTTGGTTGTTCTTGTCACTCGCTGAACTTCCCTGGATGAAACCAACTTCAAATGAAAATTCATTCCCACTACTTGTGATCCCCAAAAGGCTGTTGAAAGCTACTGGAGGATTTTAAAGTAATGGGTCATTTTCAGACAAACTCTCACTCAATCAGGGCTTTAGACCCAGTCACCCAAAATAGTCATTTCTTCTATCAAATATAACAAGAATGCACCAAACTTGAAGTAAATGAAAGCTAACACACTACTATACATGAATCTGTCATAGTTGCATGTTCACCAATTCATACAACAGAGAACATGAGCTGGAAATAGTGAAAATTGCAGAAAAACCACAAAAATCCTTTATTCTTCAACTTCCAAAAAGTGCTCAGTCCGTACAACTGGGTTCTCTCTTGTTCAAAATGACATACAACTCTTAATATTTCCTCCCCCAGCCATCTCTTGACCTTCTATATTTGGTTGGTGAAGGTGACTCTCTTCCAAAAGTTGTCAAAATTGTATTTGACAACTTTTTGCAATTTTGTCATCTTTCTGGGTATCTTTTTGTCCTTATGCGCACTTGACTCCAACTCGACCAAAATCCTTGGTGTTGTAATGACATCTAAAATGATTCACATAACACCTTGGATAAAGACTTCCAAGCTGGTACTATGTTGCCATATGACCAAGCTCAAACCAAATGGATCTAAACACACCAAAAATGGATCAGATAATCCTCGAAACAAAATTTAGTGAGCCTATACACTTTTTATACTCTATGACATACCATGAGTATAGCTGCACATAGAGCATATTGTGTGCATCTTTAGGCATCATTGGGTTTGGCAGTTTGTTCACTTCAGTTGGTTATTGTGAGATTTTCTTTGAACCTAGGTGATCTGTTTGTGTATTTGATTCCTGAATCTTGGGAGATAAGATGCACATGATATACTCAGTTGACTCAATTCATTGTAGCATTAAGGTCATTGTTAGTCATTTTAATTATTTATTGCTCTTCTCAGCCTGAAGAGTATTTTCTTAAACATTTGCTTGGCATTGTTTTTTATTCTCCATCATTCTGAACAAGTGTTTACTGAGTTGCACTTAAAGGACCCATGCTATTGAGATTTTTTTGCGTGAGTCCTGATCCTACTATGTCACTTTTCTCTTAAATTATTTGTTTTGTTAAAGTAGTAGATGACAATTTAGGTATGAGATGGGAGCTTTCTTTGTAGAATTCTTATTAGAAAGGGAACCAAGCATTATTTCTGAGGGTATTGAATATGGTCTATTGATTCTTTAATGATTTTCCTTTCTTCTTAAAGTTCTACAAACTTTAATATGGTCAGATGAATTAAACAGGAAAAACAAGGGCCAGGAGGCTCCATTGCTTTTATGTATCCACCATATTTTATTTTCTTATGCTGATTTTGATTGCTTTAACCACAGGCCTTCCATGCTCTGTATTTTTGTTTGTTTTGTTTAAAATTCCACGTCTGTGATTTGTAAAGAAGGTTGAGGCTACAAAAAACTTATAGCAAATTTCACAGAAAACATAACAGTTGACAGAAATAGTAATGCAAAGAAATGATAGTGGTTTTGAAAGTGTGCACTGATAGCAATATTTATTTTTAATTTTTTCGATCATAAGTTCTAAATGTTGACATTTTAAAGGTTTCTTTGGGGCTTCTGTTAAAATTGGACATTACAAAATTTTGGGGCAATTTGAAAGAATTTTCCGGAAGCTCAGAAAAACTTTGTTACAGAAAATATGACTTCCATCCTCTGTATATTAATTTGTTGGTATAGCCATAATATATTCTTGTTTGTGATTTGAAAAATCTATCTACAGCCATTGGCTTTTCATTTTGTCTGCATTCTTATAAAAGCAGCTTATAATGGGCTTCCTTTTTTGTCACAGGCTTATGTTGATGCTGTTCTTGATTTAGCTTCTCATTTTCTTACACGTTTGCGGCGCTATGCTAGCTTTTGTCGCACATTAGCTAGTCATGCTGTTGGAGTTCCTGTAAGTTCAGCAAGCAGTCGCAGTATGGGTGCAAGCCCAACCACCGGAGGGACTTCTTCATCTCCTGGCCAAGGTTAGGTTAGCCAGCAAGGCTTCATTTTATCATTGAAAACAGAAATAGGATTTTTGGGCTTTGCAGTTAGCTGGCTTGAAATTCTTCATTATTGTTTATTTATCTGCCATAAATATCGATGTGTTAAAAGTTATGTCTATTTGGAATTTCTTTTGTTTGGGACATTGTGAATTTTTGTAATGTTGTTATCTAGCTGGTTCTCGAATTCTTGAATAGCTTATGTCCTTTTGTCAGGGTAGATGAATTCTATGCATTCATTGAGATTTTCATGATTATGCTCAAATTGAAAGGAAGCAGGAGTTTGATATTGACACATGTAATTTTGATGCTTGCCTCCAGGAGCTTCTGGGGGAACAACAACTAACCCTGGAAATACACAAATGCAAGCATGGGTTCAAGGTGCTATTGCCAAGATCAGCAGTAATGCAGAAGGAAGCCCATCTACAACTCCTAGTTCTGTGAATGGGCCGGCTCCTCTGTTGCCGCTTAGTGTCAATACAGCAACTTTTCCTGGAACCCCTGCTGTTAGGCTTATTGGAGATTGCCATTTCCTTCATAGGTTGTGTCAACTGTTATTATTCTGTTTGATTTTTCGCCGAAGACAGTTGCCTCGCTTTATTAGTGGAACCCAAAGAAATCCTGATATGCAGAGTGGCAAAACCCAGCCAGTATTTGGAGGCAAAAATATTGAAGACGCAAATCCGGCTGTTTCTAGGCCCTCTTACATGACGGTTGTTAAAACTGAAGATGGACTCAGGTCTGGGCAGGCAATTCCTGGCCTCAAGGGACTAGATGAAATTTCTAATAATCGACCTCCACGCTTAGGAAATGGGAATGCTGGTCAAGGGTACACAGCAGAGGAGGTTAGCATTTTAACTTATTGTGTTTGCATTTGCCTGAGACAAGACATTAGTTATCATTAATACCATATAGAAACTCCATAATTAAATTTATAGTGTAATATGAATTATTATAGTGTTATAGATGGTCCAAATGTTAATTACTTTAAATGAATTGTCAGTAGAATTTAATGCTAGTACTAGAATTTAGATATGAACTTGTTATTTCTGTACAGTAAACTACCATTGCTACTCAAATCCTTGTAATCATAAATTTAAGCTTCCAGTTTTAGTATATCAGTTTTTGGCCATATGTAGGTAAATATACGTTCAAACATAAAAAATGTGGTGGAAAAATATGGTATGGAAAGGAGCAATTAAGAAGCAGAGTTTCTGGTTGCTCCTCCGGGCCTTGCCCCCTAAGAGCTGTCAAGTTCAGCTTATTTAATCTTAGATCTAATCTCTCTAATTGTTTCTTGAATTTGAAATTGATTCTAGGCTCTCAAGGCTACTTGGAAACAGAATCTATGTAATTAATTGTAAGATTTTGTTATGGAGAGAAAGAAATGTCCTTAAAAGAAGTATTTCTTCCAAGTATTTTGACCCTCTTATTTCTCCACAGTGCCAGTTTCTTTTGATGATGCCATCTCAGAATTCTTTGCATGATTTAAGTGTTATTCTTTTTGTGGCACTAGGTTTACTGTTGCTTGGAGTGTGAGATTGTAGTCCTTGTTCTATTTGGTATCAGGTTGCGTTCTTTGGATCTGTTTTTTGGAGTGTTCGATTGTTTTCTTTGAATATATATATATATATATATATATATATATATATATATATATATATATATATATATATATATATATATATATATATATATATATATAATTTATTCAATGCACCATATACTGCATTTTCTTGGGTAATTAATATCTATTTACCTATGTAAATTATTAAATACTTGAGTACAAACCATCTCCTTGACTGAGTTGAGCTCATGCTACCTCTACTACATATAACTCCTTGTTTTATGGCAGGTAGATGCCACCTCTCCCTCACAAAAAATGTGTAGGTGCATGTCACATTTTGGATTTTTGATTGTCTTTTAAATGTTAATGAACTTATGCTGTCATTATTCTATTTTCAAAAAACTTCCTTCAATGAGTTTATAGTTTTTATCCATATGAGTCTGATTTTTATGTGCTACAAATGGAGGTCATCTTAAGCGCATCCAAATAAATAAAATCAACATTTGCACCTCTTGCTCTTGGCAAAGCAGCGACTTCCAGTGACATTGATATGCAATAACTTCATGAGTGATTAATGAAAATAATTATTAGTAGTTTTCTTTGAACTCCTGGAAACCCTTATGCAATTAGAACTAATCCATGTGGAAGTTCTTTTTGGTCTCTGTTTCCCACAACAGAAAATAAAAGATCCAGACCTACATGAGCATGTTAACAAGTTCAAAGTCAAATCCTTAGCTCCCATATATCCAAACAAAATAATTTTCTTAAGAGGTCAAGAGACTTAGTAGTACCTCCTTTTAAGAAGTGACAATTGAGTTGTAAGTAGTAAGTACCAAGAAAATGCCAAGAATTAAGGCACATCATCAAATTTGGTACTGCTGAAATCTCTTGATAACACAAATATGACATGTTTGAACACTTTTTTGATAAGCATAATAAGTACTAATAAATGACTAAAGTGCTGCTCGACCTTTTGTTTCATTCAATTTGGTGCCATGTCAAGTTTCAACTTGAGGCTAGAACGTACTGATTGTTGATGTTGAGTTTGATCTTCTACAACATGAAATTTTGGTTATGATGATGGAGTTTGTAGAGCAAATAATTGTGTCAGACTTGTTGAACCTTATTGAGAAACTTTTGCTCTGATGAGTTAGAACCATTTGTGGATCTTATTCTTGCAATCCCGTTAACTTGAACTTTTTACTCTTATAATGAGTTTCTTACTTTCATAATGAAAGTGCATGAAGAGCTCTTTTGGAAATTTGTTTTTATTGCAGCTAAAATCACGAGCCATTGGATTACCACTACTATGAGAATTCTTGTAGTACTATTCTTAACAGTGTGTGGCAAGAGATGCTTTGAGTGCTCTTGATGATTCCTCCTATTGCCTCTTTTGTTTCTCTATCTCATTTACCCTTTGACATGCTTGCATTATAGAAAAATCATCTTCTTTGCTGTTATTGCAGATGGTACTTAAACATCCTCAATAGGAGCCTCAAGCATAGGATCATGTTGTGTATGCAATGAACCTAAACGTGATGACTTACAAACCTTTTCTCTACCTCATTATATGCTGCCACATTCACTTTCAGTTTGGCAACATCCCTCCAATGCCATGTCATTATTAGTAAATACTGGACCTGCATCTTCAACAATCCAATCTGAATATTGATCAATGAAATCAATGTCAAACACATTATTATATCTTGGCACTCTAAATGTTCTAGCACCCAAAGACAATATCATTCAGGTGCCTTTCAGTTAATCTATTATGCTTCTATGTATGTATGGCATAAAAACTGATTTTGATTTTCACACAAATAGAAGATTTTTAGGCATTATAGCACAAAAATATTCCCAGCACAAATGAGTGAGGACACCATTTATACCTTTGTAGGGATTTTAGTAAAGTTAAAAGAGAAAAAATGAATAGCAGACTAAAATCAAATGTATATGTTCTATTTATATGACTGCATAACAGCTCTTCTATGATTTTATAACGTTGAACAATGAAAATAATTCCCTTTTCACCCATAGTCATTTTTGTATCTTATCATGTATGAGACCTCAAGGTTTTTATTAGGAACCAACCACACTCTAAATATGTGAAGCCCAAGCTTTATCTCTGCATTTGTTCTGAATGAAAGGGAGAAACAACATTTAGGGTGGAAAAAGTAGGCAACATGAACATGCTGGTGGATTTCTTGGTTCCACCTCCAATCGGCAATGTTCCATGTGGGGTTATATTTGGTTTAGTTTGACCATTGCAAACATTCAATTGCTTCTTTGGTCCTATCAATGGTCTCATATTGATAATTCATGGGGTTTTCATCTCAATCCACCAATTATAGAACTGTAACTTACAATTTTGACCCTTTAAACAAGAGGGTGAATGAAAAGGACATTAGGAAATTGTACTAAATTAGTAAAATAAATGAAGTTAACAAAATTGAAAACAAACAAAAACTTCTTGAGTTCTTTTTATATATAAATTTTATAATGTAAAACTTTCCTCGAGGGTCTCCATGGTCTTGGTAAATGTATTGTTGAAAGTGGTCCCCACGACTTGCTTTGCTTCGACCACTTTGTAGTAAGTACTTTGGAATCACTTTCTCCTCACAAACATTTGCCTAAGGTTAGGTTATGTGGTTGCAAGGTGAGGAAATTAGTAGCAACGTGTGTGACTTTTTTTTGTACAAGTTTTTGGCCTTTTGCATGAATTCTCATGAAACTCAATTCCCTTGGTTGTAGATGAATTTGTTAACATTCATCGAACTTCTTACCTCGTTCTTCATCCAACTTACTGTCTTTGTGTCTTGAAGGAGCAGGTGAAGGTATTTGGGGGCAAAAGGGCTCTGAGATAGGTTAGTGTCTTGGTCTATTGATTGTCCCATACATGGATGCATTGTTTGTTGCTTTTGGATTACATTTCCTACTACCATTTTCATTACCATCTCATTCAACAAGCTACCTCTGATCTCCCTATTCTTTACTTGAGTAGAATCACCAATTGAGTTTATGAAGACTATTGTCATCCTAATGCCACTAAAGGTGTTAATCGGTGTTCTATTCTTTTTATTTGTTCTTGTAGGATACAATATTACACCCTTTGCTTTGCCAAATTTGTTTTTGTTACTCTATTAGCTTAGATGTGTTTTTGGACCTCATCCTCCAATAATGGGCTGCTTAAGGAAATCTCTTATATCCCATGGTCTATTTAATTTCTAATATTGGGCCTCTTAACGCCTCAAACCTCTTAAATCCCATGGTCAATGTACTACCTAACTGCTTTAAATAGGCCCCAAAGTAAACATTGAATGGAATGCTTATGTGTCACCAAAATTTGGTACATGCCAACTTTGTCTCATAAAGCAATTCCCTATTCCGTACACTACCTTACATTGAAGGTTGCATGGAGGGAGGAGGGGGTAAAGAGGAACAAAGAAATAGGAACTATGGTTGCCAACACTACCTATTTCTTGTATTTGTATCCCAATGAAAGAACCTCACATATCTCCTTTAGCATATGATGCTTTAGAATGGAAAAATGGGTTTGAGGCTCCAATTACCTCTAGTATTCCCTTTTTCTTTCTTTTTTTTTTAATAATGTTTATGTAGAAATTTTGCCTTGTTTAAAACCTATATATTTGTCGACAATGTGCATCCCTCATAGAATTCCTGACATGTTTTAACAACCTCTTGTGGATTCTATAAGTCTAGTGGTTGAATGGGTCATTAATAGGCCAATCTTTCGGTGTAACGATAACCACTTTTCTAACAAGTGTATTAATGCTTTGTTGTAGGTTCCAAGCCATGTAGGCTATGGCAAGTGATGCTAGAAGGGGGATTTTTTTGTAGTGTGGCATCCTCACTTTTGGGATTTGTTGCATAGTTTAGCAACCTACCATGGATTTTATAAGTCTAGTTGTATCGAGCATTAATAGGTCGATCTGGTTCAACAACCCTACGTCTAACACTATTTGTTTTTCTACATGGCCCTAGAGTTGGGCAAAGGATATGCAACATAATATTTTAAATGATTTATGCTTCTTTTATATCTTAAATACAATAAATGCATACATTCATTTCTTTCATTATACTTCCATTTACACGTTTCTAGCAGAGGTCCATATATTTGCTAGTTTTCTTAGTTGTCATCATGAATGCCATATATTTTAAAGAAAATAAAATGAAGCCTAACAAAAGGGAAATAACAAAATGAATTAACATTGTAGCTAAAAAAAAATTATTAATAGGTTATACAATCTATGACAATCATTAAAATTCTTAAATTCACTCTTAAGAAAAAGTTAAAAACATCATAGTTTGAAGTGCACATATGGTACTTGAAATGCTAGTTATGAAAAAGATGTATAAGTAGTAAAATTGCAAATACCAAATACTCGAACTTTGAGCAATGAACATTGAATATCAATAGAATATTAGAATACTAAATAAAATTCTAATTTGACAAATGAAATTGTTGAATCAGCAAATGTAAGATATCAAAAATACTATAAAGATGATTACAATGAGTAGCATGATATCAAAATAATTACAAATGTAAAAGTGTAGTGAAGGGAGGCCACTAATCATCCTTCAAGGCAAAGTCCTCCAAACTGGAACACAATGAAGTGTGTACCACGATATCAACTCAATTCGACACAATTTCCCAATTAATTTCTTCTTTTCTTTTAAATTTGAAAGCAAGTGTCTAGGAGCAGCCACCTCCAATGGGGGGCAAGGGGCAATGCTCCTTGTGTGTTCTTGGGGCATTTCTGTCAAGCACGCTTTACCTCTTGTCTGGCCTTTGGATTCCTCAAATTTGAGACATTTTTCTTGCAAAATTGACATGTTTGAACTCCCTTGGAAACACAATATTTTTAATGTTTTTGTGTGTAAATCCACTTTAGACGCCTTCCGCCATAGAATGCCTAGATGCCCTTTGGACAATTAAGGGATGCCTAGGCATCCCCTCATCATTTTGGGTATGCTACATTGTCCTTGCATTTTGATTGTGGTTGGGTGGTGCTTGGGCAACATTGAGGGATGCTCTATCGTTGTCCCCCTATCTTAGGTATGTCCTCGTCTTGAGATCACGGAGGTCGAAGGGCCATAATACATTGACACTGGACTTATTTTGAGAATACATTAAGATATTCTGGGTCTTGACTAAATTTTAAACCTTGGATTTATCGTCACGTAGGAGGGTTCTTTTGTAGTATGATAAGATAGCCTAGTTGTTAAATTCAACTTTCAAGACAATAATCATCAAAAATATTGGAGGTATATTATCCCCCATGATCAAAACTTAAAAATTTCAACTTCAACTAATCTGATTTTCAGTCTGCTAAATATATTGCCCACTAGTGACTGCATAATTTAAATTTGTTTATCAAGAAACATACTTGATGTGTGTTTTGTGACTGTACGGCGAACGAAATAAAATATTGAGGTCTCTTATTATCTCTTGAGCAAAATTGTAATGTCCCCACTAATAGGGTTAGTTAGGGACAAGTAACACCTGCAAGTAATGTAAGAATCACGATAATAGTAAACTAACTATATTATTCTACCCTCTAAGTTAACCCCAATCTTAAGGATGTCTCCAGATTGGGCTTCTTAGCTCATAGCTACCTCGCTGTCATCCTAGGAGTGTACCCCTTAAGATTCTTCTTGGACGAGCATCCTCTATCCAAGGCCAACGACATATGCATATGTTTGACAACATCATAATATTTTGGCACATCGATTATCGGACATGGCAGACAATGGAGATCTTAATATCTCCATGCTTCAATATCGATTCTTAGCTATGGCGGACAATGTAGATATTAATATCTCACATGCTCCATGTTTCGAGTTCACATTGATTCTCGGCCATGGTGGACAATAGAGATCTTAATATCTCACATGCTCCATGCTTTGAGTCTCATTAATATCCATGATGTTAACCCTATGAGCTAACACAATATTATCCACAAGTATGGTTCATTAATATAAATAAATTTATAAACATAATTAAACAAATATAATTCATAAATATACCTTTCTTACCTTTTTCTTTTCCAAGAGTCACACCCTTTCATAATACAAATCCTTTGAAAAGTCACAACACTTCATAGTTATAATAATTTCAAAAGGTCACAACACCTCATAACTAAAATCCTTTGAAAAAGTCCCACTACTTTATAATCACAATATTTTTGAATAGTTGCAACTATTCAAAATTATGACCCTTTTGAAGGTTCACATCCTTGCAATATCTTCATATTACTTTCCTCTTCCATTTTTCCTTTTTGAACTCCTCTCTTCTTTTTTTGTCCTCTCTAAAATAAACTCTCCTTTTTATATCGTAATTTTAAAGAGTCATGTCTATTTGTTAAACATCTCTTGACTTTTCATTAGATTTACTTAATTTATATTATTCTATGTTATATTATTTGTTTACTTTTTTATTTGTGTTTATTTTATTTATTATTAAATTCTATTTAGAAATTTAACATACTTTCTACAATATTGTCTCTTGTATTTAATTTAATTTCTTTCTTTACTCATTGAAATTTTATTATTATTTTAGTTATTAAAAAGATTATTCTAAATATTATTTTATTAATAATATAGATTAAATAATTATCATTCCCTTGTTTTATATTTTAGTATTAATTTTAATATAACTTTATTATTTATTTAATAACATTAAATTATTTAGTTATTATTAAAATTCTATCTTAAAATAAGGATATGACAGTCCGCCCTTCGTCAAATTGCTTGTCCTCAAGTAATTAGATAATTTTTTCTGTTGAGTTGAAATATATATTTCTTTTAGTCCAAATTCTTCGGTTTCTACCATGGATATGTTTGAATCCTTTCTAATAGTCATTAACTTTGTACATTAGTCTTTTATATAAATAATTTTTCTAGAGCCTCTTTAACCCTATCGGATGGCAAGATCATGCTCTGATACCACTGTAATGTCCCCTGTAATAGGGTTAGTTAGGGACAAGTAATACCTACAAAATAATTTTAGAATCACAATAATAATAACACTAACTATATTATTATACCCTCTAAGTTAACCCCAATCTTAAGGACATCTCCAGATCAGGCTTCTTAGCTCATAGCTACCTTGCCATCATCCTAGGAGCGCACCCCTTAAGATTCTTCTTGGACAGGCATCCTCTATCCAAGGCCAACGACATATGCATATGTTTGACAACATCAGAATATTCTGGCACATCGATTATCGGCCATGGCGAACAATGGAGATCTTAATATCTCCATGCTCCATGCTTTGATATTAATTCTCAACCATGGCGGACGATGTAGATATTAATATCTCACATGCTCCATGTTTCGAGTTCACATTGATTCTCGACCATGGCGGACAATGGAGATCTTAATATTTCACATGCTCCATGCTTCGAGTCTCATTAATATCCATGGTGTTAACCCATGAGCTAACACAATATTATCCACAAGTATGGTTCATTAATATAAATAAATTTATAAACAAAATTAAACAAATATAATTCATAAATATACCTTTCTTACCTTCTTCTTTTCCAAGAGTCACACCCTTTCATAATACAAATCCTTTGAAAAGTCACAACATTTCATAGTTATAATAATTTCAAAATGTCATAACACTCCATAACTAAAATCCTTTGGAAAAGTCCCACTACTTTATAAGCACAATATTTTGAAGAGTTACAACTATTCATAATTATGACCCTTTCGAAGGTTCACATCCTTTCAATATCATTGACTCCTTTTCAAAAAGTCACTTCCTTATTTTCTTCATATTACTTTCCTCTTCCATTTTTCCTTTTTGATCTCCTCTCTTCTCCTTTGTTTTTGACCTCTCTAAAATAAACTCTCCTCCCTTTTATATCTTAATTGTAAGGAGTCGTGTCTATTTGTTAAACATCTCTTGACTTTTCATTAGATTTACTTAATAATATTATTCTATATTATATTATTTCTTTACTTATTTATTTGTGTTTATTTTATTTATTATTAAATTCTATTTAGAAATTCAACATACTTTCTACAATATTGTCTTTTATATTTAATTTAATTTCTTTCTTTACTCATTGAGATTTTATTATTATTTTAGTTATTAAAAATATCATTCTAAATATTATTTTATTAATGATATAGATTAAATGATTATCATTTTCTTGTTTTATATTTTAGTATTAGTTTTAATATAACTTTATTATTTATTTAATAATGTTATATTATCTAGCTATTATTAAAATTCTATCCTAAAATAGGGATATGACAAAAATCTTGTGTATGATAAGATTACAAAAGATCATACAATTGATTGCAAGGTTTTTTGTCACTTTTTGACAATGGATAAGGTCAATTGTTGATGTGATATGTTGGTATCACGAAGGGACTTACATACTTGTTCTCAAGATGATTTAGATACCATTGGGTATGGGAGCTTGTAGATGATATAGCAATGACAATACCTTTGTTTGGGGAATTTCACGAATATGCGGAAAAGTAAATGAGATAAGGGTGAGATAGGTCTAATCTTATCCTAAGAATATAAAATAGAAAGATTGCTACAATGGAATCTACCATACTTTGCTTCGCCAAATTCAACTACACAATGCTAGCGAGATCTTCAAGTGTTGTGCAAGGAATTTTCATATTCCAATGAACATCAACAAAACAAACAATCTGCATCAATGATAGAAGTAAAGCATCTGCATAAGGGCTCATAACCGACCTTACATTTTGTTTAGGAATCACTTAAGAACAAAAGGTGTGGAAAAATGATTCCACCATAACACCGTCATCAATCACATTCATTTAAGTACTTGAAAACAAATCTGTTTTGAGTGAGGAACAAAGAGAACATGCAAGCACCAAAATATATTTAGAAATAACCAAACTTTAATGATAACTTTCTTATATTGGTAGCTCTTAAGCATCAATCTCAAAATTTGCTCTTCTACAAATGAAAAGTGAGGCCTTTATATAGGTTTTAGATTACAATAAGTGGTTTGGATCGAAACAAAATCACTAGCTTAGATGTTGCCTCCTTAGCCTTGGTTAGGGATAGGGCATGGAAAGATAATCTACAATGAATGAGCGGGTCCACATGAACCAATTTGAAGGGGGTTCTCTTAGTGGGAGAGGTCAAATTTGACCCATAATGACGCAAGATGGGTATTACTTATTAATTGACCATCTTCCTTAAATAGATTATTCTCGATTCTTTTTCTTGAAATGAAGTGAGATTTGGCTTGGAGACCTTTAATTAGTTGGTGGAGATGACTAGATGCCATGTCAACACATTGGGTGCCATGTAGGTTGAAATCTTTTCAAATTGTATCATTTGTAACCCAAATTTCAACGTTGATTATTTCTTTTCAAATTATCTTCATTTGACCATTTTCTTCCTTCCATGTACCTACTTGGGAATTCACTTTCTTGAAATGGATTGGGCTCATTCATTGATGATTTTGTCATTCGGTAATTTCTTCACATAGAACTACTTTAGATATGGTATTGGATTTGCGAAGTTAATTCAAGATGTTACATTCTCCCTTCTACATTTGTACATAGACTTTGATCTTTGAGGTCTTGAACCTTAAATGCCTTGAATTAGATTGCTTGAAACTTGGATGGCCTCAACACTAGAACTGATATTTCGGGACTTGAATGTCTTCCTTTGACATCTAGAATTGGAATTCTTTTTCCTGTAGAATAAAATATTTGGTATAAGATCATGTAAGAAATTAAAATAAAATGCATTTCTACATCTAATTGTACACTTGGGATAAAATTTAAACCTTTAAAATGTTAAAAATTTACTTCAAAACTTAGTCTCTCTCAAGAAAGAAACTTTCTCTCTTTAAAATTCTCATGCTCTAGATTTGTTTCTTCAATTTTCAATGTGAGAATCACCGTTTGTGTGATCTTGAATCTGAGCGCATTTAAAAGATATTTTACAACCAATAATTCCATACTTGTCCAATTTCAAATCAACCCCTCTTAGTTCCCTCCATGATTCAATTTGGACATGGGTGTAGAGTTTGAACACAAATAAATTTTCCACTCTTTCATTTTTAATTAAATGAATCGTTGCAATTTCACCTTTGGCGTAGAATGTCTAGGACAAGTTTGAACACTTTGAAATTTCTTCGCAATGAATATTTCTCCCTAAGCATGGATTAGACAATGTGATGGAAATTTTCTACTTGGAAAAACATTAACACCTTTATACAATGTCATGTTCTTGTAAAACTGAGGTTTACAGAAAGATTTTTTGCTCTATTGAAATTTTCCTTAGCCAGTGGTGATCTGTGCCCAAGGTGCATTTGAGCAGCGGTGAAGGATTTTTGTAGTATTGTTTTTTAGTATTTTTTCTTTTGTCACCTTCCTTCCAACTTGGGTGCATATGAGCCTTGCCTAAGGATTTTGAGGCCCATGAGAAATTCCCTAGCAACCCTTGACTTAAGCTCTTTGGTGCAAATGAGACCCACTTAAGCATTTTGCATTTTAGATGAAGTTTTGGGCCATCTTGAAATTTGTGCTCATGGGCACACTTTGGCCTTGAAGGACTATTTTTCATGTTTTGGAGGAATTCTTTGACCATCATGGATTTGAATTTGGCACCCAAGGTGCATTTGAGCTCTTATGAAGGATATTTTTGCAACACTTAGACTATCTTCTCAATGTCCACTTTGGGTGCACTTGAGGGGGTGTCATGGCATTCTCTTATACTTAGCAATTTTTTCAACTTTCCTTGTTCTCTTCAACCCAGGCACATATTAGACATGGAGGAGGGATTTTTCGACACTTTCAAATTTTTAAAATTTTATTGTTTTCTTCAACCTGGGCGCATTTTAGACATGGAGGAATTTTTCAATATTAGCCATTTTTTTTTCAATTTTCCTTGTTCTCTTCACAACTTGGGTGCATATTAGGCATGGAGGAGGAGCTTTTCAATACATAGCCATTTTTTTCATTTTTTCTCGTTATCTTCAACTTGGGGTGCATACTAGATATGGAGGAGGATTTTTCTAAAACGCTTTGCCATTTTTCTAAGTTTTCTTCTCCTAAACTCAGGCGCATTTTGGAACTTGTGGAAGATTTATTCAACTCAAGGAAATTCCTTGTCATAGTGGAATTTTCTCTCTTAGGCGCATTTGTAACTTGGTGGAGGAAACTTGACGACTTAGTGGAATTTGCTCTCTTGGGCACATTTGGAGCTTGGTGGAATTTCTATAACTCGAGAAAATTCCTTGACTTAGTGGATTTTTCTCTCTTGGGCACATTTGGAGCTTGGTTGAGGAATTTTTTCAACTCAAGGAAACTCCTTGACCTAGTGGAATTTGCCCTCTTGGGCACATTTTGACATTGCTGAAGGAATTTCTTCAACTTAAGGCAATTCCTTGAGTTAGTGGAATTGGTTCACTTGGCGCTGATGGAGACCTAGTTTTTTGCATATTGGGGCCTCCATTTGAGAAATAATGTTGGAAACATAATGAAGTATTTGATGTCATAACAAGGTATCAAGTTGAGTATATATACATCAAACTGATGAATGATTGTCAATGATGTCAAATGAGATGCAGATTTGGAAATATATATGCTATATACATTATAAAGAAACAATCAGTCAAGGGTATGTATTGACAAGTCTATATGTCCTAGTAAAGAACAAGCATACAGAACATCATCGAGTCAGCATTTCCTAGTGAAGATCAGAACATACATAGAATTCTGTACATACACTGAAATCAGAAAATAATTACAGTATATGGCACTCAAGCTTGGCACATCACCATATAGGCTGCAAACAATTCAGAGCTTGCCCAATGTAGTGGACAGAGAAGAGTTATTGATTTGCATGATTAAAAAGAGGATTCTATAATTACAATTGTTTCTAGCAGCCAGTCATTCGAAAGCAGCCATAGTAATGATGTTGGTCAAATGCATATATAGATGGTATCAAGAGTTCCATGTCATCAAACAAATGATGAACAGGAGCATTGTGTTTTTGAAGGTCCCACTAGGAGTTAGTAATTTAGCAACTAACGTAGAAGACTCCAATACAGATGCAAATCTTCAGTTCTTGTAAGCAAGGTTCAAACAGAAATAATTGTATACATGTCAGTGTATGATAAAAAATGCCATGTACATATTAGCGTCTAGCGTTTCTTTGCAATAGGTTGAGACATGTTAGGCTCAATACTTGCTGACTAAAATACTCACAGTGATTAAGGCAGCACAAATGATATGTGATGGGCAAAGATGTATGAAGGTGGCAGTTATGATTGTGCAGCCAATACATGAAGATTTACGGCAGTGATGCACATTAAATTTATATCCAAAAGATATGCAGATGCAGAGATATGAGCATCGAACTTTCAGCAGTGAATAGAATAAATATTAATCAACTTTCATAAGAAAACCCCGCTAAGTATACGGAAGGCTGCAAAGATGTTATGATGGTCTCTGGAAAATTATTGCAATGAAAGTGACATAGATGGAATAGAGGAGTCCTCAGAAAAGCCGCTCATACAAAGAAAGAGACAGTGAATTATTATAGCACTGAAGTTGAAAGGCAACAATCAACATATTTAGCATGGAAGATAATGGCACCAACATTCAGATCAATTAAATGATGTCATGGGGTTCCAGTCAGCATCAATATGACAAAGACTGTAATGATGTGTTGAACACAAGTGTCGGGAAATGAGTACTTCATTCAAAGAAAGTTTTTCCAGGTCTGAAATGTGTTAATATGGATTTTTGTGAAAATTGTGTGTATGGAAAACAAAAGAGAGTGAGTTTTGTGAAGACTAGGAAGGAAAATAAAAGTGAGAAATTAGAGCTTGTGCATACAGATGTATGGGGACCAGCTCAGGTGTCTTCCCTTGGTGGCTCTCATTATTATGTTACATTTATTGATGATGCAACTAGAAAAGTATGTGTTTGTTTCCTTAGACAGAAATCTGATGTATTTCAAACTTTTAAGAAATGGAAATGCATGGTTGAAAATGAGATTGGAAAGAAATTAAAATGTCTGAGGTCTGATAATGGTGATGAGTATTGTAGTCATGGATTTGAAGATTATTGCTCCGCTAATGGTATTCGTAGACAGAAAACTGTTCCAAGGACTCCACAAGAAAATGGAGTGGCTGAACGCATGAACAAGACTATTATGCAGCATGCAAGAAGCATGAGGTTGCATGCAGGGTTGCCATTAAACATGTGGGCAGAAGCTGTTAATACTGCTGTATATTTAATTAATAGAGGTTGGTTCTTTGAATCCTTCTAATTCAATTGAGGCTACCAAAGTTACGGTGGGGTAATGATGTGGTTGGTAAGGATGTTGCTGATGTTACTGTCTTTGGCGCTATCTTTTTTACCAGCGCTGGTTCTATTGCTGTTGATACTTCTGTTGCTAGAATTGCTGCAGCTAGATTTATCCTGTCTATTGGTTTGGATGCTGCTGGTTCTGTCTAGATTGCTGGAACTATTGCGGTTGATGTTGGGCTTGCTCCTGTAGGTGGTGGTGGGAATTCTCCTAATGCTTTCTATATTGTTACTGGTTCTGCTGTTACTGCATCTGCTACTGTTGATTCTGTCCAGTTGGTTGGATCTGCTGCTGCTGGTTCTTTCCACTTGGATGGATCTGTTGTTGCTAGTTCAGTTGAGAGATTTTCTTTCTCTAGAATCCCAGGAGGATATTTCATTGGATGGTGGAAGTCAGGTACTAGAAAGCCCCGTAAGAAATTCTGTCTTCCTTTTTGACTTGAACTTGCGCTCCCAGAAGTAGGGAGGTAAAGGCAAATCTTAGTATTTTCCTTGTTTTTAGTTGTTTGAGGGTTTTCTTTCCCTTGGGACAGATTGGGCTTTCTCACTTTCCTTCTTTTTATCTGCCAGTTCCTCTTGGTCACTTCTTAAGGAGGACCTCTGTGGTCCATGGTTTTGGTTGCTGCAACTCTCTTTGCAGTTGTTTTGTTTGTTTATGCCTAATTTTAAATCTTCTTGTTGTGAAGTTGTAAAGGGTCCATTTGGCTATGGGAATATAGATATGGGAATAGGAATACTTATTCTCAAATAGAAAATGGGGGTACGTATTCCTATTCTTCTTTGGTTCAATCAGAATTTGATGGGGAATTCATGGACCCAAAAATTTATGTTTTCTAAAATAAATAAAATTGGAATAGGAATACGTATTCCTATTCCACCTATTTAGGTGGAATAGAAAATGTTCATTTTTGGGCCAAAATTGGAATATGTATTCCAATCTTATTCCTATTCCAATTTCGATTTGGTGCATCCAAGCAAAGCATTCAAAATTTTAAGAATTCACATATGCCTATTCCACTTTTATTCCCGCTGCCAAACGGAGCCAAAGGGTTTCAGGGTCCGTTCAAAACCTATTTTTGATATAATCTAAAATAACTCTCAATTCCAGACTTGGCGAGTTTCATGACCTGTCATTTGGAACATGAGGAGTTTCAAGGGATTGGCACTAGAACTACCAATAACCAAAGCCAAAAGGGGACAAGTGAACTGAAAAGTAGGGGCCCACTATTTGCAATGGGGCAATATGTGAAAAGGTCACAATATATGGTGACTCTATGATTGAAATGTTGAAAACATTTCAAGAATAAAAAATCAATCTGAATCCAGAATTCTTGGTTTATCACGCTTATGCCATCATGGAGAGAGGAAATGCACTCAAAAGGGGAGGAGAATCATTTATTGGATCAAAATACTTTTAACTATAATTACCTAGGTGTGTGCAAAGGAGTTAATTTCTGCTCGACATGATCACTTAAAATCCTTGAGATTATTCATGACACATTATATATCCCTCTTAACTGCAAAGTCATCTTGGACATTGCCCTACTGCCAGTTAGGCATCTAGCTTTGGCAAGGTTGTCATTGTAATCCCCTCAAAGATTGCTCTACTTCTAGCAAATTATTCTTTTGAGTACTTGTAGAGATTTCTACATACCCTCAAAGTCAATTATTTTATCTTTTCAATCTTATTTTCCTTTTCTTTTCGTTTTCTCTTTTGATATTGCATCTCTTTTCTTTTACTTAGCTCATAAGTAGTAAAGCTTACTATCTCAAGGAAATTCCTCAACATAGTGGAATTTTCTCGCTTGGGTGCATTTGAAGCAAGGTGGAGGAATTGCTTTCACTCAAAGGAATTCCCTTGACTTCTCATTTCTTTATGTTTCTTCCTCCCTTTTGATCCATACTTTGCCATTTCCTCAAATTTTCATTCTGAGTATCCATGTTCAAGAATTCTCCGTAGCTATTACTTTTCATGCTTTTTAGTGCTTTTTCACTTTTTGAACTGCTTTTTGTTTGTCGCTTTTTTAATGATATTTTCAGATCTGGTAGATCTTTGAGCTTCCCCCTTCTGGATGTTTTTTCTAGAGGCTGCTTATTGAAAATGCAAAGGATTGTTGCTAATGTATATGCACTGCTAAAGACAAGGAATGTTTCAATCATAGAATTGTTATCGATCTCTAGATCTTGCTTTGTATTTATTGATTTCAATACTTGCAAGAATGAATTCACTAGATATAAATAATCTATGATAGGGTATGTGGGTGACTGGTCATGACCATTCACCCTTATATCTTAACATAGATTAGTTAATAATAACAATTGCTAATGCAGATTGGTTAACATATCACCAATTCATTATAGTGTATAATTCACACAATACTTGCATGAATGATAATGCCAAATAATAATAGTTGATAATCGACATTTACAGTCAAACCGATAATCATATGAACATGTGAACTTTTATCAATGAAATATATATATGAGTGCATCAGTTGTATTCAGAAAACAATATCAGAATAGCATTGAACTTATGTATTGATAATATGTATATATACATATCAATATGTAAGTCATATTGATATGTATATAGATGCATACAGTTCAAATTTGTTATTCACAGTATTTGTCTGACTGAAGCTACATACTTAAACACTGCTTCATCTAATAATCACATTTCCAAATATAGATCTGAATACCCATTTTGTCGGTGTTCATCAATTGCCCGAAATGACTTACTATAAATAGTAAGCTTCTTTAAAGTTAAAATTATATCAATTTGGGACTTGCTAAAAACATACATCCCCCCAAAAATAGGAAACCCTATAAAATAGGATTCACTTCAAAACTCAAAATGAAGCCAATCTGAGACCTAGTAAAACTTGCTAACAATAGATGTCCCTAATAAATATGAAACCCTAAAAAATAGGAACCTTGCCAAAAGACTTCAAATTTCATTAGTTCATTCCTCAAAAGGATTTCACCTCAATACATTATCCAAATTCAGTGTGCCCAATCAAGGAAGGATTGAAAATTGAAACCTGAAATGGTTAGAAACAACTCTCCATTCCAGACTTGGCCAATTTCATAACTTCTCATTTGGAACACAGTGAACTTCAGAGGAGTGATGTCAGAACTACCAAGGACCAAAGTCAAAAAGGTCAATCAAACCAAAATGTGGGGGTCTCCATTTGCAATGGGGTGATGTGTCAAAGGTCACAACAATACCCAAGTCATTTAAAATAAAAATCACAATTGGAAAACCATAAGTAGCAAATGTCTATATGTAGGACAATTAATGCCACAAATATCACTATTTTTTGACTGAAAATACATCTTTTCTTGTAAAGAGGATTGTTTGGGAACCTTTCTCTACTTTGTTAGAAAAATCCTTGTCTTCTTGAACGTGGATGACCAAATTCAAATTGATTTGTTTGCAACTTAACTATTGAAGGCACACGCAAGTGTTCTCATACCTCAAATGCTAGAGCCATTGCGAAGACATATGGATAGTCTCAATAATAACTATGGACACCGAATACTATGAAGCATCTGGCAATTTAACTTGGCTAACTTCCCATTACCATAACCAATATATAGACAATTTTGTACCTATCATTTATTGAAATAAAACAGTCGGGATTAATTTCAAGATCTATTTGATAATATCTGTGTGACTATGATAGGAGAGATTTTTTTCCCTTAAAGATTGCACCATGCCAAACATTTTGTTAAAGCGTGTTCTACCATCAGGAAAACAAAGTGTTAAGACTATACTAATTCCTTGTGAGGCATGAGTAATGTGATTGGCTGTCTCACACGAGGCAGAGTTTTATTTTCGAATGAACCAAATAACTCTTTCCTATGTAGTGTATGCTTTGTGGAACCAGTATCATGTAGACTATTTGTGAACTCGTCAGTAACCTCACCTTTCATGGAGGTATTGTGAGCATTGTCAGGTTCTTCTAGAGCAGTGAAAGCAAAATCACCAGTTTTTTTAATCCTTTGCTTGATTATTTCATCCTTAATGGGCACTATGAAATGCTTTGAATTTTCTTGTATTGAATTTGACAAAGTGAAACAAGATGACCAGGTTTTCCACATTTATGATGTATTGATATAATGTTTCCTGAAATGTGACCTGTTTCATCATTCCTATTTCTCTATGAATTGGAGACATGAGATAGTAATTTGACAAGATTGTTACAAGGTGTTGCTGAATTCTGATTCTTAGTTTATGGATGCATCTCTCCTTGCAAGATTAATACATGTCTTCTTTCTCTTGTGGAGATTTTCTTTGAAAGGGATTCTGCATGTAAATGTTGTGTTAGATATGATTAGTTGATTTATCTTTTATTGCTCAGTCTGCAATCACATAAATTTAATCATATGACAATCTTTGTTTAAATAACAAATGTCATATTGGTGCACTCCTTTAGAAGATTTTATTATAGTAGTTTTGCCTTCTTTCCGAACACAAATCTCCCACTCACCTAACACTCATCAAATTAATTATACTAGAACTCACCTAACAATCAATAAATTAATTATATTAGTAGAGCTTGACTATTGATCTTGTAAATTGAGACATACTTGATTAAATGAATTCTCAGTTATTCCCAGTAACACTTTGTTGTGAATTTGTCATACTTGTTTTCATCTCACCTCTAGGTCTATGAATTGAGACATGCTCACCTTGATAAGTTCCACACATTTAATAATGTAAATACAACAATGTCAACAATAGATAACACACTACAAGAAATGTTTCTACGATAAAATGTCTTAATATCCAATAAATCTAAAGATAGAATAAACCTCAAGGCAAGGTAATATTGCACTTCTTATGGAACACGCCACTCCATATTGTATTTATGCTCATTGTCTATCCTTACAATGATAAAATCTTCTTAGTAAGTTATTCAATTAAAATTGAGTTTGTAGATATGGTATGTTCGTATGACAAAGGTTTAGTACATTTTGTGTATGACCATACATAAATACATAAATTTATGGTTCCTTCGTGGCACATTTTCTTGTACATTTATACAAATATCTGAATTTACAAGAGAGGGCAAGTGTAGTCAAGGGAAAGTTGGTTTTTTGAATCTCCCGTTGGTATGTGGTATTTTCTGTAAAGCTTCTTTGCAATTGGATTGGGAGGCTTATACTTCTGTGTTAGCAGTTGGATGGCATCAACCAAGGCAGTTTCTATGATAGAAACATATGACAATGAGGTTTTAATATAACTTTAAAGGCTTATTTTGATAAAACCATGATTCCTTGCAGGTGAAGGTTCTTTTTCTTGTAGCAGTGGATCTCTGTAAGAGGACGTCACAGTCACCACACCCTCTACCAAAATCACAAGTTGGGGCTGCAAATGTAAATATACGCTTGCATTACATAGATGGGCAGTATACAGTTGCACCAGAAGTGGTAGAGGCATCCCTTGGACCCCATATGCAGGTAAACTTTAGTATTTGATACCTTAGCCTTGAACTAACAGACATTCTAAAACTTTGACTGACATGTTTATGTTTAGAATTTACCTCGACCTCGGGGCGCAGATGCTGCTGGATTGTTGCTTCGTGAGTTAGAACTACATCCTCCAGCAGAAGATTGGCATAAGCGCAATATGTTTGGTGGGCCTTGGTCTGACAATGGAGATCTCCAAGTCTGCAAAGATGCACACAACACAAGTGGAACTGTAGCATCTTCATCTGGCATTTCTGACTTGTCAACAGGGATATTCTCAGATGACTATCAGGGTGTGAGAGGACTATGGCCAAGGAAACGAAGATTCTCTGAGAGAGATGCAGCATTTGGTCTGAAAACAGCAGTAGGAATGGGAGCATACTTGGGGTTAATGGGATCCCGAAGGGATGTCATTACTGCATCATGGAAAACAGGTTTACATGGAGTTTGGCACAAGGTGAGATTATCTCACCACACATGCACATTCTTTCCATTTCTGTGTTGACAACATGAATCTTTTGTGTTGGTGGCCATCTTCCCAAATTTGCATCGTATTTACGCTTGCATCTACTGTTGCCATTTTTTTTTAAATTTTATTATATCGAAAGCATTTTGCATTAGGGGATGTGAAGTCACTGTTTGATGACATTGTTTTGCAGTGTTTAAGGTGTGGACGCCAGACCTCTGCTTTGGCTTTGCCTAAATCTCTAACCTCAGGTAATCAAAGCAATATTCTAGAACTATGGTGGATAGCAAGATGGGCTTATGGATGTCCTATGTGTGGAGGACCTTGGGTACATGTAGTCTAGCAACCATATCTTTACAAAGCATCAAGAAATTTTACTATCACAAGCGAGCTTCATACCTTTTATCGTTAAATCTCTGTGCGAGGTTTAGCTCCATTGTAGGATTAGAAATCAGTTTTGTCACAAAGGAAGTATATGTTTCTGGAATCTACAGATGCCAAGAGTAGATTTTTCTGGTCAGCTTGATACCCATGTGTTTCTGGAATGTATAATGTGTCCAATATTCATTTTAGAGTTTTGTTTGGAGAACATAGCTTTAAGTTGCAAGTCGGTCGGATTGCAACCATGCCAAAGCAGTTATTCTTCATCAGTAAAAACCCCAGAATCACATATTCGGCGCCATTTGTTATATTATGAATTTTGTAAATAAACTTTTTAGATAATAAATTTCTATATCGTTGTATACGGCCTTTGCCAATGCCAGAAGTATTCTTCAGTGATTTCTTTCACCATCAATTGAATTCGAGGGGAATATTCAGTAGGTGAGTCGCGATATCTCTGAGGGAGTATGCATATGAAATTTGACCATCTAAACAGTTGTAATATAAAGGCAGCCAATGGTGTAGAAAATGGGATGTAGGGAATCTTATTTAACATCAAGATCGTAGAGGCTTCTGGAGCGATAAATTTGTAATTTTGTTTTTGTTGGCATCTAGTGGAAGATCTGGGAGTCAATTAACTTCTATACACAGTATCCATGTAATATAAAGGCAGCCAATGGTGTAGAAAATGGGATGTAGGGAATCTTATTTAACATCAAGATCGTAGAGGCTTCTGGAGCGATAAATTTGTAATTTTGTTTTTGTTGGCATCTAGTGGAAGATCTGGGAGTCAATTAACTTCTATACACAGTATCCATGCTAATAATTTTAGATGTAAACTAAGAGTAACATAAATGTTAATAATAAAAACTCAGCATCCATACAAAGGGACTTACACAAACTCACATCTTTTCTCTGGAGATATGTCTTCTTAAGACAGACTATTAGAGCCATGGATAGCAGACTGATGAATTTATTAACTATGAACACCACTGTTTATTTTCTCAAGTTTTTATTTTTCGAACAATATTCAAAATTTAGCGTTCATGTGAATTGCATGATTTCAATTTATCTCAGTTGTTTGTTTCAATGCTACAAAAATGTTTCCTAATACTAAATTAACTGTTGTAAAAGATAAATGTAAATATAATGGAAATAATTATAATATATGATGATGAGATAACATTAACTAAATATACTAATGTAATAATGCTGATTTAATACTAGAAAAATAAATAAATTATTAGGACACTCACACCTATCATATATTATTTTTTATTAATTAAGAATTTTAATTTAAAAATTAAAACCTACTTTTTACAATATATATAATACTAATTTGAAAATTTGAAAATTTTGAATCTTATAATATTACATTATATGATTTACTAATTACATAGATTTATTGAAATAATGTTTAAAATAATATATAATATAAACTATTCAATGTAGAAGATTCTATTGTAGTAATTACATTGTTATTATGATCTTATATTATTATAATATTATGAAATTGTTATTAGTATGTTCGCATTATTTTTAAGTATTATTTAAAAATGATTGATTTATATTATTTTTAAATTCTTTTGAGAAAATTATACATATTAATAAAAATATTACATTTTTTTCTAGTCTAACATATACAATGATTTAAAAAAAAAGTAGATGCACCATTCATCTGGCAAGTGATGGAATGACACATGCAAAGTTTCATCTTTGCTAGGGGTTTCTTCGGAGGCATTGCTTCTGCTTCTAGTGTTCTTGTGAATGATCCTCTTACTCCTCGCGAGGCTACCAACATTTGCTCTTCTAGTGTGTTTGCCCTAGTGGATGATCTTGCCAAAAGTGTTGGTCAGTATGTTGTGTCTACTCTGTTGATTTCTTCTACAATGATGTCTTCATCTATGGTTTTGACTACGGATGCCAAAATTTCCCCTTTGTCATCAGTTCTGATTTATATAGATGTGAGGGTGAAGGGGAATGTTTATCCTCCTTTCACCTTTGTCTACTTGTGTTGCTAAGGTGGAAGAGGTGTGGATTACTATTAAACATAAGAAATGTAAACCCCTTTAGTCCTTGTTTGAAATGACCCTTTGTTCCCATAAGACAAAGACTTAAGGGTAAATCAATGTTTTGGTTGGAAAGGCTTGGTCGCCTCTCTTGACCTTTCCCTTCTTTTGGTTGCATTTTGGTTATTCATGACTATTCTTTTTGACATCCATCATTTAAGGGTGTGAGTGATAGTAACATGGTTGTGTTTCCTTTTTCTCTATTTGGCTAGGATGTCCTTTTTTGTCGTGTAGTGTGTACTCTTAAATACTTTTAGATTTGGGGTTTCAGGTCCCTTCTTAAACCTATTTTGTATAGTCTCAGAGCCTCTTCAAAAATTATTTTGACTTAATCAAAATAATCCACAATGATTATGTTACGTTAATAATATAAATGAAAGCTATAAATTTTAGTAATTCAAGCAAAAATCAATTCAAACTCATTAGGAGAAAATAGGATAGATAAATTTTTTATATGGTCAATTTATTAAGAGTATACACTTTATTGTCTAAAATCTTCCTCGCATTAATTTCACCTAACTTACTTCAAATTATTGCACAATATAATCTTTTTGCTTATAGAAAAACGTACGAATATGAACAAAATGTTCAATAATGAAATTTGAACATAAAATGCATAATTTGTGTTATCTAATTTGCACATTGATGCCCTACCTTTGGATCTAGATGTGTTCGGGTACAAAGATGGGATGTGCTTTATATGTGCATTGGAAGGGCATTAAGGTGTACTAGAGTGGAACCTTATGCTAGTGTCTATTTTAAAATGAAAAAAGATTAATTTAATTTAAGGCATGTGCATTTAGGAGTTCCTTTGTTATCTTCTGAAAAACCTTAAACAACCCTTTATGAGGCCATTCAATGCTTTTGATAAATAAAAGCACCAAGAGGGTGTTGATCTATCCAACAACAGAGCTAGAACATTAATAGCACATCAACCATAGCTAGCATAATCATAGCAAAAAGAGCAACACTACTCTTTTATCAAAAACATAATATGACCCATAAAGTAGAGTATTAAAAGTGTTATCAAGATAGTCTTTAAATTGAAAGCAATTACAAACACATCACCACGCAGTGTGGGTATCACCAGTTTTCCACGAATAGTTTAAACAACCATAAAGGCTTCTACGGAACAAAAAATAGAGCTTTGCCTATACCATAAAAGCTAAATTTTAACATTTCCACTAGTTGCTTGGAAAGCAACATAGTAGTCCACTCCTTAAGGAACTCAAACAGTTCCTTGTAGTTCTTGTCCGTCTTGGCCTTGGTGCCAGTGATTTTATCCTGAAGCATGTAGAGGGTGCCAAAGTAGGAGTGCATGACTTTGATAGCAAATTTGTTGGAATCCTTGAGCCATCTATTGAACTTGTCCACCTCCTTACTCAGCTCCTTGACCGCACCTTTGAAAGTCACCAATAGGCTCTTGAAATTCCCCAGCGTCTTGCCAACCTCCGAAGCGATGACTTCCATCTTAGCATTGTACTAAAGAGAGACTTGCATGGGAGAGGGGTTTGGGGAAGCGCTTTCTACAAGGATTACATGAGGGGATAAGGGAGGGGAGGGGGTGTGAGGGGGGTTCGCTTTTTTGTTTTGTTTTTCTTTTTCTAGCACGGGAGGGGGAGGCACATATTTTGTTGGAAGACGACTCATTAATGGCTTTCACAACAGAATTCTTAGACTTTGTAGACTCATTTTTCTTTGGTGATTCTATTTGACCTATGGGCACCTAGAGTTTCAATGTGTTTGCTAGAATCAATCGCAAAAACCTCTTTTTTTCTTTTCTCAGGTGACCTGGTGATCTTTGTATTGATTTTTTCATTAAACCTAAGGGGGAGGAAGACTCTATTTTAGGTATAAGTTTCCAAAATTTTTTGATGAGGGGTGACTAGAGGTGCACAACCGACAAATCACTTAATGCCATCATTCATGGCAAAAGTCAGATTTGGTTTTTTATGCTCTTCTACTAGATGAATGAATCAAAATCACAGTGGATAAAGAGGTAATTATTGTCCTTAATGACCTTTTTTTACATAGAATGCTTTTGTTGGCCAATTTAAATCCCTGTTTAATCAGGTTATCCTACATTTGGATATTCTCATGGAGGAGGGACCACAAAAAAATAAAATTTGGGAGTAAGTTGAGGATCCCAAATCTTCACGCATCATATGATCTTATCAACTTGAAAAAATTGAGGGGTTCTAATATGCTATAAGCCATCAATTAGATCCTATGCAACTTCTTTGATACCCAAATTATCACCCACCCATTGGACTAGATTAGCCCACTTCCCTTGGTTTATGTACCCTTCCACCTTCTCCCCTAGTATTGGATTAAGTGTTGGAAATATTATGACAAGCTAAGTTACTAAGAGGGGAGGGGTGAATCAATAACTTATAAAACTTATCCCAATTAGCAATTAATCCTTTATATGAATTCTGATCTAACTGCATGCATGAGGAACTAAAAAGATGAAAGCATACACAACACTTTAACACACAAGATTTGGTGACCCAAAAACCTTCCAAATAGAAAGTAAAAATGGGGTGGGGATGATACCCACAAGCTTTAGTACTGCAGTATAAAGTTGGCTTGTTAAGACTTACAATGATCACTTCTGATGATCTGCCCTATTAGGAGCAATAAGGACTGCCAGGTCCACCTTGCAAAAGGATTTACAAACATACAATGAAGTACACATTTGGTAAAGAGATTTATATAAGACTATTAGGTCTACCTTGTTAAAGGATTTGACTGATCCACTTGTTAGGATGAAACAGTCGCTGATCGTTGATCTACAACTTGGTTTGTTGAATGAGATTCTTTTGAGTGTATAAATCACCTTCTGCGATAGATGAACCTATGCTGCTCCTTATACTGTTGTAGCCTTTGTAATTCACTCTTCTGCTCTTCTCTGATGATTACATTACTTCTCTTCAATTATATTGATGTGATACAATACATTACATATATATCAATCCAATTGCATAATTACAAAGTCGGCCACAATACAAGTTTACACAAATATTACAAAGTTAGCCAAAGTGTAGAAACTCAGGTTCTGAAGATTGACTCGGTGAGGTTCTAATACTTGGCATCCACTATCAATGCTCAACATCGTCATGCACTTGGTAGACATAGAAGCTCAGTCCATACTGATCACTTCCAAGTAGTCTTGAACTTGGTCTGCACTAGTGACTCGGTGAATACTATGAGACTCAACATATAAACTGAATCACTTGATTCACACTACATAGGTCGATCAACACTATCACCTCGAGCTTGGTATAAACTGAGTCTCTTGGTTAACACTAAGTAGCTCGGTTAACACTGGACTCGCATCACATCAACTGTGAACTCGGTGAGCACTGCACAACTTGGTTTGCACTGGTAAGCTCAACATACACTGAGTTTACACTGCTGATCATCACCTTAGTAGTAACTGCTCAGTGCAAATTGAAATCTGTCCAAAGGACTCAATAGCAATTGTAGAACTCAGTAACAACTAAAATGCTTGGTTAATACAGTTAACTATACAATATGCTCAATATGAACTTACAATCTGAATAAGTGTATGTCACTAATAACAAACATGACTGGAATGTCAACAATCTCCTCCTTTGGCATTAGTGACAAAAACACTTATCAGTCAAAACTGAATTCAAGAACGTTCAACAACATCTTTATCCATCACCTTATGTCTCCAACTCGGTAGAGTATACTATTTTTGAGATTTTTCAAAATTGGTTTTGTAAGAGATTTTTTTTGTACATGGTAATACTCCCCCATACATAATTTACAGTATACTATACATAGAATATATATATATTTTAATTTGCAATTTTCTTTCAATTTTCTCTACTATTTCATATCACATCTTATCCAATCTTTTCACATCTTCTCCCCCTTTTATCTTCTTATAAATTCTCCTATAGTTTCTCCCTCTTTTTAATATTAATGCCAAAGATTTATGCTTATATTTACATAGTAATGCCAAAATGAGACAAGAAGTCTGAATGTACCTTCAATATGAGCGCCAAAGTCTTGTCCCAATTCTCTTGCAAGACCCTGCATGTGTGCAATGCCACCTGTGCTTTTTCTTACAATTCAATCATGTGGTCTGCAATAGAGAAATTATTGTCATGGATGAGTGTTTCTGAATATGCAATATGCTTCTGCAGTGCATCCATGTTAGGGAGAATCATATTCTAGATATCTATCAAAGTAGATCTGATTCTTGCTTCTTCTTTGAGCAATTTTGCCTTCTTATCTGTTAGAAATATGATCTCGTTGAAGTGAGCAGAGGTAGAACTTGGGTCAATTTACAACTATTGTGCACTTGGCTTCAAATCTTCATCAATTTTAGACAATTTCTTTTATTTCTTTTGTGAAAATTGATGTATCACATAACTTACCAAAAAGTAATGATACATTAGTGCAAGAGGTTTCTAGAGAGCCCAAAATAGTAGATAGCTCTACTTGGTGAATGACAATATGTTGAGCAATAAGTTCTAAAACTTTATTCTCAAACTTTTTCTCGGCTCTCTATAACAATTTATCCTATCCATTCAAGTCTTCATTGTATTTCTAGATTGCCTTAACCGAGCACAAAATTTTGGATAAAACAAACATGATTGGAATGTCAACACTAAGAAGGTTTTTGTAGGTTGAGGAATTTGCTATGATCTAGACCCATGTCCTTAATCCAATTATCCAACCAAAACCCGATTCTTTCTCCATTATTCAGTTACCATTTGATGCCTTTTGAAGTAGATTTTTGCACCTATTAAGCGCATTCCAAAATTTGACCATTGAGGTAGGTTCCTCATCATGAATTTCTCCCCAAAAGAGTTCCAATTCAAGTACTTGGCCTACATAATGTGAAACCAATCCTCTTTCCCTTTTATGAGTTTTCAAGCTACCTTACAGTTTAGAGCTTTATTAAGATTATTGATCTTTCGTGGCTCAAGACTGCCATACTTTTTAGGGGAGCAGACAATATCCTAGTTGACTAAAGACATTTTCTTTTTCTCTTTAGTTCTTGCATAGAGTAAATTGTGTTGGAGCTTTTCAAGTTTGTCCATCATAACTCTAGAAATTTTGAAAAGAGAGAGGAAATACACATATTCCTTTAAGTGATGATCTTATAAGCTGTAGTATATGGGCATGGTTTAGAAGCTTACCCTTCTACCCAATGAGCTTTTTCTGAGTGCATTATAGGATTGTAGACCAGAAGTCAGCTTTAACCTCTTTGACAGTTAGGGGGAGCCCTAGGTAAGTGGAGATGAGATTAACCGACTATATATTGATTATCTTTGTTTGGATATCCATACTAGTGTTGAAGAAGAAGATCCTGCTCTTTTGAAAGTTAATGCTCTATCTAGATACTTCAACATACTTATCTAGAAGGAGTTTCCACTATCTGCCTCAATCACTAAAGATTCATCAAGGAAAAAAGTATCATCCACAAATAATTGAATAACATAGGGGGGAGGGTTGAGGTCAGTTTGATGCTCTTGATGCTTCTTTGATTCACTAGATTTTGCATAAACCTTTCAGGATCCTTTGCAATCAAGATGAAGAGATAGGGTGTCCCCTTGACGAAGGCATTTGTTTGGAGGTGAAGGATTCTCCCAAAGTGCCATTAACAATAATAGACTAACTAACAATTTCCACACATTCTTTGATTATAGTAATGAACTTATGATTGAAACATGAACATTCAAGAACTCTATAAAGAAATGACTAATTAACATTATCATAAGCTTTTGAAATATCAAGTTTGAGGGAAATACCACCATTTTAAATTTTGTCCATAGAATGGATAATTTCATAGGTGGAGATTTCAACATCAAGTATTTGTGTTCCAGGAACAAACTCTTCTAATTTTGATTGATGATTTTGTCCAATAGTGGCTTAATCCTGTTCACCATAATTTTAGATAAATTTTTGAAGAAAGTGGAGCATAGACTTATGGGCCTAAAGTTAGAAATAGACTTTGGGTTATTGTGTTTAGGAACCAAAACAACAAATTCTTTGTTATGATACCGAAGGGTTTTACCTATCCTAAAGAAGTCTCTTGCACTTCTAGCCCAAGGATGTCCCAAAATTCTTGAAAATATATAGGTAAAAACCATCTGGACCTGGTGCCTTGAAGGAATCCATAACAAACACCACCCTTTAGACCTCCTCATTTGTAACATGACCAAGGAGAGTTTCATTGTCCCCTGCAGTGACCACATTGGGAAGGTGGCATAGTAGGGGGTCTTGGAGGTTGTTATTCCCACACAAGGCAGAGTAAAAGTTTTTAAAAGAGTTTATAACACGCAGGTCGAGCTACAACTTGTAATTTATCACTTCCACCCTATCATTTTGTATAGAACCTATAATGTTCCTTTTTCTATGGTTATTCATAGATCAATAGAAGGAGGACATGTTACGACCCCCTTCCTTTAACCATTACACTTGAGATCTTTGCTTCCTGTAAGTTTCCTCCTTGGCCCATAGTTGCTTACAATCTTGGCAACATTTTTCCTCCTTGTTTTGCACATCTAAAGGTGTGTTCCCCATAGCCAGTTGGGTTTCTAGTTGTTCCAAAGTGTTGGAGAAGTCATTTTGTACAAAGATGTCCCCAAAATTTTCTTTACTCCACCCCTTGGTTTCAAACCCGATAACCTCAAGTTTGGAAACAACCCTATACACAGCAATGCTCTTGATAGGAGTAGCCCACCACTTTTTAGCTAGGTCCCTGAAGATAGGATTTTTTTCGATATTATTTCATAACTAAAAGGATGGGGACCTAACTTAGGAGCATCCAACAATCAAAGATTAGTGGATTATGACTAGGAGTCATTTTGGATAGGGACTTAAGATGGGTATCATTAACTAATTCCCAAGCTGAATAATCTAGGAATCTATCCAATCTAACCTGAGTCAAGTGCACCTATTTCCTATTGATAGACTAACTAAGAGGGTTTTCTGAAAGATTAATTTCTGCTAGATTGGAGTCATTTATAAAGTTTTCCAAGTCTCACATAGTATTATTGTAATCAAATTACCCTTCATATTTTTCTAAGTGATAGAGTGGAGAGTTGAAGTCACCATCTAACACAAAGTTATATGGCCGGTATGCCATCATACAATTACTAATTTTCCTTCGAGAGGGACTTCTTGCCCTTTTGTTAAGAGCATATATGTTAAAAAAAGCCAAGAATTTTGGTCCTTAAGAAAAGAGATTGCAAGGTAGTTTTGAAAGAAGGAGAAGCATGAGCCCTTCACACACACATGGTTTTATAGGGTGGTTGCACCTCCTAGAAGGCCCCACAAAATTAAGAGTAGATGAATATAGTCACTATCCAAATGATGTTCTCTAAAGTAGAAAAATTGTTGTCAGACATTTTGACTTCTTGAAGCAAAAGGATATCCACTTTATGTTCAAAAATATACTATCTAATAACATGCTATTTCCTTGGACTATTGATTCCACAAAAGAAAAATTATTTCTTACCTTTGTGGTTAGTATCTAGGGTGAGTTGCCTTCCTGCCACAATCTCCCTTTCACAAACTTTCTATCTATAAATTCTCTTTATGGGTTAGCCTTCTCAAGTTTCTTGTTTTGTTCTTTTTATTATGGGTTTTCCATTCTCTCCCATTAGCCCCAACTAGGACAACACCTTGTGGTTTGGTTGTAGTGCTCATAATACATTGGATAACTAGTGTGTCTTGGGGTAACCCTTCTTTTTGGGGGTTTGAGAGTTGTCAATCCCAAGATATCTTCAACACAAACTAGGTCCATTGTATTGTTCACCAAAGATTCTGAGCTTCCTAAAGGGCATTTGAGCCTAGAATTTTTCTGACTAAAGACCTTATTAGGTCTTGGAATTGCCACCTTAGTAGCCATTTCATTACTAGAGATTGAGAATTTGCATTAGTTCTCAGGCTAACAACCTTTGAACTTGACACCATGAACAATTGTGGTATCTCTCCTCCTTCCAGTGTCATGTTCGTAACCACAATGGTATTGCTATTAGTTGAGGTGGCATTACCATGTTGACCTCATCCACATCTTTAATAGGAAGATTAAGAGAATTGTTGAGTGTTGTCTTTAATGACCAATAATATCTATTTGGAAATAAATTTGTGACAACTAGTCAAAAGTAGCTACAAGAGAAAGAAGTCTAGAGTTATCAGTCGAGAAGCACATTGGCATACACTTTGGCACACCCACATTGGCACATGATGATAAATATGATTACAATGAATCCAAGTCATCAATGATGTGACAAAAGATGAAAGATAAACAACACAAGAAAGCAAGGACAAAAGACCACCAATGGCTCATGAAGGCATTGGCAACACTACCAACCTAGACCGCAAGCATATGGTTCATGGGTCCTCTATGAATGGAGTCATCTTGGAATTTAAGTTTTGAAGTCAAGAATGAGTGGGATAATCCAATTGTGGGAAAATGTGCCCTGACGTCGATATAATGATGTATACAACAAGTATCAAAGAGAGAGACATAGTTGTTGAGAACGATTAACTATTGCAAAAGAAGAAGATGAAGAGAACATAGAGTTAAAAAAATCAAGTTGAACCAAGTAGAGGGAGAGAAAAATAGTAACAAACTATTATAGGAAACCTAGGAAGAGGTGAGAAAAGATAATTCTCCAAGTGAGCAAGGAAGATTGGTGCATCTTCAAAGGAGACAACAATCTAGTATCACACTCAGGTTAAACACTTAGTATGCTTTCTTACCATATCATCTATTTGTAAGCTCCTAATAGGGAAAGCTTCATTAGGAAGCTTTTAGTAAAATCCTCTAACAAGGTGTCTCTCTGAAGGAGATTCGTAAGTCCTCTAGCCAGATAGCTTTTAACAAAGCTTTCATAACCTTAACATGTTGCAGGCATTCCTAATAGAATGCACTTCTAGAAGAAGCACTTGTAGCTCTTAATAGGGCACCCCTTTGCATGAATTATAAGGGTTAGTGGGTACATTATCCCTGATGTGGTTTTCATCCTCACATCAAGGGTTTCCATGTACAAAAATTATCTATGTTAACTTGATGAATGCTTTTGTGTGTGAGTTATCCTATTTTTATCTTACTGCATTTACCTTGTTTCTAGGTGTAAGGTAGATTGTGTTAAAGCTAGTAGGAAGAATCAAAATAATACCCTAATTTGTGAATGTTACAAACTCACCCCCCTCTTAGTAGCATATGGGACAAACAATTGGTATCAAAGTGCAAACCCTGGCAGTGGTGAGTTTAACAACTTAGTAGAAGATCAAATTGCATCTCAGAAGACATCTGGAAGATGCATTGGAAACCATTGAAGACTTGAAGGAGAAGCTAAGAAAGTCCTTAACTAAAAAGAAAGAAGCTAACATAGAAACTTAGTGAAAGCTAGGAAGTCATTGAACACAATAAAAGTAGATCTAAAGAGTCAGAGGAAGCCATTTTGGACCTAATGGCTAAAATAAAATAGCCAAGGGAAAAATAACACAACTAAGAAAAGAAAAAGAAGAGCTAACTAGAGAGGTTGCCAAAGGTCAAGTAGAAAGAGGTCCTACCATCTGGACAAGAGATGAAGCTATCATAATAACAAGTAGAGCGAGTGAGTAGGAGATCAAAGAGAATAGCCAATCCAACATGGAACAATTCATGGAACTGACCCAACAAGCGCTCAAGCTCATTGAAGAACTTAGAAGAAAAAATGAGTAAAATGAAATGAGAGCTCCAAAAAAATTGACAATAAATTGAAGGCTTAGAGAAGAAACAAAAGCATAGTTGGTCTTGGTTACCATGTTGACAGTAAGACTGAAGAAGGAGAGACTTTTGGAGCAAAGAGTCTGATTAGCTATAGAACATGATGTTAGAATAAGGGTATGTGGGGGGGGGGTAAATTAGTTATCTAATAAATATCACTATTATCAACCTTATTAGAGTTTAACCATATGAGTAATATAATTAGAAACCACAACAAGATACTCATACACAATAACACTAGATATGTTAACTAGTGAAACCCTTAATCGGAGGAAAAACCCTGGTTGGGATGGTACCCACAAGATGTTGTACTAATATAAATATTCCTTGTTAGAAGATGGACCATGTTAGGAGTCTATAACAACATTCAATACATATTAGTCTCTGTTAGGAGACTTTGAGTCCATTTTAGGAGATTCCAACCATGTTAGGAGTTGTGCTAACCCTATTAGGAGATGTGGGAGATAGTTGGACCCACTGCCCAAACAAATACAAGGTTTAGACCAATGAACCCACTGTCCAAAAGATCTTTGTATTATTCCTTGTAAAATAATTAAAATGAATAGTATTGCTTTCTTTTGTTCTATCAACTGAACTTTTTCTCCTTCTGATCTTGTAACTAGATCACAAAACTCACATCCAATAATCTCTTGGATCACTTGTATTCAGTAAGCACTATGCTCATTTTCACATTTTGCACTTCATGAAATGATCACAACATACTACAGACAAGGAAAACATCTTTTCTTTATACTATATCTTCAAAATAATCCCTTGATTCAGCCTTGAGACTTTCCCAATTAATTATACCAACATAATTGATTAATTAATTACAATAGCGTTGTCAGCTCACAATCTATACAAAGTTTCACACGTGTGATACTAGAGCTTGCACATCTATTGACATCATCATCTAACTATCCTCTGTCACTATCTAACTATGCATCTCTTTATTACAACTTAGATAAAAGATATAACACAAACATCAAATACTGCTTTCCAAGCACTTTGTCTCTAAATTGCTCTTTGTAAATTAGGTACAACTTCCATACATTTTTGACTTACATGTTGCGCATTGAACCACATCATCAGGACACTATACTGAACATGTCGATGGCCACGCATCATTGGACAAGAAAAACCTTGTTTGTACAACTACGGTCTCTTGAGCTGTTACTTTGCCAGTGTTCACAGACTTACTAGTATGTTGAAATCAATGACAAACACAGTCATGAATGCAACATGTCAATACTCTCCAATGCTTAGGATACTCCTCCAATGTAGTATCATTAGCATTCATGCTAGCAATCTCCCCCTTTGGCATTGATGGAAACATATATGAAAAATATCTAAGTTCTAAGAATATCAAATAGTACTCTGCTGCTATTGTTGTTGTACTCATCTTCTCAAATCCTCTTCATTAATGAAATCTAAAATCCTCTGGAACACTTCTTTATTCTTCTTCTTCTTTAGGATCTGTAATAGTTGTTCACAATAAACAACTCACAATACATATTTCCCCCATAGAGATATTCCCCCTTCTTCTTTACACAAATCTTTCTAAATCTCCCTAATAAAGTAGAGACTTATATCCCATTTATACTTTTCTTATGCATTCTCTCCCCCATTCAACTAGAGGGTGTTTTTCATGTACATATCTCCCCCATTGACATCAATGATAAAATCCTCATTATGTCAACTTACTACTCCAAGTCTTCAACTAGCTCAAGTGTCTAAAGACACTGTTCAAGAAAGAATACCAAGAGTCCTTAATGAGTCAACTCATCTCAGATACTCCCCCATATGGGAATCATCAACATTTAGTCCAGTCTAAGAATAGTACTTAGTACCACTAGACTGATGCACTTACTACATCATCTACTCAGAAGTAGGCAGGGGCATAACTCCAAGCATACCTCTCAAGTACTCAAATGTATCTTTAGGTAAGGGCTTTGTAAAGATATCTACAATTTGATCTTTAGTGCTTACATGCTCTAATATGATCTCTTTTTCTATTTCTTTCTCTCTCTAGACATGATACTTAATAGATATATGCTTAGTCTTCGAATGCAATACAAGATTCTTTAACACACTCAATATACTTGTGTTATCACAATAAATGATAACAGGTTCTGCAAACTCAATTCTGATATCCTTCAACATCTGTTTCATCCACATCACTTAATTGAAATTATTTGCTGCTACAACATACTTTGCCTCAGTTGTACTTTGTGAAATACATTCTTGTTTCTTTCTTATCCAAGGAACCAATATTCCTCCAAGGAAAAATGTTCCACCACTGGAGCTCTTTTGGTCATCCATATTGCCTGCCTAAGCCACATCAGTATATGCACATAGAGTGAAATCACTTAATCTATCATACCAAATTCTATAGTTAGATGTTTCTTTCAAATATTTGAATATCCTCTTTATTGCTACATATTGATACTCCTTAGGATCAACTTGAAATCTAGCTACAATCCCAGTTGCATTTCCTATATCTAGTCTGGTGTGAGTCAGATATTGCAAACCTCCAATTATGGATTTGTACTTCTTCTAGTCAACTATAGGTGTCTTATCTCTACTAGATAACTTGTGAGCAATTATCATAGGTGTACCAATAGGATTGCAACTTTCCAATCCAAACATTTTCAACAAATATTTCAAGTAGTTAGCTTGTGAGATGAAAATACCATCATTGTTTTGCACAATCTACAATCCTAGTAAAAACTTCATTTTTCCTATCATGCTCATTTCAAACTCATTCTTCTTTTCTTCAACAAACTTATCACTTGCTTCATCATCACCTCCAAATATGATGTCATCAACAAATATTACTATTATCAACAAACCATTCTCAATTTTTTCAAGTACAAGTTACTATCTATCATACTTTTAGCAAATCCAAGTTTTGATAAATAGTTGTCCAACCTTGCATACCATGTTCTTGGTATTTTCTTCATACCGTATAGATATTTATTTAGTTTGCATACCATACCTTTGTCTTCTATCAAAGGAAAGCCTTCAGGCCTCTCAATATATAACTCTTCTTTAAGTTCTCCATTCGTGAAGGTTGATTAACATCCATCTGATATACTTTGAAATTCTTATTCACTGGATAAGCCAAAAACATTCTTACTGCTTCCATTTTGGCTATAGGTGCACATGTCTCCTCATAGTCTATGCCTTCTTGATGTGAATATCCCTTGCATAAAAGTCTAGCCTTGTTCGTCACAACTTTTCCTTGCTCATTCATCTTGTTTCTGAATACCCATTTGGTTCCTATCACATTCTTATCTTTAGGCCTAGGAACTTACTCCCATGTTCCATTCCTCACAATCTGATCTAATTCTTCCTTCATTTCTTGAATCCAATTATCATCTTTACATGCTTCATCTACACTCTTAGGTTCAACTTGAGAAATCAAACATATCTCTTCATTAACTCTGTTTCTTGTCATCACACCTTTTTCTTTGCTTCCAATTATTTGCTCTGCAGAGTGATTCTTTGTTAAATTCCCATTAGGGGTAGGAGTTGATAGCTCAACTCTTATCTCATCTCTAGTTTTAGACCTTTTCTCTCCTCTTTGCTCAACAATTAACACATCATTCTATAGATCATTGTTAGTCTCAAAGAAAACTTCTACATTTTGTTTAACAATTCCAAAATTATCTTCTTCTTCATTTGAATTGTAATCTAACATCTTTTCCTTAGTTCCAAACTTTTCATCAATGTTTAAATTTGCGCACTCAACTATTGTCTTAGTTCTATGATTAAAATATCTATATGCCTTTCTTTTCAATAAATAGCCAATAAACATACCTTCATTACTTGTTGGATCAAACTTGTCAACATCATCATCTCTCTTAATATAAAAATTACTTCCAAATAATCTAAAATACTTAACTAATGGTGATTGACCAAACCATAGTTCATAAGGTGTCTTGCTCATACCTTTTTTGATTCGCACTCTATTCATTGTGTCCACTGTTGTATTGACTACATCTCTCCAAAATGTCTTGGATACATCATTCTCAAACAGCATCACTCTTGTTGCCTCTACTACTAATATGTTTTTTGTTTCTACAATCCCATTCTATTGAAGTGTCCTAGGTGAGGATAACTACCTTTGGACTATCTATTCTTTCTATTATCTCCAAAAGTTGTTAAACTTATCCTTCAAGGACTTGATGATCTAATACCAATTGTTAGAATATATAGTCCTCCAATATAACTTAGAGGTAGGGGGTGGGGGGTGAATCGGTTATCCAACTAATATCACTATTATCAACCTTATTAAAGTTTTACCATATGAGTAATTTAATCGAAAACCACAACAAGATACTCATACACAATAACACCAGTTATGTTAACTAGGGAGACCCTTGATTAGAGGGAAAACCCCGATGGGGATGGTACCCACAAGATGATGTACTAATATATATATTCCTTGTTAGAGGATGGACCCTGTTAGGAGTTGTGGAAGATAGTTGGACCCACTGCCCAAACAACTTAAAGGTTAAGACCAATGAACCCACTCTCCAAATGATCCTATATTATTCCTTGTAGAATAATAGAAATGAATAGTACTTCTTTCCTCTCTCTTGTCAACCGAAATTCTACTCCTTTTGATCTTGTAACTAGATCAAAAAACTCATATTGAATAATCCCTTGGATTGCTTACTCGCATTCAGTAAACACTCTTCTCTTTTTCACACTTTACTCTTCATTCAACGATCACAACATACTTCAAAAAAGGAAAACATCTTTCCTTTATACCATATCTTCAAAATAATTCATTCAGTTGGCCTTGAGGATTTTTGAGTTAATTATAATAAGATAATTAATTAATTACAATTACAACAACATTGTTGGCTCATAGTCTATACAAAATTTCACATGTGGCATACTAGGGCTTGCGCATTCGCTTACATTATTATCTAACTTTTGTCTGTCACCATCTGACTATGCATCTCTTTATTACATGTCAGATGAAATATATAATACAAATATTAGAAAATTCTTTCGAAGCACTTTGTATTTGAATTTCTCTTTGTAAATTAGGTACAACTTTAGTAGGTCTTTGACTTAAGTGTTGCACATTGAACCACATCATTAGGATATTGTACTGAAGATGTCCATGGTTGCGCATCACCATGCAAGAAAAACCTTTTCTGTACAACTATGATCTCTCTTTGTTACTCTATCAGTCTTCACAAACTTACTACTATGTTGACATCAATGACAAACACAATCATGAATAGAACATGTCAATACTCTCCAATGCTTAGGATACTCCCCCAATGTAGTATCATCAACATTCATGCTAACACATGAAGCACATATAAAAAAGGTAAGGGTACTAATAAACCCATATGTAACTTTTATGGTAAGAAAGGACACCATTATAGTATGTGTTGGTTTAAGTAGATTACATCTATTTAGCGATGTACCTGTGAAGGGAACTACAAAAACTACCATCTTTATGGCCACAAAACACAATAGTGTATATCTCATTTTAATGAGTTAAAAATTGATGGAAATTGCTACTATTGCAACAAAAATGAAATTAGAGAAGAAGATTGTCAAACCAAAGATTGAGATTGTCAAAGGTCTCCTAAGGAAACAGATCTCGTAGGAAGGGGCATGTTTCACACATCGATTTGGATGACCTGTGTATAAAAAGGTCACCTAGAAACTCAATGCACCTGACCATGGAAATGTATCAAAATGACCTATATCTATCACAGGGATAGGTCATCTTGCAAGAGACTATAGATGTTGTAGAAGACAAGGTAGAAAGTCCCCAGTTAGAAAGGAGAACACTCTTACCATTGAACTGCTGGAGTAATACTTCACCACGAAGTGGACAAAGAAGAGTGAAGTGGTTAAAGCAAAGCCAAAAGAGGTGGAAAGATCACTTGTCAGTGGTTAGACTTCACAAACTGAATAAGCTCTCAAATATTAAAGGAGTTAGAAGACAAAGACAATAGTCAAAAAATGGTCCCCTGATTCAAAACTAGTAGTAATGCTTACAAAGAGAAGAAATTTAGATGCCAATGAAAAGCGTGAATTTTTAATTAATAGTGAAAAATTAACTATTACCGAATGACTCAAAGCATTAATGATATATTTCCTATGATAGGAAAAGCTTTTATTGGTTTGTGTTACCCTAACAACACAAATCTCGTGACATAAATACAAGGAATGCGAGCCATTTGATACTTTTCATTGTGAAAAAACTCATCCTTTCATGCTGGAAGACCCTAAAAGATCAAAAGAAAAGAGAATCATTTGCAAGGAGATATCTTTATAGTAAAGAGTCATGAATCAAGTACGACAATGGTAGAAGAGATCAATAAGGTGAATGTGATCAACACCAGGCATAATAGTCACCCTCAATATAAAGGAATCATATCAAAAGGGAAAGACGTTAAGACGAAACCGCACTATCATGTTTGCACAATGATGCCTTGCTCACAAAAGATGTGAGGGTGTACCTAGAGGTTAAGATACAAGATATCAGTGTTAATGAAATCAGGAGGCAATATGACACATTCTTCTCAAAGAGATCCCTAAAAGAAGAACAGAAAGATCCATTGGAGTCCAATAGTCCAAATACCCAATTTCTTTCATGAGTCTTTGTAGAATTCATGAACAATATGTATGGTTGGACAAACTGTATAAGATGACCAAGGCCCTAATTGAAAGGGTAACTGGGTTCAACACATCAGGAATAGATCTATTGATGAATGTCATCTCAGTAAGATAAGTAGGTTCATTCATTGGAGAGAAGACAACACGAGATGTAATGGAATCTTCTATTGGTGACATTCCTAGCAACAAATTGAGGTTTAGAGTCATGGTGTTAGGCTACAAGTTGTGCCACACTAGTAGAATAAACCATGTTCTAGGAAACATCACTTATAGAGCATTTAAAATCATGCATAAGACATCAAGGGTTGATCTATGTGGATATCTTCACAGGAAGATACTAGAAAATGCTAGGAAGAAAATGAATGATCATTATAATCAAGCATTATGGTTTGGATTCATACCGGTATGTATCTTTTTCTATCCAAGGGGAGAATTCTTTGGATCCTCAAACATCAAATGGAATGAAGACCAACTAGTCATGACTCAAATAGGATAACTATAGAAAATATTGGAAGGCAAGGGAAATGCCATGATGTAGGAGTATTTCAAGAACCTCCAAAAGGAGATGAATACGAGAGAATTGATGCCCACAAGTACGGTAGAAAGCTAAAAAGATAAGATTTTATTTCTAGAAAGTAAAAATAAGTATATTGTGTGCTTGGTGCAACTAAGAGGCCTATGGTTAACACCCTTTGGATATGAGGTAAGAGATGAGGAGGGAAACCCCTACATAAAGAAACTACTAACCTAAAGCAAAATAGATATATTGCCTAGATTTGGTACCTGTGTAGAAATAAGAAACATAATACTTATGAAGAAAAAGGCTAGACATCAGTCAACAACACAAAGAGTAATAAGAAATCAAGCACCAAAGCCCTTCCAAGCTATGCCATCCAAAGAAATGAGTGCTAAAGAAATGAAGGAAGAGCTAGTGATAAGTTCACCTCACTTGGTCCCAACACAAAATAGAAAAGAATCATTCCTAGAAGATCTAGAAACTTAAGAATTAGTACCTAGTGATGATGCAGTAGGAGCAATTGTGATCATGGGGGCTACTGACAAAGGAGTAGAAGCATCACCAACACCACAAAAAAGGTAAGAAGAAGTCAAAACCAATTCCCATAGGTGTTGGTTTGAATACAATTATAAAGAACGATGATTAAACCATTCTAAAGAATAGATTTACAAAGTTTTATGAAGAAAATAAAGAAAAAGTTGTAGGTTCTATTTTAAAAAGCTTGATGATTAGAGAACGAAGACCATTTGATGTTGGGTTTGAGTTTCCCAAAGACCTAAAAAATATCCTAAATGATAAATGGAGTGTAGGAGTAAAATATTATGAGAAAATGGTGAAGAATGTCTAAGCAAGTTGAGAGTAAAGTTGAATGAGTCACAATAGAAGGTATAGATAGAGGCATACAAATGAAGATATAAAAAAATTAGGGATATAATAGACCTCATAACCACTTGAGTGAATCAAACTTGAGCTATTATGAGCCAACATCTGAAGGAGTTTGCTCTAGACATTGAGTGAATCGGTTATCCAACTAATATCACTATTATGAACCTTATTAAAGTTTTACCATATGAGTAATTTAATCAAAAACCACAACAAGATACTCATACACAATAACACCAGATATGTTAACCAGGGAGACCCTTGATCAAAGGGAAAACCTTGGTGGGGATGGTACCCACAAGATGATGTACTAGTATATATATTCCTTGTTAGAGGATGGACCCTGTTAGGAGTTGTGGAAGACAGTTGGACCCACTGCCCAAACAACTTAAAGATTAAGACTAATGAACCCACTCTCCAAATGATCTTGTATTATTCCTTGTAGAATAATAGAAATGAATAGTACTTATTTCCTCTTTCTATTCAACCAGAATTCTACTCCTTTTGATCTTGTAACTAGATCACAAAACTCATCTTGAATAACCCCTTGGATTGCTTACTCGCATTCATTAAACACTCTTCTCTTTTTCACACTTTACACTTCATTCAACGATTACAACATACTTCAAAAAAGGAAAACATCTTTCCTTTATACTGTATCCTCAAAATAATTCATTGAGTTGGCCTTGAGGATTTCCCAGTTAATTATAATAAGATAATTAATTAATTACAATTACAACAACACTGTTGGCTCATAGTCTATACAAAATTTCACATGTGGCATACTAGGGCTTGTGCATTCACTTACATTATCATCTGATTTTTCTCTGTCACCATCTGACTATGCATCTCTTTATTACATGTCAGATGAAATATATAATACAAATATTAGAAAATTCTTTCGAAGCACTTTGTATTTGAATTTCTCTTTGTAAATTAGGTACAAATTTAGTAGGTCTTTAACTTAAGTGTTGCACATTGAACTACGTCATAAGGAAACTGTACTGAACATGTCCATGGTTGTGCATCACCATGCAAGCAAAAACTTTTCTGTACAACTATGATCTCTCTTTGTTACTTTGTCAGTCTTCACAAACTTACTACTATGTTGACATCAATGACAAACACAATCATGAATACAACATGTCAATACTCTCCAATGCTTTGGATACTCCCCCAATGTAGTATCATCAACATTCATGCTAACACATGAAGCACATCTAATAAAGGTAAGGGTACTAATAAACCCATATGTAACTTTTATGGTAAGAAAGGACACCATTATAGTATGTGTTGGTTTAAGTAGATTACATCTATTTAGCGGTCTACCTGTGAAGGGAACTACAACAATTACCATCTTTACGGCCACAAAACACAATAGTGTATATCTCATTTTAATGAGTTAAAAATTGATGGAAATTGCTACTATTGCAACAAAAATGAAATTAGAGAAGAAGATTGTCAAACCAAAGCTTGAGATTGTCAAAGATCTCCTAAGGAAACAGATCTCGTAGGAAGGGGCATGTTTCACACATCGATTTGTATGACCTGTGGATACAAAGGTCACCTAGAAACTCAATGCACCTGACCATGGAAATGTATCAAAATGACCAGTATGTATCACAGGGATAGGTCATCTTGCAAGAGACTATAGATGTTGTAGAAGACAAGGCAGAAAGTCCCTAGTTAGAAAGGGGAAAACTCTTACCATTGAATTACTGGAGTAATACTTCACCATGAAGTGGACAAAGAAGAGTGAAGTGGTTAAAGCAAAGCCAAAAGAGGTGGAAAGATCACTTTTCAGTGGTTAGACTTCACAAACTGAATAAGCTCTCAAATCTTAAAGGAGTTAGAAGACAAAGACAATAGTCAAAAAATGGTCCCCTGATTCAAAACTAGTAGTAATGCTTACAAAGAGAAGAAATTTAGATGCCAATGAAAAGCATGACTTTTTAATTAATAGTGAAAAATTAACTGTTACCGAATGACTCAAAGCATTAATGATATATTTCCTATGATAGGAAAAGCTTTTATTGGTTTGTGTTACCCTAACAACACAAATCTCGTGACATAAATACAAGGAATGCGAGCCATTTGATACTTTTCATTGTGAAAAAACTTGTCCTTTCATGCTGGAAGACCCTAAAAGATCAAAAGAAAAGAGAATCATTTGCAAGGAGATATCTTTATAGTAAAGAGTCATGAATCAAGTACAACAATGGCAGAAGAGATCAATAAGGTGAATGTGATCAACACCAGGCATAATAGTCACCCTCAATATAAAGGAATCATATCAAAAGGGAAAGACGTTAAGACGAAACCACACTATCATGTTTGCACAATGATGCCTTGCTCACAAAAGATGTGAGTGTGTACCTAGAGGTTAAGATATAAGATATCAGTTTTAATGAAATCAGGAGGCAATATGACACATTCTTCTCAAAGAGATCCCTAAAAGAAGAACAGAAAGATCCATTGGAGTCCAATAGTCCAAATACCCAATTTCTTTCATGAGTCTTTGTAGAATTCACGAACAATATGTATGGTTGGACAAACCGTATAAGATGACCAAGGCCCTAATTGAAAGGGTAACTGGTTTCAACACATCAGGAATAGATCTATTGATGAATGTCATCTCAGTAAGATAAGTAGGTTCATTCATTGGAGAGAAGACAACACAAGATGTAATGGAATATTCTATTGGTGACATTCCTAGCCCCAAATTGAGGTTTAGAGTCATGGTGTTAGGCTACAAGTTGTGCCACACTAGTAGAATAAACCATGTTCTAGGAAACATCACTTATAGAGCATTTAAAATCATGCATAAGAAATCAAGGGTTGATCTATGTGGATATCTTCACAGGAAGATACTAGAAAATGCTAGGAAGACAATGAATGATCATTATAATCAAACATTATGGTTTGGATTCATACTGGTATGTATCTTTTTCTATCCAAGGGGAGAATTATTTGGATCCTCAAACATCAAATGGAACGAAGACCAACTAGTCATGACTCAAACAAGATAACTATAGAAAATATTGGAAGGCAAGGGAAATGCCATGATGCAGGAGTATTTCAAGAACGTCCAAAAGGAGATGAATATGAGAGAATTGATGCCCACAAGTATGGTAGAAAGCTAGAAAGATAGGATTTTCTTTGTAGAAAGTACAAATAAGTGTATTGTGTTCTTGGTGCAACTAAGAGGCCTATGGCTAACACCCTTTGGATATGAGGTAAGAGATGAGGAGGGAAACCCCTACATAAAGAAACTCGTAGCCTAAAGCGATATAGATATATTGCCTAGATTTGGTACCTGTGTAGAAATAAGAAAAATAATACTTATGAAGAAAAAGGCTACACATCAGTCAAAAGCACAAAGAGTAATAAGAAATCAAGCACCAAATCCCTTCCAAGCTATGCCATCCAAAGAAATGAGTGCTAAAGAAATGAAGGAAGAGCTAGTGACAAATTCACCTCACTTGGTCCCAAAACAAAATATAAAAGAATCATCCCTAGAAGATCTAGAAACTTAAGAATTAGTACCTAGTGATGATGCAGTAGGAGCAATTGTGATCATGGGGGCTACTGACAAAGGAGTAGAAGCATCACCAACACCACAAAAAGGTAAGAAGAAATCAAAACCAATTCCCATAGGTGTTTTTGTGAATACAATTATAAAGAACCATGATTAAACCATTCTAAAGAATAGATTTACAAAGTTTTTCGAAGAAAATAAAGAAAAAGTTGTAGGTTCTATTTTAAAAAGGTTGATGATTAGAGAACGAAGACCATTTGATGTTGGGTTTGAGTTTCCCAAAGACTTGAAAAATATCCTAATTCATAAATGGAGTGTAGGAGTAAAATATTATGAGAAAATGGTGGAAGAATGTCTAAACAAGTTGAGAGTAAAGTTGAATGAGTCACAAAAGAAGTTATTGATAGAGGCATACAAATGAAGATATAAAAACATTAGGGATATAATAGACCTCATAACCACTTGAGTGAATCAAACTTGAGCTAGTATGAGCCAACATCTAGAGGAGTTTTCTCTAGACATTGAGTGAATCGGTTATCCAATTAATATCACTATTATCAACCTTATTAAAGTTTTATCATATGAGTAATTTAATTGAAAACCACAACAAGATACTCATACACAATAACACCAGATATGTTAACTAGGGAGACCCTTGATCAAAGGGAAAACCCCAGTGGGGATCGTACCCACAAGATGATGTACTAGTATATATATTCCTTGTTAGAGGATGGACCCTGTTAGGAGTTGTGGAAGACAATTGGACCCACTGCCCAAACAATTTAAAGATTAAGACCAATGAACCCACTCTCCAAATGATCCTATATTATTCCTTGTAGAATAATAGAAATGAATAGTACTTCTTTCCTCTTTCTTGTCAACCTGTAGGTGCACTTTTAGTACACCATTTAAAAAAAAAAAAAAAACTTTGAAAGTTGCCTCCCATAAAGAATTTTCCAAAAATTGTTCCCGATATGCTTAACTAAGTTTCTATGAAGGATTGAATTATTTCCGGGTCCAGATATACAAATGTGGAAGCAAATAGAAGCCAAAGTTCATTTTTCCACCATGGAGAAGCACTTTTCTAATTTTCCACAATGGAGAAGTCAACTTGGGATTTTCCACCAAAGGAAAAATGAAGTGTAGTGGAAAACTCATTTTCTACTGCGACTTTCGTAGCACTTTTCTAATTTTCCACCATGGAGAAGCACTTTTCTAATTTTTCACAATGGAGAAGCCAACTTGAGATTTTTCACCAAAGGAAAAATGTGTAATGGAAAACTCATTTTCCACTGCGCCTTTCGCAGTTATTTTCTAATTTTCCATGGAGAAGCACTTTTTTGATTTTTCGGCAAAAAGAAAAATGCATAGCAGAAAATTCATTTTCCACTACGACTTTCACAGGCAAAGTCCAATTTTCCACATGAGGAGAGAAAAGGCAAATCTCAATCCAAGATGAAGGTATATGGGGTCTAGCATCAAGATTAATCCAGAAAAATATTTTGTGAATCAATCTACATCAAAATTGCACCCACTACATGAAAATGGAAAATTCATTTTCCACTACGAGTTTCGCAGTCAAAGTTGAATTTTCCACCAAAGGGAGAAGACAAAAGTCAGATTTTTGCTATAAGAATTCCAGAGAATTTCTCCCAAATTTTAGCAGAGAATTAACATTGTAAGAATTGAAGATAACATTGTTGCAGATTGAAGACATGGATTATAGAGCATTGAAAGAACAATGGCTAGAAATTTTATTTTATTAATTCTGATTTTGTAGCAGTCATATAGAGCAGAATTCAGAAATTCATATCTTTTTACTCATTGATTATTTTTCTGATCGCTCTGGTCAAGATGAAGATAACTAAGTTTGGAAGAACATATCCAAAAATGAGCTCAATCCAATGATGGAATAAAAAGATATGCCCCACGAAAAATGGGTCATTTTTACCTGGCAGAACTATTTATTTTGCTGTCCACTCAATGAAGGAAAGATTTTGATATTGATTTAACATATTTAAATGTCAATTGTAACATATAATTTAAATATGTTAATATCTATCATTATTAACTTTAGAAGTTAATAAGCATATCAGTTTTCAAAAGGAAAAATATGAGAAGTTGAAGAGACAAGATCAGTTACAGAATTAAAAAGTCACTGGAAGAAACCAAACATTTGCTGGAGAATGTATTTATAGTAAAACCTTTTCCATTGAGAGGGGCTTCTTTTCTGCAAGAGTAGGTATTGCTAGAGTAGAGGGAAGACAGTAGTTTATTTTATGCATTTCATTTCATGCATTGATTTCAGTAATAGATTTGGCCAGAGTTGCAGGCAAATAAAAATCAGAGCATTGTATTTGTTGTGTTCAAAACAAAGAAGAGTTTTGCTTCAAATCATAGAATTTGAGTATTATTTTCTGAATATATTCAATCAGAGTATTGTTGTGTTCAGTTTTGGACATTATCTTGCATCTTGTGTCAAATAATGAATGTGTTGTAGATCAGAGTATTTGCACGTATTTGTATTGCATAAATCTGAATATTAAATCTTCATTTCTTCATTGCATTCACATAATTTGCCTCCATATTGCATTACCGGTATCAAGAAGTCATAGGAATTGTGGGTTCTTGGCATTGGATAGGTTTAGGAACTAAAATCTGCCTGAGTTAGTTCTGTCTAGAGCTGGCTTGGTTTTCCTCTTCCATTCTTGGGTTAAGAATGTACTCAATTAGTTTAGGAACAAAAAAATTCATTGACTATCATTGATAAGGGAGCTGTACCTTTCAATTCAGAGGAAATCTATCAATCTCATGATAGATTATCCAACTGTTGGTATCAAATTATTTCTCATAGGTTCGGGCATGTAAGAGTTACATTGGAAAGAACAATCTATTTACCAACACAACCAGAATTCTAGTCCTTTTGATCTTGTAACTAGATCACAAAACTCATCTTGAATAATCCCTTGGTTTTCTTACTCGCATTCAGTAAACACTCTTCTCTTTTTCACACTTTACACTTCATTCAACGGTCACAACATACTTGAAAAAAGGAAAACATCTTTCCTTTATACCATATCTTCAAAATAATTCATTAAGTTGGCCTTGAGGATCAAAGTGTGAAGTTAAGTGTAGCTATCTATTTTAGTGTTTTTAATTAAATTTAAAAATAGGTTTTGGAGGAACCTAAAACTCTCTAGAAAATCATTACCAAAAGATATTCAAAGTGACCCTAAAAAAAATGTGAACACAAGCTAGTAGATCCCCAATATAATGAAAACATATAAAAATAAACAATATACCCAAATTACTCCAGTGGGTTCAAAACAAAGAACCCACAACTTGAAAAGAAAAAAGGAAAAACTAAGATTTTCATTTACCTCCCTTGTTCTAGGAGTACAATCATATCAAAAAGAGGAGGATATTTCTTGTGATGTTTTCTGATTAGAGGGATCTACTCTCATCTACCATAGTTTCCTTATCTTTCTAGGCCTGATTATCCAAAGATCTTAGAGAAGAATCTAGACAAGATTCATCACAAAGCAAGAAAGAACTTTCTTTAACCACATCAAAGTAACCACATAAATTTTTTTCTAGAAAGATATTACAACAACAACCACAAAATCATGTTGGACAGAACCAATAACAACAAAATCAGTAGAATCTACAAAACCAACATCCACAAAAATAATGGTTTTGTGTTGAAAATGACCAACAAACACTACATTTTGATGAACATTTTCTTCCACCTCTGTGAAAATATTTTCCAACCCAATAGGGTTTGGAAACTTTTTATGAAGGGTGGTCCTTTAAAACCATAAAATCATAACAAAAACAAGAAACAACATCAAATGCGAGAAAAAAATATGGACTTCTTATTTGCACCACAAATGCGAAATTACAGTTTCACAAGTACAATATGCTAACCCACATGGGCACCTTCATTATAGTAATCTGCAAGACAAGCTACGAACTATGACCATGAGTTGTCCTAGATAATGTTCGGGCCTTTCTTAAATAGGCAATTTTATGTTGACTGGGAAGGTTCTAGACATTGAAACTTAATACCTAGTGCCAATAGACCCTAAAAATACATATAGAGTCAGCCAAATACATCTTTGACAATTATTTTAGATATTTCGAGTAGCCCAACTTTGAAAGGCCATAACTTAGGAATTGTTGCTCTGATTGGCTATTATAACCACTTTTCAAAAATGCTAGCTCTTGATCTACAGGCTCAGAACTATAGAAATGCCCTTTTGTCTAGTTTTTGGACCTCATTCAGGCACTCTAAGGCTTCTAACAGTGAGCCTAAATATTTTTCTACAATTTTTTCCACCGAAAATTTGCAATGACTTCTCTGATACTCAAGATGGAGCAATGAGATTTTTATGGTAGGCTTACAACTCTAAAATAAACCATATGTAGAAAATGAGAACATTCCAAGCTCGTATGACAAACTGACTAAAAATAGCAAGTTCCCATTAATAGTAACCACCCTATTTACTAGCCCTTATTAAAATAGAAAAGATTTTTTTTTTTTTTTTGGTGATACAAGATTGCTCTTACACCCAAGATGCTCCTACATCACCTTTGTTATCCCTAGACTAGAATTAATAAAAGGAGCATCACCTCGTTCTAAAATAGTCTGCACCCAATCTAATCTAGAAGAGTATTGTGTATCTAATATAGGAATCTTGCACCCTTGAGATGAGGTTTAACCACCATATAGTGTTGTGAAAAGGCTCATTTTCATCATGAAGTGGGCTTCTTAAACTTGGATTTTTCAAAATCACATTTAGTTGTTAAGTAAACTATTTAAAAATATTGTCTACATCTAAAAGGAAAACCTTTGTAATGCCATGCTTGAATCTATGAGCCTTTTGGAGTACAAAGTTTAATCTCTATTAAAAAAAATTTTATTGTATTTATATCTACAATAATTTGAGCATAGGTGGAGTGAAGGACATTGGAAGACTCAAAACCCCCTAATAAAAAAATCCTAGAGCCTCATCCACTTCCTTGAGGACACATTTCAATCAAAGATGAACAGGAAAGATAGGAAGACATATATATTGGAATTTTACAAAAAAAAATTGAATATGGGTGGAAATCTTGATGTCAGAGTTAATCACTACAGAAAACATTTTTTTCATGTAAGAAAGTGATCACAGAGAATGATCTTCCTATCCTCTAGATTGCTGAACTTGGTTATGAAAAAACCTTTTTCCAATGCAAAGATTTGAACTAAGTCTATGGTATGAGGTTCCCAATTCTTAGAATTACTTTCATGGAGCCCCAAGAGAGTGGTTGAGAGGAGCCTCAGTCCTCTTCTTAATATTCAAAATTGCATCTTCTATATCCAAGAGAAGATAATGAAAAACAAGAAAATCTTTGCTTTCTACCCTTTCTTTAACAACCCCCACACCCCTCTTATTTAATGTTTATGTATCTTTTTTTGCACTTGTGTGCTTGTATTTCTTTATTTTTTATAATCTAAATTTATTTTGTGTCTTATAATTGTTATAAATTATATTGTAATAATGGTTGATAGTAAAAGTTTAGTGGATGGGGAAGGAACCAATAAATTCAAAATTGATTGTATTTTATTTTGTGAGTGTTAATTTTTACTTCATCATTTATGAAGTAAAAATTAACACTCACAAAAAAGGTCCATTTTTTATTTTCTTCATGCTCTTTTCCTTCTTGCATTTGTGTTTATGCTTGCGAGTTTGTCTTATGCATTGTTGAGCTATTGTTTTGCATGATGTTTAATGATAGGAATCCTTTTGAACTCCTCTCTTGAAAAGTCAATCTTATGGATCAACTCCAAGGTTCGAGGCAATCTTGCAACCTAGTGAAATCTACGTAGTTGAAGATAAATGTATTTATTCACGAGGAGGCCTTTACTAGTTCAAATGATTTTGGATGAGATGTAGAATCTGTTCACTGCTTCAAAATAAAACATGCAAAAGAAGTATGTTTTTGTATTTTTTTTTGAATGCAATCTAACAATGTTGTTGATCTCAGATTGGTTTTGACAATTGAGTGTCAACACACTTAAGATATTTACTAAATTCATGCCGAGCTAGTAACACATGCCAAGTATAATATGTATAGATGCCGAGTTGCAATGAGTGTTGAGTCACTCATATGCAGAGTAATTCAAGTGCTGAGTGAACAATTAATGTTGAGCAAGATAGAATTACAGTAAGTATTGAGCATTAGTATTATCAAGTGTCGAGTAACATAGAATGGACCTAGTTGTTTGTGATGGCACAAACAACTATGTAAACTATTTTTATGCTGAATTATGGATAGATCTCGAAGCTTTGAAGATAAGATCAAATCTATTTGGTTTTCCTATGTGATCAATATGCAACCAATCAGAAAAATGGAAGGAATTAAGCAAGAAAGTGAATGAATCTCAGTCGTAGATTCATACCTAACCCTAAGCCACCAAAGTCTTTTTAAGGGAGATGAAGCCCCATTATTCAATGTGTATGTGTATGCAAGGAAGTGATGTGAGCGAAGAAGTGAAATGGGTGAATTGATCATAAAGCATTCAAGGTGACTTAAAAGTATGAAAGAATTGTAGAATCAATTTGCATAACAGAGGAGAAGCTATATAACATTGTTATAACAGATCAAGAGGATCAAGACAGACACAACTATGATCTGAAATCAACAAGGCAATGTTGTAAGTTATCAGATCAAATAATCTACTATTAATTTCTACAACTGTATTAGCAGGTGAAATCGCCTGGACTAAGGTTGATTTAACATTCATTGTAAAATTGTTTAACAAGGTGACATTCCAAGTAAGTGTTTTAAAGTCCTTTAACCAAGCACACTTCTAACAGGGTGTTAAAATCCTTTAATAAGGTAGGATCTAACAATCCTTTGTAAGTTGTTAATAGGGTAGGCCTTTCATAGGGAAGATCATTAAAATGGTCAAACTATGTAACCTTAACAGGTGACACTTTATTGCTGCAATAGTGAAAAATTGTGGGTGTCATCACCACCCCAGTTTTACCTTCTCATTGGAGGGTTTCTGGGTAATCATATCTGGTGTCAAGTGTTATGTAGATGCATTTACTTTACATGTTATTTTAATATGTTAATGCATGCATTGTTTTAAGTTAAAAGTTTTATTGGTTAAAGACTAGTACTTTTGATTCACCCCCCCTCATAAGTATATATTCCCATTTATATTTCCAACAAATGCAACTAATATGAATTCCTAATTTAACAAGGGGTTAGTAAAGGAAATAAAAAAGATAAGGTAATAATAAAATTACAAAAATAACATGAAAGTAAAATCTTAATGGACATAAGCTATAGAAACAACACGTCTGTGAGTTAAACTTTCAAAGAAATTGGTGGGTAACTAATGAAAGTAGGAGTAGCACTTCCTTAATTCCACTAATGCAATCCTCGATGGAAATTTAGTAACTGTAAGATGTTTTTCTTTTCATCAAATCACAAGGCCATGGGAAGTGCACTCATGCGAGACAAAAAGTTATGCAGGAACAATTTATTGATTTCTTCTCAAGCTAGATCCATCAACAAAATTTGTAAAACTGTAGCAAACACCAGAATTAAAAGATCGCACAACTAGAAATAATGCAATAAAATTTTGTCTCAATCACATTCCATGAACATACATTCACAAAAATATGACACATTTAGGCAAGAATCACTACACTCCAAATGTGAGCACCAAAAGCTATTATTGCAAAATAATAACGACCCTGATGACATATTACAATCCCATATTTATAAGAAATCATTTCCTCAATTTGTGTTGAGAGTGAGATATCTTCATGCAATCAATGCTTCTAATTTAATAAAATAAACTAATTATATACAAACTAACTATCTAACTAGTGCTTAGTAGGACTCCATTTTTATATTATTAATTAGATGCATGAGCCTTTACATCTCATAAAACAAAGAAATAATGAGAAAATAAGAAGAAGAGAGCCATGAGTTGATGTAGATGTGTTTGGAAGTGTCAAAAATAGAAGTTCAACCTTCATTGGGTATTTTTCGGAGTTAAACTTCTATCAGAATGTGTTTCTGATGCATGAAGAACTCTACTTTTGGAACTAGCAGTTAACTACTGGTGCACCTCTGGAAAAACACACCTTAAAAGAAGCACACTTGGCACACCTATGCACCTTTGATTTCTTCAAAATTATTCCAACACTTTGTCACAAAAAGTGCATTGGCACACCTAGCACACTAGTGTACTAGCGCACCTCAAGGGTCCAAAATTGCAAAATTTCACTGCATGTCAAAAATGAAATTCTTTCTTCTGGGTGTTGTTCCCCTTCATCCCAAAGTTATGTATGGATGATTGCCCTTGAATTTATCTATTATTTTAGTGACCTTTACCACATCTAGTAAATCCAAGGCATTATATTTATCTTTGACTTCTTGCCTATAGTTATCTACCTCTATACAGGTTTCAACAAAATCCCTGAGTTTAGTATCAAGCTCTAGCAAAGCTTCTTCTATCTTGAATGCCTGTCAAATGTCTTCATCACTAGAAACTTCATAAAAAATATTCATAAATATCTACATGACCACCTCTACCAGTATTAGTTTCTCCTGAGCATCATCTTCAAAAATATCTATGCACACATCACTATAATGTTTCTCTGCTTCCAAAATTTGCTCTCGGGCTTGGTCCTTGAGCCGATGGATCTTTGCATGTAATGATTCCATTACTTTATTGTTATCCACTATTTTTTCTATCTAATCATCTATTAAATCCAACTCTTCCATAGTATATACATCCATAAGCATTCTATATCTCTATCTTTTTATTGCTTGCAACACTTGTAAGTCCTTTCGCTAGGTATCTACCTCATCCATAAGACTGAAATTCTTGATTCAAAATTGCTACCATTTTATCCACATTCTCTTGCATGACATGTAGTATCTTTAGATTTCCTTGAATGATGAGTATGCTCTTCTGTTCAAAAATTTCCCACCATTGCTGACGGGCATTCAAAAATGGATCCAATTGCACCCCTGCCCTATCTCTTCTTTCAATAGCTGCAATTAGAGTTTCTTTGGGGTGTTTAGGATCCAAGAGACCAACAAATTTGGTTAAATATCTCTTTAGGATTTCATTTTTTCTTTGAACTGTTATCATTTTTGCCCCTTCCTATTCTAAACTTATGAATACTTCTTTTATTCCCATTGTGACCATCAGCTTAGCTGTGTCCAATGTAGGCTTTCCAAGCATAACTTCTCTGATTTGATAGTCTTTTGGATCCAAATCTTCTATTTTTGTATCAGGAGGAGGGATAGCCACTTGTGCGAACAAATCTTGGTTCTGGTCACTATTAATAAAAGCTAACGCTCTTACATCCTTTTATGGAGACCCAAGTTTCTAAAGAACCTCAATTAATTCTATCATATCCTCCTCATTTGCATTGAATTGTTGCTTCTTATTTCTTATCATTTTTTTCTGCAACCATCTCGAGATTCATTCCATCGAAGTTCTACCTTTCAAGGATGAAGGAGCTATTTTAGCTATGCCTTTTCCCTTATCACTCCTCTCTAGAGTCTTTTCCTTCTATGATGGATCTCCTTTTGCAATCTCTATTTTGGTGGAGCTCATAGTTCTCACCTCTATGTCCTAGGAAGCTTGTTAAGGTTGCTCAGCTATTTGTCCCTCTTCAGACACTTCATTGGTAGACACTTGTAGTGGCTCTTTTTTAGGTTCTACTTGGACCTATTCAATTTCTATCCCTAGAGGTGGAGGAGTAACTCATCCCTTTTCAACACAAAATGTGACTTGTAACTAGGATGTGGGTGTAGGAAATATCTTGAGTCCTTGAGACTCTGGGGGCATCTGAGTCTAATCTTCATATTGAGGTTCATTGGTTGGTGTATCCTAGATCTTATCCCAAAATAATTCAGTTCCTATAGGCATGAAATAAAAATCTAACATCTTAAAGACATCAGTCCCCTCTACATTCTATTCATCAATCCACTATTGCATCTCATCCTCTAATGTGGTAGTTTGTGGAGGTTCGTCTGGGATTGGTGTTGGTGTAGTTATAGAACTTCTTCTTATTTCCTATTCTATGGCTCTAGCTAGCCTAGTCCTCCTATTCAAAGGTACATTATCCTCATCATCCTCCTCTTCGTCTTCTTTAGGAATAGGTTTAGGGATGGATGGGGTAGGAACTACTTTCTTGAGCACCCTTTGCCTCTTTTTGATCAGAGTCTTGATCTTTATTCCCTTTTTGAGCATAGAGGGCAATGCTTATTCTATTTTCCATGGTGGGGAAAATTATTGAATTTCAACCTCTATTTCTATTTGGCTTGGTGCAACAGGTGGAACTTGAAGGTCAACCTGGACTTGTGAAGCTTCGGTATCTTCCGACCCTTGTACATTTTCTTTTCCTTGCTGTGGAGGTGCCAAAATTTCACCCTTTTCTAGCTCAACTCTTTGAGGGGAACTTATTTTCCTCTTACTCAGCGTCCACCCTTCTAAGCTCAATAATAACCAATCAGCTTATCAAGTTGATGTACTATCTCAAGCCTCACTGGTGACTAAGCCATGAATGTAGGGATAGTGACTTTCTTCCCTCTTCCTTTGGCTAGACGGGCTTGTGCATGTCACATGAAAGATTACTATTTTAGGTATTGGATCAAGCTTGAATAGTTTCTTGATCCAATCCTACATCATTTTAATGACGTGCCTTGTCCTAGGGTTGATATCTAAATTCTCCTACCTATCAACCTCAACATTCATAATAGGCCTATTGCCTATGTTGTCCTTGTTGAATAGATGATCAAGAAACTCCTCAAAATCTTGCTATAATATCTTCAAGGAAATCTTTATTTTCAAGGCCTTCTTTGCCAAGTATAAAGTCATCCTACAATAATCCCTTATTTGAACATCGTAGTCATTTGTAGCATTCATCCAATGATCTTCAATAGCCTCTTCATGCTAGAATGCTTTGCCCACCAAATACTATACTTTCCTGATGTTATCAAAACATGGGCACTGAGAATTGTACTCTTCCAAGGGATACTAATCCCATTCACATTGAAAAGAGGAGATATCTTGTTTCTGATATACTCGAAAAGGTCCTATAATCAATGGCTAGGTCCAACATTTTTTATTGTAAAAGTTTAGAATTGAATATAGTATGCTCCAAGTACTGTTATCTATGCCATTGCATTGTTTGATAACTTCTTCACATAATCCCCTACTATAAATCTGATTACAGAAAATATAAATGCATCATTAACAATTCTATACTCTTTTCTCTACTCCGAGAGTCTATTTTTTGCCAATTGAGGATAGGCAATATATGGCCATGCATTAAGATCTTGCATGTTGCCTCTCTTGTATATGCTTGGATAGTCTGTTGCTCTTGTAGCTAACAAGTATACTAGGTATGATGTCATATAAAATTTCCTTTGGCTCTTTGCCACTACCAGCTTCTCACACAAATTCTAACTCAAAGTGGAAGCCCAATCTAGTGGCATTTCTACTTTCTTGATTGTTTTAATGAAGTGTACCATGAAGATATTCAAATGTCCTATTGCAGGTAAACCCATAACTCTACTCAAAGAGTATGATCGAGTACCCAATATCTTTAATCATGTATCCCCTAGTCATATCAACTTTACTAGTCTTCTTTCCTAGAGGAATCTTCTCTACGAGGTATGAGGATTGAATGATCTCATAGGCTTCCTCAATATGTTCCCTATACCACCTTTCTGCTTGTTCATAGGTAAGTTTGATAAAATGATCTACTCATGGGAGGTGGAATAATTTCTCAATATTCTTTGGATGTAGATCAAGGAAATTTTTTCTTGTTATACTCTTCACTACCCTCTCCTTAGGGACAAAGTGTTCTGCAAGTGTCATGACAAGCACTGAAGATTGTATCGACACTAGGTGTGAAGCTGTGTTGACAAGTCCTAATCAGATGAGTGCAAAAACCATTTGTGACCTCTTAGTAGGTTTGTTACAAATTTTTGGGAATTCCCCCAAATCAGTATATCCCAAATTAGTATCTTTGATCTCCAAGTTATCATCTTGAAAACATGACTTTGTTGGAATGTCTCGAAACTTGAATATGATGGGTTTCAGTACCATTTTCTCGCCGAAGGAAGAGGAAGATGATGCCATTATATCTACAAAAAGAAATGCTTAGTAGTTCAAAATTGAAGGGAATATTACACATTCAAACTTTAAGGTTAAGTTGCACAAAATTCAAAAAACCAAACTGCTTGAAAACATGAAAAAACCTATTTTAAAGTCCAAAAAAAAAATATTGTGCACTAGGTGCACTAGGTTAGGTGTTGTAGTGCACACCCAATTCTTTTCCTTAGGTTAAGTTTGTTTTAAAAAAATAAGTTTTCAATATAATGAGTATTGGTGCACACTAGCACACCAAGTTAGGTGCATTAGAGTGCACCGATATTCATAACGTGGTGTTTTTATTTTAATTTTATGTTTTAACTTTTCCTGTTTAAAATGCACACTAGCACACCTTGTGAGGTGCGCTAGTATGCACCTTAAAAAATGTTTCAAAACCTTTCAAAGTCTTAAGTTTTAAGTGTTTGCATGATGAGTATTGGTGTGCACTAGCCCACCAAATTAGGTACGCTTGTGCACACCAATATGCTTAGCATATTTGCATAGGGAAGGAGATGCACGAACTGGGGAGTATGAGTGTGCTGTGGCTTGGATAGTGCGGAGCTACGGGTGGAAGCTAGTGCATGGAGGAAAAATGATAGTAATGTGAAAAAAAAAAGAAAAGAGAAAAAGACAAGGTGAGGAGGGAGAGGTTCCCTCCCCCTTTAAATAGATTTTGAGAAATCTCGATGTAGCTGTGCAACTACACACAAATAATGTGCAACAAGCCTTTATAACTCTGCGCACACTAGTGCACCTAATGCACTAGAATTCTTAATTTTTAACTTGTTTTTCTTAAGTCTCTCAAATTTATGACCTCTAAGTTTCTCCAACAGGACCTAGACATGAGCTAGGGTCTAGGAAAGATTTGAAAATGGCTTGGATCGTAGAATAGGGCTTGAAAAGGCCAAAAATTAAAGTAGGGGGCCCCCATTTTTTTATGGAAATGGGGCTTGCATTGTGGAAGCACAAAATGTATTTGCACTTTTCCTTTTCTTCTTTAAAGACTTGGTTTTGTAGGTCTTGGTGGGTTCTTCTCCTTCTTGGTTTTTCCTTCATTCTTGTGTTCATTATTTTCCATTGTGATTCTAGATTAGGGCCAGGGTTTTGACACATTCTCTGCCACATTTGCACTAATATGAGGTTTCATGTCTTAGTTTGTGGTCAAGTGTAGTGTTCTTAGTCATTTTAGGGTATTAAAATCTTGGTTTTCTGTGTCCTCATTATTTGTTTCCTCTCTCTCCTAGTCTTTCAATGAATATTTTGAGATCTCCATGGTTTGAGTTTTATTCATGTTTTTGCAAGCTCCAAGAATATGGCTAACTCCACAATGGGTGCAGACCTCACAAAGTTGCGAAGGTTCACAACTGTATCATCCTCACAGTCTTATAGGCTTGGTGTGAAGAAATAAATATTCTACAATGGGTACAAACTTTGTGGAGTTGCGGAGGTCCACAACCCTATCATCCCTATAATCCTAAAGTCCAAAATGCTCAATCTCTACAACTCCATGATATTTTTGACTTTGCGGAGGTGCAGATATTTGCAACTTCCTATCTGCATAAATCCTCATGACTTTTACACCAATTCATGGACTTTGACATATTTGTAAGGCTACATCAACCTCTAAGCTCCATAGCTTCAAATTTTTTCTTCTAAGCTAGTCTTTTTGTCTATTTTTTAGGGTTTTGAGTCCACTCTTAGTCTTTTAGGTCATGTTTGATGCTTTTTAGTTATTAGGGTATCTTGTTTAGTATGATTTCCAAGCTCAATAAAAGTTACTAAAAAATCCCTTTTGTGAAGCTATCAAGATGACATCATCATCATCATCAAAAGTGAAGGTATCTTCTCCTATGCTAGTGTAGTATAAGTTCCAAGGTAATCTTATGATCTCTATTTCGATATATAAACATAGAGTTAAATGATATAGATCTTGAGAATATTGATTGGAGTCACTTCCTCATTTTTTGTAACAAACTAAATGAGAGATCAAATATGCTCATGTCCATGGTGCTAGTATGCTTTGTATATGATAATGACTCTCACCCAAGAATATGTCCTAGAAAAGAGAATGGTTAAGAAAACAACCAAAGAGGTGGTGTTAGATGTTTGACTAGATGTGATTGAACAAGTTTCCATTATCCCTGTATCTAATACGTTTTATAGAATTTCATTGAAAATAAGGAGGAAATGATGAGGATAGTGCAAGAGAGCTACTTGATCGTTCATACTCCTCACAATAAGCTAGGGATTGTAGATATGAGTAGAGGATTCAAAATCACATACATTGAACACTGTATTGTCATGCTAAGTAGAGTAATGAGTTTTCTTGCATCAAAGAAATTAGAGAATTGGATAGTCTAATTCATAGAGAAAATCATGAGTAATAAAAATTACATGGACTAGACCACAATCATCAGTGATTCTCGAGATCAAGAATTTTCCCTAGTCACCCATGATCCAAAGTTTTATATGGCCTATGAAATGTATCCATTGAGATGATTGGCAAGGATTTTTAAAGAGATGATTTCTTAAGGAGGGGAAGGACTAGTCATACAAGGTCTATCCCCAATTGGTAAAGAAGAGGTCGAGTGATGATATTCCAAAGTTGCACATTGTTAATGAGGCTTTTATATTTATAGTAATTAGATACGTAGATAGAGATTACACAAAAATACCATTCATAGAGGTTGTTGTAAAGGCCACATAACTAGGAACCTACTACATCCAGTTCTGTAATTTCATATATACAAAGTTTCTAGTTCTATTATTCAACTGAGGAAGTTTTTGAGATACTCCTCTGACAATTTTTTTCCTAGAGATTGATGAAAAATTTGAGAGTGCATATGAAGAGTGTAAACATAACCATAGACACTATTTGGATTTCCCTATTTCAATGGGAGCTTGTACTATTATTGGTGTGAATGATATTAAGACATTCCATATAGAGTGGGAATAATACCCCTTGGAGGAACACCCATTGGCCCAAGCATCCTTTGATACTAAGGGGAATTACAAGAAGATAATGGGAATGAGGTTCTTCAATGAGTTGTAATTAGAAGGCTATTGGGTAGACCACATTGATGACTATGAAGTCATAATTTATGAATACTACAAGATGTATCTTCCTCTAGAAGAATATGTGTTTGATGTAGAGATTCCTCCTAAGGCTTGGAATAAAGTTTCTGTGAATATATTTGGATACCATTTATAGCAAGAATGAGATATACAAGAGGGTGATCAGGAACTAGATCATAGAGCATAGAGCATAGATCAAGGCATGTAAAGATTCCCACTTGGAACTAGATCACTAAGCCTTATACTATGGATCTTGTCCCACTAAGATTGTAGTTGGTGGCACCTTCCCAACCAAAGAAGGGAAAGGGTAAGAAGGTAATCACTTGGGGGACAAATACACCACTAAAACCATAAATCATGTATATACATGAGAGTCTAGTGGCATACAAGTTTAAGGTTGACAAAATATTTTGCAAAGGTATAAAAGAAAGGCTCAATTATAGGAGGAGAAATTGAAGAAAAGGAAGTTACCCTCTAAACATTGGTATCCAAGAAGAAAAGAAATCCTACTGTTGTTGTCACATCTAAAGATCCTAAAAGAAAAGTTTACAAAAGGAAGAAAGGAAGTTATACTCCATCTTTGGTAATGGGTTCTATTCCAAAAGAAGAGGATGATCCTAAGGATCACACCTCATTGATTAAGAGAATGTACCAAAGTTCGGTGATAGTGGATGAGAGAAGATGGAAGAGTCAAATTGAAACTCCTCCACCCTAAAGAGATCAACCCATCCAAATAGATGAATCTTGTGACCAAAAAAAATTTAGAATTGGGGACAGGTAGGACTCTAATAAATTTCATATTTGATATTTTAATTTCGGTCCTAAGAAGAAACACGGTTAACATGAGGCACCACTAGAAAATATGCCACTATAGAAGTGAATTTTGGAGTTGAAAGAGTAACCATTGATTAGGTAACTCAAGAACTGAAGGAGGGTGATATGATTAAGGAAGGAGAAATCATAATGAGATAGAAGATGATTCTAAGGGGAATGATTCCCAAGAGATTCTATTTGTTGAAGAATTTCCACCTCTACATCTAGAGAAACATGATGATATTCCACCACCACCTTTTTGATATAAGATTGTTTTGAAGAGAAGGTTATGTAATAGAACAATCATTATTTTGTCAATGATGTCAAACTTGCTACCTACTAGTGAGATAATTTCTTTTTGGTTTGGAAGCTATCATTTAGTTTCTTGATGAAGAGGATTTGAAAAGAGAAGATAAAATTAGCACCTAGGGAAAGGTTGAGTTATTTGGTATGTAAAAGAAGCACTAAGACCAAGTAAGATATTGATACTGTAGTGTATTGTTTATCTAATTAAAGTCTAAAATGAAATATTACTCAAGATAAGACTAGAAGAAGATCGAGTAAGAAAATTATCTACCAAGCCTTGTCGAGTAGTCAGTGCAAGTCGAGCAGAAATTGGTTGAAGTAGAGTGAAAATCAAAAAGTGCCAAGAAAAGATGAAAAATAGTGCAAGCTAATTGATTTCTAGTATATGACGAGTAAAGTTTAGTTGGTGCCAAGCATCAGTAAACTTTAGTATTTTCCAAGTGAACTAGTGTTGGCTGAGTGATACGACAATATAGATGCCAAGTGATAGAAAGCAATGTTAAATCAAAGATTTGATGAATATGAGCTAAATATATTGTTTTCTTTAATTATATGAAGCACGTGGAAGATAACTATGATGAGTTGGTGGTACAAAATTTAAGGTAAACTATTTTGAGGAGAACTCAAGGAAGATTGTAGAAGAAGTTTCTAGAGGAACCAAATAGAAAAGTGGGTGGATTCATTGTATCCTACCTAATCCTACCTAATACTAAAATATACTATTGTGGTCAAGTAGAAAAAGATTTGAATTCTCTATTTATTGAGATAGTTGGTCAGAAGCAAAGGTTGTCATGTGTGAGAACCTAAGGAAGAAAAGGAGACTATGGTTTTGCTTCATTCAATGGCCAAATAGAGGTGATTGTAGTTGGCATGTAAAGAAAGAAGGATTAAGTCTATGAATGCTTGAAGGGTGAAAAATTTATTAGAGCTGAAGAGTATGAATGCCAAGTAGAATGGAGGACTGAAACAATGATCTATAATCTGCAAGTGGGTTGTAATTTGTTATTAGATCAAGCCTTACTATTACTTTCTAATCATTGTATCATTCTAAGGTAAATCCTTTGGATTAAGGTTGACCTAACAGTCATTTGTAAACCCTTTGATTAGGTGACATTCTAATGGAATGGTCTAAAGTCCTCCAATAGGGCTCACTCCTAATAGGGTGATTGAAATCCTTTAATTGGGTCACATTTAATAGTGTGTATTGTAACCTTTAACAGGGTTAACCTTTCATAGGGCATCACCTTAGAAGAGTGAGAATTAGTCGCATGTTACTAGTGGCTTTTCTCAAATTGGGTTTCCACATAAAATCCTTGTGTCAAATTGTGTGAATGATCTTACGTTGTTTCATGTTTACATTTTTCCAAAGTTATTTTGATCTAGGACAATAACTTACAAAGTTTCAGTATTTTATGATCTAATGGGTGCATGCATGATAAGGTTTTATAGATATGAGTCTACTAAGCATTGAAATTCTTTATTTTTACATCTAGACCTTGGATAATGGATTCACCCCCCTCTCAGTTATTCTAAATAATTCCAACACACCTCCTCTGAAGCAAGAGGAAATTACTCCTCCACTAGATAAAGAAGAGGTTGATGTCATAAAAGAGTGTATTAAAGTTTATGAAAAATTACCAAAAAACTTGAGAAGCTCAAGATCTGCCAAGGCCTACAATTAAGGTACAACCTTCTCTACCCAAATAATGAGAATATATTGATATGCAAAATTGAGAGAAGCTGACAGAGGAAGAAGTTGAAAAGAGGAAAGAGAGTAAACAACCCATAGTTCTCTTGATGGATTAACCAGAGTCATCATAATGTTCCTTAAAGCCTTTTTGGTTATCCAAGGCCATACAACAAAGGAGAAGAACTCATACAATAGTGGAGGATGTTGACATGCTCTTGGTAGGCCAATACTTCTAGTTCCCTATGGCCACTACAGAGCCCTAAAGGATCTCATATGTGACACAGAATCAAGAAGAAAATTGAAAGGAAAAATTGTATTTCCTCCAACTTAGGGAGATATTACCAACCTCAACCTAGGGGAATACAAGATAGCGATTGAAACTAGGAAATGAATGATGAAACTGTTAGAGTACATAATTATTTATTAATTATTTATTCTTTTACTTAATTTTACTTAGGTTAATGCTTTTATTTATTAGTTGTAGTCTAGGAGTTGTTGAAAAAACAAAAGTTTATTCCTAAGTCATACTTATCTCCTCACCTTGATCAAGGATATTCCACCTTTTGTAGACATATGCTTAGTTGTCAACCTTGTCTTCTAGCACTTTCTAGCTTGTTCTACAAGCTTCCTTGAGGCCTTTATATTCGGTCTCTCTCATTGTAAATTCACATCATTCACATAGAAATTTCATTTTCTTATTGTGAAATATCTTTTCTTGCTTTGTTGAATTGTTCCAAGCTCTTGTTCCTTCCTTCCTTGGTTTCTCTTTGATGAGTTATTTGCATTTAGGGATCTTGGTACACTATGAAGTTGGATTTCATCAACTTCTACATGGTATTAGAGCCTCCCTGCTACTTTTTAGTTGAAGAATTTTTGAAGCCGTGATTCAGAGACACAAACCCTAGTTTGTTTGTAATTTTTTTCATCAATCTAAGGGTAGAGCAATTTTCAGAGCACTTTGGGCCTAAATAGATGCTTCCATTGAGTTTAGAAGGCCCATTACAGTCGAAATCTATATAAATCTTTTTGATTTTGGAGAAAGTCACTCCGGGAGGCAATGTCACTCCACCTGCACACAATGCAAGTACTGTCACAGTCGGCCACACCACTACGGTGACACTATTGCTTGGTCACCGCCAGTGGGCCACCCACCCTCCACTGTTGCCAGTAGTGCACCAATAGTACTGCCAGGTTCTCCTCTCGGACACCACCACTGCTAGTGGCACTGTCGCCTGCAACAACCGTCAGTGTGACATCACTTCTTGATGAGATTACATCGTTTTCTTGCACAACATCAGCTTTTTCCAATGAATACATCAACTTTTTCTAGCTACACATCAGGCTGACATCATCATCCTTGCCTTACCTGCTAATGCCATTTTCCAGCTTGATGACATCATTTTCCAGCTACTGATGTCAGCAAACTAGTAGCCAAATTTTTTTCCAGCAATCTCCAAGTTGATAAATATATGGCCATCAAATTTTTTGCCGTGATTGTATTTTTCTAGTGAGCTAGTCTTTTGGAGTAGTAGTTGGGTTTTTGGCCATAACTTAAGCATATTGAGGTCTTTTTCTGATCCAAAAGAAGTGCCAAAAAGCTGACTTAGAGATGGAGAAAATGGTGCTAGTGTTGTCACATTTTGAGTTTTTTTGAGCTCCCATTTTTGGCATCAAAGTGTAGGATTATGTTTCCTCCTTCTTTGCATCTAGAATCTAGGTTCTTTTTTAGTTTTTGTGTTTTCTATAGCTATTTTTTTGTGGTACTTGAGGAATATCTTTATAAATTATGGGGGGGCATTTTCTTTTCTATAATTTACTTTAGAATAAGACCCTTTTGCTTTCGTCTTCTTCTCTCAATGTCAGATCCATCTGTGACCCAACTCACGCCACACAACTATCACACCTAGAAGGCACAAATGACTAGGCTTCTTATGTCAAGAGGTTTATGGTCATGTTTGGATAAGAACCAACCTTTTCTCATGTGCCCTTTTGAGGTTCTTCAACATAGGAAAAAAATGGATGAGGCCATGGGATTGATTGCACTGAACATCTTAGATTGTCTTCTATTTCACTTGGATGGTTTGACCACTCTACAGGCTATTTGGATGAAATTCCAGTCTTTGTTTGGCACAATGAATGAGTTCTAGGCACTTCAGCTTGATGTAGAATTGACATCTTTGAAACCTACTGACTTCCCCACCACTGAGGACTTCTTGATGAAGTTCAAATCTCTATGTACACTTTTACAAAGATGTGGGAAAACCAAGACAAATGATGAGTGTATCTTTTTGATACTCTCCAAGTTACGAGGCCAATATCAGATCTTCTCTTCCACTTTCTACTCCACTATGGATGCCTTGGGTGATAGACACAAGATGCCTTCATTTGAGATATTTTATGATTAGTAAACTTGTGAACAATCCAAGCTCACTCAGATGGATTGACTTTCAAGTTCACAATCGTAGGCATTGCTTACCAAGGATACATAGGAGCAGAAGTTGAAGCAGATATCAGATTCCTCTTCTATTGGTTCATCATCTTCTTCTAAGAAGAAGGAGAAAAAGAAGACTAAGACTCCTACCTATTCCTATTGTCAGAAAGGATCTCATGATGAGGCACATTGTTTTCAGAAGAAATTTGATGGCTATGAGAACAAAATTGTAGATTTGCGAGCTCTTCTTCAAAAGAGCACTATTTCTTCTCCATCCTCTTCTACCTCACAAGGGTCTTCTTTTTAGCCTTCTTCCACCTCTTTGACATCTACACCAGATCTTCGAAAGGGTCATGCATTATAGGCTTCCATTGCATCTCCTTCACAAGTTCCTTGGATATTGGATCCAGGTGCTTCTTGATGCAGAGCCACATCTTGGAAAGCTCAGGAGGAATAATCACTCAACTGAGTTACTTCAAGGGGCACGTACATCACCCAAGATCGAACTCGAACCAAACTCAAGATTGGATTAATCAGAATATATAAATCTGCATGTTTAACATAGTTTTAAAAACTTTTTGTCTCTTCAAATCATACTGAATAGTGATGCCAATCTATGTCTTCCTTAATCATTCTTTTGAAAAGACTCACCCTCCTTTAAAAAACAACCTGAGATCTATTAAGAAAACCAATTACCTCCATAGTTTACCTTTAACCGTACACCAAGATCTTTAACCCGGAATGTCCTCCTAAATCAACTTGTTAAGATCAAGGCTCAAAGAAAATGTATTTGCACTTTGTCAAGAGAGACCAAGATCGAACTTCTGCCAAACTCAATAGTCAATTATCTATATCCTTTCTAATCATTTGATTGCATGAATGAAAACTGTTACGAGATCAAACCTAAATATCAAGTTGACTGTCTCCTGGAATCTCTCTATCACGAATTAGGACTGGCCATATACTTATCATGATCATACAAATAAACCATTCTCTTGAATAAAAAAACAATTTTACCAATCTGAACCTTGGGTTCCATGCGGCTATATACATTCCCTAATGTTGATAACGGCATATTTAAAAAGAAACAAAATAAAACCAAATATAAGTATATAGAGTCATTTTCAATTACCACCTTTGTAAGATTTAAAACATTCCAATGGTATCGGCTTCCAAATCATAGAGAGAAAATGAAACAAGAAACTTTCTTCCAATATACTGCTGGCCTAACCTCTTAAACATTTCCAGAACATCAATTTTTTTTTTTTTAAAGACAAAGGATAATGCACAGAAAAGAACACCCTCCGACAGCCTCTTCTCGTAAACACCAACCCTTTGGTGTGATCAAACTCGGCAAAGGCCCATATGAAAAAGAAAGTGTAGAAGATCAACCCTTTCGGCTTCCGCAAGGACCCAACACAATCTGCCCTCACATACAACTCGTCCTCAACCACCTTTCGTATTCCTGTCTTAAAAAAAAATTGGGTGCAACTGAATCATACAAATGGGAAAATGGTTCTTAACAGAACGCCATGCATGAAACGTCCAGGAAACAACAATCTCAAAACTGTATATCACTGCTGAAACATCAAAAAAATACCATGAACCGAAACTTGCATAAAGAAAATTATTTGATAGCTTTCCCAATTCGATTGCTCTTTTTTTTTTTAATATCAATTTGCAAGAGGATAGAAGAACAAGACAAAATCATTTCTCCAAATCACGAAAACTGAAACTTTCTAATTTACTCAAATTCGAATGCTGTCTTACATAGCCGACTGGCTTTTTAAAACTGATTCTCCTTTTCTAATAAAAGAATCTGAAACATTTTTTCGTCTTCTATCCAAGAAAAGGATAAGAATCCGAAACTGCCTACTACCTATTATTGGAATCTGATAATCATTATCTACGAATTAAAACTATTCTAATTTAAAAAACCTACACTTGGTCCTAGGTGGCTATATCTGGGGAGCTCATCGAACTGCTACTCTAGGTATGCCACCACATGTAGGACATTTATTGAAAACATTAAATTTAAATATTGAAAACATAAAACATTTCTTATTCTATTTCTTGCTCTACTACTGCAGCATACTCCCCTGTAGAGAGGATCTCAAGTCCACTTGAGATGAGGTGTTGTAGTGATAAACCATGCTTGTTGCTTTGTTCCTCGTCCATCTGAATATCTTTTGTTGCAGGGATGTTCTTCCATATTACTGGATACTGAATATATTGTCTCCTTGGAGTCTTTTTAGAACTATCTGCAAAAATAAATGTTAGAAAAGAAAAACCTTTCTTCATCTTTAGTTTAAGCTTATATTCATCTTCCAATTGCAATCCTGCATTTTCTTGTCTTTGACTCCCTTGGATTTGTCTTTCCTTCATCTTAATCTTTGGTTTGTCTCTGTTTCGTAACATAAAAACTATTTGCTGCTGATCATTCATTTCCAGTAACAACTTTATCCCATGTAAGATTTTTACTACTACATATATTTGTGATTCCACCAAATACACTTTCCAATTAAATTTCTCTTTGTTGTCCTCACAAACATACCACATCTCCACACATAGAGAATATGCAAAAAATTGATCCCGTTCGTAACCCATAACTAGCTTTTCTATAGTCTCTTCTTTTGGAACCAAATTAGATTTCTCAATCTGAGTTTCTTCAACCTTGTCATAAACACAATCAGAATTTGTTACCTTCTCATAAACCCATTCAATCTCAGCTTCTATTTCTATAACATCATTAGATATCTCCTCTTTAAAAACTTCGTCATTCTGAGTCTCTATACTACCACCATTCCTTTTCCATTCTCTCATGATGGCTGCAAAATCTTCCCATAAATTAGATTCTTCTTTAGAACTTGCTGTTACACATTCTTTAGCTTTATCTTCATGCCATTCCTCTTGACATTTCACTACACTATGTGATTTTAGGGCTTCATCATTTGCCTCCAAACTTTCTTTCATATGAGTACTTTCTAGCATTGTACTCTTCACTATTTTCAAAGGACACATTATTGTTCCAACCATAACTTTATCACACTGAAATCCCATAGGACTTTCCTCTTTATTCTTCTCATCAACATTTACTTGCTGCACCCCTTCTTTCTGCATTTTATTTTCTCTCAACTTAGCTTCATTCTCTTCACGTTTCCTTCTCAAACTTTTTATTTCCTCTTCTATCTTGCTTACCTCTTCTCTTTGTTTTCTCATTTCTTTTTCCTCTCTTTTTATCACTTCCACCTTCAAGTTTGAAGACTCCATCTCTAAATTTTCTTCCTCAGTCTGATTTTCAGCATCCTTCTATAATTTATCTTTGAGTACAGGAACCAGTGTAAATAGTGGATACATTTTCCCTTTTACCTCTTTCAAGAATTCTTTCTTACCCATCACCATAACTTTGGCTTCTACGGCTTTGGATTCTTCTTGACTTGGCTCAACTAGAGGTATCAATTCAATGACCTTTCCATTCTTTGTAATGGTATATGTATTCTTTACTCCATCATGATGTGCCTTGAGATCATATTGCTAGGGTCTGTCGAGAAGTAAATGGCATGCATCCATATTAACAATATCAAACAATAATCTGTCCTTATAGGCTCCAATCTGAAATTCTACCCAAGCTTGCTCTTCTACTATAGTATGCTGCCCTTTATTTAACCAAGATATTCTATAAGGATACGGGTGTTGTATTCTTGGTAGCTTCAACTTTTCCACCATTTCAAGAGACACAAATTTTTTTGTAGAACCAGAGTCTACTAGTACCTTACAAACTTTTCCTCCAGATTTACAGGTAGTTCTGAAAATGGACTTCCTTTGTGGTGGTTCTTCTTTGACAGGCCTTTGCAACAATGTTCTTCTCATCATAAGTGCTTCCCCCTTTTCTAGATGACCATAACCGTCTAAATCTTCTTGTGTCAGGTGTATTCTTCCTTTGCCATGAGTACTAGAGCTTGCTTTTGCTGGACATTTGTGTGCCATATGACCTTCCTAATTACAGTTGTAACATCTTATTGATCCATTCGTCCTTCTTGGTGATCTTCCTCTGAAATTTGGCCTTCTACCTATGAAACTTTCTCTGAAATTATCAATATTATTAACTTCATTATGCATCTCCGTCTGTGGCTGAAAATTTGGACTCCTTCCTGTAAATGTACCTCTTCCTTTGAATGGTTGTCTTCCTCTTCCTCTGTTATTATTTTCTCGTCTCCTTTTGATTTTCTCTTCCACCTTCAAAGCCAACTGATAGCATTTAGCTACCGTGTTAGGTCTTAGCAACTGCAACTCTTCTTGTATGTTCATCCTCAAACTATTTAGGTATCTTGCTACCTTGATACTCTCAGGTTTTGCAAATTTTGACCTTAGACTTAACTTCTGAAACTCTTCTGTATAAGTACAGACATCCATATCCCTTTGTCTAAGATTCTGCCTCTTCTGATGCAACTGTACCTCATAGTCTTCAGGGAGATACGTCTCTCTTATCATTGACACCATCTTCTTCCACGAACAGATCTTCCTCTTATCTTCCTTTACCCTTTCTTCTTGCACGAAATTCCACCATGTAAGGGCTGCTCCCTTCATTCTGGATTTGGCCAATTTAACTTGCTGTGATTCTAAAACTTTCTCACATTCAAAATGATTCTCGAAGGCTTCAATCCATTCCAACACTAATTTAGTGTCCATCTTTCCTGTAAACATAGGTAAATCAATGAGTTTTCCTCTCAAAGCCTTTGAAGCTTTAAAAAATGGCCTCTCGTTCTCAGCTATTCTATCTTCTTCACTGTCGGGTACATCTTCCTCTTCTTCCATTTCTTCTTTCATTTCTTTCTTCTCAACTACACTCTGCATATATTCCAACTTATTGGCTAGTTCTGCCACTATCCCCTTCAACTCTCTATTCTCGTTCTGGAGAAGTTCTTCTTGCTCCTCAACCTTCTTTGCTAACTCTGCATTGGTCACCATCTCGCTTGACCCTACTGAAGAATCTTGATCAGGGGCGTTCAACATATAGCTTCACAACCTGCAACTCTCAAGCTTTGATACCAAAAATGATGCAGAGCCACACCTTGGAAAGATCAGGAGGAATAATCACTCAACTGAGTTACTTCAAGGGGCACGTACATCACCCAAGATCAAACTCGAACCAAACTCAAGATTGGATTAATCAGAATATATAAATCTGCATGTTCAACATAGTTTTAAAAACTTTCCATCTCTTCAAATCATACTAAATAGTGATGCCAATCTATGTCTTCCTTAATCATTCTTTTGAAAAGGCTCACCCTCCTTTAAAAAACAACTCGAGATCTATTAAGAAAACCAATTACCTCCATAGTTTACCTTTAACTGCACACCAAGATCTTTAACCCGGAATGTCCTCCTAAATCAACTTGTTAAGATCGAGGCTCAAAGAAAATTTATTTGCACTTTGTCAAGAGAGACCAAGATCGAACTTCTGCCAAACTCAATAGTCAATTATCTATATCCTTTCTAATCATTTGATTGCATGAATGAAAACTATTACGAGATCAAACCTAAATATCAAGTCGACTATCTCCCGAAATCTCTCTATCACGAATTAGGACTGGCCATATACTTATCATGATCATACAAATAAACCATTCTCTTGAATAAACAAACAACTTTACCAATCTGAACCTTGGGTTCCATGCGGCTATATACATTCCCTAATGTTGATAACGACATATTTAAAAAGAAATGAAATAAAACCAAATATAAGTATATAGAGTCATTTGCAATTACCACCTTTGTAAGATTTAAAACATTCCAATGGTATTGGCTTCCAAATCATAGAGAGAAAATGAAACAAGAAACTTTCTTCCAATATACTGATGGCCTAACCTCTTAAACATTTCCAGAACATCAAATTTTTTTTTTAAGACAAAGGATAATGCACAGAAAAGAACGCCCTCCAAAAACCTCTTCTCGTAAACGCCAACCCTTTGGTGTGATCAGACTCGAAAAAGGCCCATATGAAAAAGAAAGTGCAGAAGATCAACCCTTTCGGTTTCTGCAAGGACCCAACACAATCTGCCCTCACATACGACTCATCCTCAACCACCTTTCATATTCCTGTCTTAAAAAAAAATCGGGTGCAACTGAATCATACAAATGGGAAAATGGTTCTTAACAGAACGCCATGCGTGAAAGGTCCAAGAAACAACAATCTCGAAACCGTATATCACTGCTAAAACATCAAAAAAACACCACGAACCGAAACTTGCATAAAGAAAATTATTTCATAGCTTTCCCCATTCGATTGCTCTTTTTTTTTTAATATCGATTTGCAAGAGGATAGAAGAACACGACAAAATCATTTCTCCAAATCACGAAAACTGAAACTTTCTAATTTACTCAAATTTGAATGCTGTCTTACATAGCCGACTGGCTTTTTAAAACTGATTCTCCTTTTTTAATAAAAGAATCTGAAACATTTTTTCATCTTCTATCCAAGAAAATGATAAGAATCCAAAACTGCCTACTACCTATTATTGGAATCTGATAATCATTATCTACGAATTAAAACTGTTCTAATTTAAAAAACCTACACCTGGTCCTAGGTGGCTATATCTGGGGAGCTCATCGAACTGCTACTCTAGGTATGCCACCACATGTAGGACGTTTAATTAAAACATTAAATTTAAATATTGAAAACATAAAATATTTCTTATTCTATTTCCCGCTCTGCTACTGTAGCACTTCTCACCATATGACATCTTCTCAAGGTGTCTTCTCCACTATTAAGGCTTCTCCCATTCCTCGTATTCTCATGGGGAATAAAATTTCCCTACCAATTTGTGGGAAAGGTTTAGTTTGCATCCAAGATGGTATATTTAATGATGTATTGTATGTTCCATCTTTATCTACCAACCTTCTCTTGATTTCACAGATTACATGTAGTGGATCAAGGAAGATAGTTAAGTTCATTGTAGATTCAATCTTCATTCGAGATCATGTAATAGGAGGTATTATTCCTATAGGGATAGTTGATTCTTCCACCTATCTCTACACTTCTTGCATTTTTTCCCACCATTTCCATTTTCGGAGCATGACTCTTCTCTTTCATAGAAGCATCATGTCTTGCAATCAGGATACTTGAACCTTTGTATTGTTCCTGAGATCCCTATTTTGACTTCCACACCACATCTAGTTGAGGGCTTTTCTCTTCTTCAAAATTCTTCTTCTACTCTGCCTAATCCTCCAGCTCTATTCATTGAGCCTCCAGGTGCACTTCTTGCAAATACTGTAGAGGATATTCATGACAGTGTCATCACACCTACCTCGGGGATTCCCTTTCAGGATCCTCATACTTTCTCCTTTAAGCATTAGCTAAGCCTTCTAGTTTCCCCTCTCATTTAGGGGTTCCCTTGTTCTGTTCCCTTGTTTCTTCCACATTGGAGTTGCATTGGTTCGATCCTTACTTTAGGGGCTTCATTTTTTTGGGGAGCTTTGTTGTCTTTTCTGTCTCTCATGGGGGGGTTGGTTCTACTTATGGTTTTGAGAAAATCTCTTGAGCCATTTCTGGTGGAAATTGTCCTTGGGGGGTCTTGTTGAGGCTTTCCTTCCTTATTTTTTTAGCATGTTTGTTCTTACCTCTCTTTGGGGGAGGGTTTTTCCCTCTCTTTCCTCATTTTTAGAGGTTGCATTACTTTGCATTGTACATGGGTACCGAACATAGCCTTGTTGCTGGGACCCATTCTACATTTCATCTTAATTTTTGTGACCTTAAGGAATTCCCCTAAGTTGCACTTAAGGGGGGGTGTTAGAGTAAATAATTATTTATTCTTTTACTTAAGTTTACTTAGGTTAATGATTTTATTTATTAGTTGTATTCTAGGAGTTGTTGACAACATGAGAGTTTGTTCCTATCTAAGTCATACTTATCTCCTCACCTTGATTGAGGATGCTCCACCTTTTTTGGATGTATGCTTAGTTGTCAACCTTATCTTCTAGCACTTTCTAGCTTGTTCTACAAGCTTCCTTGAGGCCTTTATATTCAATCTCTCTCACTATAAATTCACATCATTCACATAGCAATGCTATTTTATTATTGTGAAATATCTTTTCTTGCTTTGTTGAATTGCTCCAAGATCTTGTTCCTTCCTTCCTTGGTTTCTCTTCGACAAGTTATCTGCATGTAGTTGATCTTGGTGCACAGTGAAGTTGGCTTTCACCAACTTCTAGAGGAAGGTGGTAAGGATTTGGTGGCACTAGGCATTGAGAATTTGTTCAAATACATGTGTTTAGATGATAAGGAGATCTAGGCCCTTAGAAGAAGAATAAGGTGTTAAAGGATTTTTTTGACAAAGATGGAGGGTCCCATTGATCTAGGTAATTTAGATATTGCATTGAATTTTTGTGCCAAAAAAGTGAGTCCCTCCTTCTATACATTCAAATTATTTCTCTAAAGATTACGCATGATGGAGGAAAAATTATGTCAATTTTAGGGAAGAGTGTATAGAATAAATAATGTGGATAGTACATTTTATTTTTGATAATTTGGCTATGTTGGAAACATTGGTAGAGGGGAAAGATAAACTTAAAGATCAGGCTCACGACTAGGATGAAATGAGGTCCAACCTTCAAAAAATCAAGAAGAAGAGTTACAAGAAGCTTCTAGTAGTGTATGATGGAGTAGAACTAGGTAAATTTTATGAAATTTTCATACTTATTGAGATTAGAGCAATGAACCTCTCCAAGTTTTTCACCTAGACTTACAATGTTAGGAAATAAGCATCTTATAATTTGGTTGAGGGAGACTTTTTGTTTAGCAAGGTGAGTCTCAAAATTTACCATGATGATCTTAGAACTTGGTTATGCCTAGTGGTTGTGGTATTTCATAATTTCTAATCTTCATTTGAAGCCATTTCCTTTAAAGACGATCGTTAGAGATTGTTCAAGAATGAGGAGGTATCAAAAACTATAATGCTTCAAAGTCATAAGGAAAAAAGTGTGAGAATTTCATAAGGAGAAAGAGAGCAAGATTCAAAAGATGGATATTTTAGATCCCTTTGACTTGATGGGGATACTAGAGAGATTCATATATAAATATCCAAAGATGCTTTCAGAAGCCTAAGGAGCAATACCTATATCTGAGTTTTGCAGTTTTATGGACTTTGATAGTTTTGAAGCTTTTCCAAGAAAGACTCAAGTTTTGCACTTCACAATTCTATAGTTGGAGAGGTTTTGAGGTTCGAGATTAAGACATAGAGTCATCTTCTAATGATTTTGACCAATGATGCATTTACACATTTTTCATAGACAATTCCTATTTTAGGAGGTTTTCTCGTGGGTTTTTGGAGGACATGAGGTACTATGTAGTTAACTATGAGTTTCTTTTGGAGTGAATATTTTTCTATTAAAAGTGACTCTATTTTGAGGAGTAGAGTTTAAACAATTCCATGAAGATTAGTTTCAACTAGACTTCATTCTTCTTTTTCTTCTTCTTCTATTCTCTTCTCTTCGTCTCTTCTCTTCTCTTCTTCTCTAATTTTTGGTCCATGTAATGGCCTCATGCACACAATAAATATATAAAAATAAATCTAGACCAATTACTAACATGTTAGGACTTAGTTTTATATATAATTAGATTAAAATACATTTAAATTTTTTTTTTTTTGCATGAAATAAATGCTACCTCTCAAAATCAAAAATTTGAGGTAGCTACTCTATAAAAACAAGATTGTATAATGTAACAAGGGTTGACATTTTGTGCAATAAAATTATACAATTCATGCTTCTATTCTAGGTGTGGCTTTTCCTACTAAAGTGTTTTGTTTCATAAATTTATTATTTATGAATAATAAGGAGATGATTTTTTATTGTATGTGATGCTTGTCAAATTTTGTTTGTTGTAGTTTTCCATAATTGCTATGAACTCCTCTACTAGGAAAAATCAGAAATGATTTTTCATGAGTGAATCCATAGTAATTTGTCTTGTTTTCACATACATTTGAGTGGTTCCATGATTTAATGGTTTACAAAATATCATTCAACCTTTAAAAACTTATTTTGACAATTGCATCTATGAAGTCACAGTTGCACTTGTTTGGGCTATGTGGATTTTCCCTCATTCCCTCCAAGATTTAATTTGTAGAGTGTTGAAATGATGGCTTATATCTATTTAGATTTTAAAACTTTGCATATTTCTTTATCCCCTTATCACTCTTCAATATCTTTGCATTTTTATTTACAAGAAATTGGTTCATTTGGAAATTCATCATTGCTGCACATTAAATTTTTCTACCATTTAAAAATATAAAATACAGAAAATTGAAAAATTGTGTTTTTTTGGCTATTTTATAGGTTTTTTAATCGTAATATGTTTGAGCTATGAATAATCACATTTATATCCTATTGAGCTACACATGCAGTTGACAAACAACATAACGAAACTTTGGAGTTGATTTCATCAACTTTTTCAAAGAGAAATATATTTTCTTACTATTTTTAAAGATTGGTGGAACATCAATATTTATGGTATGACCCATTTCCATGTAGCTAAAAAACTTAAGAATGTGAAAAAAGGTTTAAAGAGTGGAACAAGATCTCTTCTAGAGCTATCTTTGAAGGTAAAACTAATTTGAAAATGGAGTTAAAGAACATTCAAGATAGAATGCAGTCCGATGGTTATTCAGAGGAGTTTCTAAAGGAAGAGAATGAGATGTTGGTTAATTATCATGACATAGTTTCAAAAGAAGAAACCTAGTAGAGGCAAAGATCTAGATCTATTTGGCTAAAATAAGGTGATCAAAATACTATTTTTTTTCATCTAACTACTATGAAGCATAGGGATAAGAATCAAATCTCTAGCCTAATTAAGGGAAGGGATAAAATTACTAATGAAAATGAAATCACAAGAGAGATGGTTTCCTTTTTCTCCTCTCTTCTTTTTGTTGATTCAAATGTTGATGATACTAGATAGATGGAGCTTCTTGAAACTATTCATCAAATTATTACTAATGAGCATAAAAAATGATGGCTTATATCTATTTAGGTTTTCAAACTTTGCATATTTCTTTATCCCCTTATCACTCTACAATATCTTTGCATTTTTATTTACAAGAAATTGGATAATTTGGAAATTCATCATAGCTACACATTAATTTTTTCTACCATTTAAAAATAGAAAATACAGAAAATTGAATTTTTTTGTTTTTTTTGGCTATTTTATAGGTTTTTTAATTGTAATATTTTTGAGCTATGAATAATCACATTTATCTCCTATTGAGCTACACATGTAGTTGAAAAACAACATAAAGGAACTTTGGAGTTAATTTCATCAACTTTTTCAAAGAGAAATATATTTCAAAATTCTGTCACTGTCATTGCATAAACAAGATGTTGAACGTAAGTGGCACTAGAAGGAGGGCTTAAAGTTTATAATTTGAAATCTGAAACATTGGAAATATTTGAGTCTTCATCTCCCCATAAATTTGAATGAGTATTGATGTATTCACCTAAGAAGGGTGAGTTTTCTAGAACATGCTCATTTTTATTGAACTCACGTCATAGGGGGATGATCTACAACCAAATCTTTGTCCATTCTAATTTCCTTTTTGGACCTCCGTTTTAGAAAAGTACAACCAATTTACATAAACAACTTCACTTTCTATAATTACTGTCCTTTGCAAACACCCAAAGTTCACCATTGGACCTTACTAGATAGCTCCAAAAGCTTCCCAAAATCCTTAAGAAATTATACTCTAAATTCATGTATAGAGAATTACGAACATCATAAGAGAACATTTGTGCATTCAAATAAATCTGCAATCATAGGGAGGCTGCACATCAAAAAATTATTTGTCATCTATTTATGTACATCTTGGGAGGATTCACATAAAATTGGTACCTCAATTTACCATGTAGGTCTATCTCCACTGGGCAAGATTTCAAGAAAAAATTCTTGAGCCAATTCAAGCTTTACCTGGATCCCACTACACTGCATCACCAATTTATTACTGCTAAGAAGGAGCCATAATAATCCATTATAATGTTTAATTATTGGTTCCATAAGCTACAATACAAGCTTCATCCCCTCTACAATTTGGAAAAAGAAGATACAATTCAGGTTTACCTTAAGGTCCTTGATCCTCTCACCTCAATATTGTTTAGGAGACTTTCCCCTAGAGACATTGACATAGTACAAAATTTTTACAACAAATTCGTCACATTACATAACAGTTGGGCCCTTAGGGTGGAGGTAACTTTGAGACTCCTTATGTCTTAGGTAAAGATGCTCCCTTGTAATCGTGAGAAATCAATTTCCTCTAGTGAACCCTCTATTGGAAATATTCAAGACTATGCTAAGTTACTGAGAGGGGAGGGCTGAATTAGTAACTTATAGAATTTAACAATTTCAGCTCTTAATCCAACAATCCAATTAGCATTTAATTCATCAGATATAATTTGATCTAATTACATGCATAAGAAATTGAAAACATGAAAGCATTCATAACACTGTGACATAGATTTGGTGACCCAGAAACCTTCCAAATAGAAAGTAAAACTGGGGTGGGGATGGTACCCACAACTTTAGTACTATAGTATAAAGTTAGGTTGTTACAGCTTACATTGATCACTTCTGATGATTTTCCCTATTAGGAGCAATGAGGACTACTAGGTCCACCTCGTGAAAGGATTTACAAACATACAATTAAGTATGCACTTGATAAAGAGATTTGCAAAAGACTATTAGGTCTACCTTGTGAAAGGATTTGATTGATCCACCTATTAGGATGAAACAATTGATACTCTGATCTACAACTTGGTTTGCTAAATGAGATTCCATTAAGTATTAATCACCTTGCTATGATAGATATGTCTTTGCTTCTCCTTATATTGTTGTAGCCTTTTCAATTCACTCTTTTTGCTCTTCTCTGATGATTACATTGATTTCACGTTCATACCCATGCTCACACTTACTACTTTGGATATGATACAATACATTACATATATATCAATCTAATTATATAAATTACAAAGTCAGTCACAATACAAGTTATCGCAAATATTACAAAGTCAACCCACGTGAAGTCATTTGGGTCCTAAAGACTGACTCAGTGAGGTTCTGATACTTGACATCCATTATCAATGCTCGACATCGTCATGCACTTGGTAGACATAGAAGCTCAGTCCATACTGATCACTTCCAAGTAGTGTTGAACTCAGTTTGCACTGGTGACTCGGTAGATATTTTGAAACTTGTCATATAAATTGAGTCTCTTGATTTACATTTTATGAATTAGAAAATACTATTATCTCAAGCTCGACATAAACTGAGTCTCTTGGTTAATGCTAAGTAGCTCGATTAACACTAGACTCACATGACATACCGTATGATCTTGGTGAACATTGCATAGCTTAGCTTACACTGGTAAACTTGACATACACTGAGATGCATGGTTTACACTACTGATCTTCACTATAACTATGATTGCTTGATAACCATTGATATTTGTCCAAAGGACTCGGTAGTAACTGTAGAACTCGATGATAACTGGAATACTTGGCAAACACTAATAGTTGTACAATAATCTCAATAGCTATATACAATCTGAATAAGTATGTGTCACTAATAACAAACTTGATTGATATGTCAACAATCTCCCCCCTTGGCATTAGTGATAAAAACACTTATAAGAGAACTAAATTCAAAAAGTTTCTTAAATACATTTTATCCATTCCTTGTAATACTAGCTTGGTAGAGTATACTATTTTTGAGATTTTTCAAAATTGATTTTGTAAGGGATATATTTGTACATGATAAGGCTCCTTCATACATTATACTATACATCTTCTTGCTATATACAATATATCTCTTAGTACATATCTTCCTCCCCCATTTATTTTTCAACTTATTACATGATCTCCCCCATAACATATGACTTATTCCAATATCTTTTCTCCCATTTTTTGACATTAATGCCAAAGATTCATTCTATTTATTCACATAGTAAACCCAGAATGAGATAGAAAATCTAAATGTACCTTAAGAATGATCGCCAAGGTGTTATCCCAATTGTCTTGTAGGACCTTGCATGTGTTAAGTGCAATTTGAACCTCTGTTGACAATTCTATCATATGATCTGTAATAGAGAAATTATTGTCATGGATGAGAGTTTTTGAATGTACAATATGTTTCTACAGTGCATCCATGATGGGAAGAATTATATTCTAAATATCAATCAATGTGGATTTAATTCTTGTTTCTTCTCTAAGCAGTTCTGCTTGCATATCTGTCAAAAATCTTATCCTTTGAAAATTTGTAGAGCTTAAACTAGGGTCAAGTTGTAGCTGCTGAGCACTAGCTTTCAAATCTTCATCTATTTTGGACAATTTGTCCTTTATTTTTTTAGTGAACTCAAAAATATCACAAATATTTCCAAAAAATGATAACAAATTTGTACAAGATGCTTCTAAATTACCCAAAATTGTAGAAAGTTCTACTTGATGAATAGCTATCTACTGAGAAATGTGCTCCAACACTTTATTATCAAACTTTTTCTCTACTTTTTGCACTAACTTTTCTTGTCCCTTAGTATCTTCATTGAATTTTTGAACTGCCTCTGTTAGCTGATATAGAATTGGTTGAGAAGAGTCAACCTCAATATCTATGGTCTTTGCTAGAATGTTCTTTGTATCTTCAATTATTTTAAATTATTTATCTCTCTCCTCTCTTAGTTTCTATTGTTTATCCTTCTTCTAGAGGAGTACACCAAATAACTGCATTTGGTCTAAGGTAAGCTTGGAAATGTCCCAAATTGGGATGACAATTTCCTCATCTAAATCAATTTCTTCCTCTAGCTCTTTTCTTTTACTCAAAATTTTTGTGCTTAGTTGAACCTTGGGCTCAATTGTCCTTACACTTATTGCTTTGGTACTTGGAATAGAAATAATGGTAGACATGCTAGGACTAGCTGTAAAAATTGATACTGTGCTTATTGAAGGAATATTTATAGAAATAACTTGAGAACCCACAATTGGTGTACTCAAAATTGAATTAGTCAAAACTAGAGAAGTCAAAACTGAAGTGCTCAACTCGGTAGATGAAGGAGGAATCTACAGCTTGGTAGATGAAGTGGAAGTCACTTTTGTTAGTGATGTGCTGAGTTGAGTGGGAGCAAAAAGTGATTGGACATTTGGATTGGCACTAGTGGTCACAATCAAACTTGTTGGGGATGTCTTCGTGCTTGATATTGTTATTGGTTTTCTTGGAGAGTGAGGAAGTGAGGCAATGAATGCTACAACTATCTTAATTGGATTAGTCTCCTCATCATCTAGCTTTGCTTCCTTGGTAGCCTCTTGTCCTTTATCCTCTTCATCTTCTTCATTGTCAAAATGAGTTACTTCTTCAATATTCTCTTCTTCATCTTTCTCCTTATCTTCATCATCATCATTATCTTTGACATTGACTAGAAAATCACTTGCTTTATGTAATAGATAAATATTCTTCCAAATTTTTGTTGTGTTCCTTACAACATGCTCAATGTCCTTAATCAAAACTAGACAAGTATTAAACTTTAGAGTCAAATTTTCTTCATTTTTCTTCAATGACTCTTTTACCTCAGCATCTAATATGCTTGGTAATAGTTGCCTCAAGGTTTGCCCATATATGTCTTTGACAGTTGGCATGGAAAAATACCATCTTGGCTTTATCTTTTCCAACAAATCTTTAGGAATTTAAGAAGCAAGTTGTTCTCGTGAGTATTTCCATTTACCCATCTTATCCATCAGTAGGTCTTCAATCTGCTTCTGCTCCTCTACTGTCCTAATTTCATATTTTAATGATTTGAAATTTTTAATTCTAGCTCCTAATTCTATATCTTTTAATCTATCTTGGAAGGTGGGTGGAGGTTTTCCGAATATAATGTCTCCTCCATCCTTGTCAAATTTCTTCCTTGAAGATCTCCTTGTGAAAATTGCAATGAATGGGTTTTTAGGGCTTGGTGATAATTACCTTTCCTTTCTTCCTGAGTGGTTCTTCTTCTTTAGATTCTACCTCATCCTCTACTTGCACATCCTCACCTTTTCCTTTGGTTAATAAAAGGGTTGAACTGGATTTCAGTTTTGCAATTCTCTTCTTCCCTTTGTTCACCACCTGAGGAAGCTTTATTTCAAGTTCAATCTTGGCCTTTGGTTCATAATATGTTCTGAAATATGTAGCCTTAGGATCAACTAGCTCATTAATAAGAGCTTCAATAATATCTTTAGTTTTATCAATATTAACCTCATAACCAAGAGGTTTTACCCACACAATTCTATGCTTAACTGCCTAAATGTAATCTTTGTTACAATCCACCATGAAACATACATCATCCTTATAATCTTCTACTAGTTTCTTGAGGATTTGGAACCTATTATTAATTTTCTCTTTGAATACACCAAAATAATTATCCATAATACTATTATAATTTTCACCCATCTCTACAATATACTCATTTATCTGATAAAGCACAGGCACATCTTTTCTCAACACAACAATGCCTTTTGAAGGGAAAAATTTTCTAAACATAAAAGAATACAAAGTTAACAAGGAATTGAACTTACATGGGTTATTCATTTAATTTCTTATGCTTTCCATATTTTTGTTGAACTATTTCAATAGTAGCTTGGCAAGGTTGAATGACAAATTGTTCTTTACCACCTTGTACGCCAAGTCCACAGCTTCACATGACACATTATTCAACCTACTAGAGCTGTATATTCTATGTGCAATGATGTGAATACCAAACTTCAATTCTATATCAAAAACACTATTGATTTTCATTCTTTTTTCATCCCATTCTGTTAGGGTTTTCTTTTCCAACTCTGCCCGACCTAGGGTTTTTTTTGTTCTGGCCTTGGCTAGCATTGGGAGGCTAGTGATTCAATGAATCATCTTCTTTCTCATTAACACTTGTTGCTCCAACCACAATTGACCATTATGCACTTGGCTAAGGGTAAACCTAATCCATTTAACTTGAAATTCATGGGGCATGTGAGGGATATGTGTTAATCCTTTGGTTTCCAGGTGTTGGTGCTCAAGTTTCAAAACTTCATTAACACATAGTTGACATAGAGTATCATTCATTTCCAATGTACCAATTTCTTGAATAAAAAATTTGAAATGAGTGTGAATATTGTTGATCAAAAGTACCTTTGGAGGGATTTGTGATTACGCTCCACTCAAATCTAGGGTTTCAGCAGTCACAGGAGTGAGCTTGAAATCAGGTGCCATTCCACTCCATGAACCAACATGTTAGATCCTTGCTTAACCTTGCTACTACTAGATGGTATCTTCACTTAGTAGGGTTTGAGGGAATTCAAAAACTTCCATTGGAAATTCACTCAAATCACTTGGAAGCTTTGAGGATAGCACTTTCGCAATAGCACTCAAAGTTTCACAGTAGGAAATGATTTTGATTTCTTGAATTTTGTTAAATTTTTTTCCATAAATGCTCAGTATAAAGGTAGATCGACTAAAATTGTAGAGCTTGCCCCTAATATACATTTTCCTAGTTTACATTTTTGCTATTATTGCCAAACTCTTTTAGGCCAGTTTTATGTTTGATGATTAGTAGCATTATCTTGAGATTATTAGATATTGTTTCAGACTCAGTTGATATATGATGAGATTACTTGGTACTCTATACTTCATGTGTGCATGATGATTATTACAATGCTATTAAATTATTGATGATGTTTAGTTAGATGGATTATCATACGTGTTTTCTTATGGATACTTACCCCATACTGCATGTGTATGGTGTGCGTATTTGTTTTCTTTATGTATGGTGTTTATGATGTGGTTAAGGAAGGGAGTCGTAGTCACCTACTAATCAAGATCTACATGATGCACCACTTCCTACCATTGCCTATTTAGCTTAGTATATATTGTGTATGTACATGCATGGATTTTATTCAAGTTGTAGGTACCAGGTATCAACTTTCCTGAATTTCTAGGATGAGCGTACCCTATCATGTTATCTCAATGGTAAGAGAGGGGAGATAAATTCTTAAGTCCAAATCCTAAACCTTTGAGCCATTCGTCCTAATTGACACTTAGGACAAGTATCTAAGTCATGTACCTTTTGAATGTGTCGAATGATGTTAATTCATGATTTTAAACACTTAGTTGATTTTGTATGTGTTTTACTATGATGGATTCTCGTATGTTACTGTATGAGTTTTTGGTGAATTTTTTGTTAATTAAGTCTAATTAAAAGATTTAATTAATGATTTAATTTAATAGAAAATTACATGTTATGTTATTTAATTAATTGAGAAAATTAATTAAATAAAAATAATTAAATAAAAGAATTAATTTGAGGATAAATTTATAAGTTTAAATTTGGAACGTGATAATATTTAGTTGGTTTAATAATAATATATATATTTGGACTGCATTTTAAATTAAATGCTAAATATTATTATTATTTAAACTAATAGATAGTTATCAAAATTAATGTTCAAAAATAAATTTAGAAGTGGGAAAAGAAATTCATTTATTAAAAGTTTCATGATTGCATAATACGTGCATGCGACTAAATTAAATAAATCAATTTAAAAGAGGTCAAGTAAAAAAATTAAATAAAGTAATCTAATGGATTATTGTGTGTGCATGAAAAAGATAAAAGAAAGATAAATAAAAGTTAATAAAGAGTTAAAAAGGTGTGAGCAAAGAGTTCTATGAGGTGAATGCACAATTAGTGCCCTAATTTTAGGGAGAGAACTCCTTATCACAATTTGGGGGGGCTCATTTTTCAAAAGGCTAGAAAATTTTGGAGAACGAAGAAGTTTTCAAAGAAGGAGAAAGTTTTGAAAGGGGAATTGTTCTCTACAGATTTTTGGAGTGTAGCAAATTAGCATCGGTGTCTAGGTAGACGCTTGTGAAAATTTGCATAATTTAAATATGTTCTTTTAATTCCTGTCTTCTTCGTGTTTGCTAGATGATTGTTTAGATAATTCTGGTAAAGAATATATATCATTGTTGGAATATTCAAATATGGAAAGAAGTATCCCACTTTATCCATTAAAACTTTTGGGTGAAAATAAATTGCATGCATGTTAATACATCTAGTAAACATGAAACTAAGACATGCATCAACAACTCATAACACTGAAATTTGGTAACCCAGAAACCCTCAAAGAATAAGAAGGTAAAACTGGGGTGGGGATGATACCCACAAAAATTACTGTAGCAATATTGTTCAACCACTTCTGATGGTTTTCCCTATTAAAGGCCTGCCCTGTTAAAGGCTTTAAACTGTATTAATAGTGACCTGGTTAGAGGCTTTACAAACACTTTACATGAAGTGTCACCATGTTAAAGGATTTAATCACCTAATTAAAGGATCTACGAAATAGTTGTTAAGCTAACCTATCACCATAGGATTTTCATTCTAATACAATTGCTAGAAAGTATTAGGTATAATGAACTTGATAGATTACAATCCTTGATTGCTGAATGCAAGCACCTTTTTTGCTTTCTCTGATCTTGATCCTTTTGTGATCTGATAACCCTCACTTCTAAAAATAGATTTCCTTGTGCACTCTTGTATGTCCACTCATATTTCGTCTTCCTTATAAAGACATTTGAGGATTTAGGGTTAGGTATGGATCTATGATCCATATTCAATCTTCATTTTTCGCTTATTATTTGCACTTCTTCTATTGGTTGCATGCCTTCATCATTTTTCTTATTGGCTACATGTAGATTGCATAGGAAAAATAAAATATTCGATCTCATCATTAAATCCTTCGAGATTTACCTTATGTCGGCTGTAAAAATGGTTTACTTCATAATTTGTGCAAGTACAAACTCTTATGCTGATATTCTGAGTTACTTGGCACCTGAAGTATTGTTGATACTTGACACATGCTGTTTCTTGGATAGCTCGTCACCTAAACAAAACTGTATCACTCGACACCTTATGTTACTCGGCACTTGTTAACACTCGGCACCCTATGTTACTCGGCACTTGTTAACACTTGGCACCTTATGTTACTCGACACTTACACTTCACTCGGTATCTGATCTTCACTCAGCATTTGAAAACTACTCGGCACATGAAGATCACTCGGCACCTGAACTCTTTCCTAACTCGACATTTGTTGTGGCTCGGCATGCATGGTGTACTTGGCTCCAATATATAGTAGGTAAGTGTTATTGGCACTCAAGTGTCAAAAACCATTATGAGGTTAACAATCATGTTGTGAATTCTGGATATTGGGAAATTATTCTGTACATGGAATATTTTAATTGTTCAATATAATTTCCTCCAGTAGATTATAGTTTGAGAAAACTTACTAGGAAGGGTTGAATTTTATTGGAAAATCTTCTTAAAAAGGAAAAAAGAAAATAAAGAATGGGTACCTAGTATTTGTCTTTTAGATTTATTTCTGAGTTTTGGTAAAAGAATATATATATATATATATATATATATATATATATATATATATATATATATATATATATATATATATATATATATATATATATATATATATATATATATATACAATAAATATATATTCATTTAAAATAAATTTAGTTAAAACCAAATTCATTATCTCAAAATTATTAAAAGAAAATTTATATTGGCAAGGAATGTAGAAACGTTTAAAAAAATGTTGGTTTTAATTTAAAAAATTTAAAAAAAAAAAAAAAAAAAAAAAAAAATATATATATATATATATATATATATATAATTTTATTGGGAGGGGGAGTTTTACCCCACCCCATCCCCATCATAACTGCTAGCGGTAGTCGTACCCATTGTCGTAGTATTGTGACTGTTGTCGTAGGCCCTATGACAGAGGGCAGGGCCACATGACTCTTTTTAATATAAGCCACAACGATTTTTAAAATCGCTTGTTTTGTTTTAAAAGTTTTTTTAAAATTATTTAATTTATATTTTTGTAAAGTTAAAAGTTAGTAGTTGTTAATAGTAATTTATAAAATTATATATATATATATATTTATTAAGTATTATATATGTTATTTAATAATTATTTTAATATTAATTAATATGTGTTAACCAAACTTTAAATTATTAAATAATGATGAGTTATTATAATGATTTAAAACTATGTTTTAATAAATTTTTATTATTAAATTAATTATTTGTTTTAAATTATGTGACTATTTAATTTAAGTCTTGATCAATGTGAATCAACGAGAATCTTACCATTAGCAAACTTAAAAGCAAATATAATAATATTTACCTTAGTAAATTTAGGAAATTTATCATGGGGTAAATATTTGTTTTTACTTAAGCTAATACTTGAATTTATTATAAGGAAAATGATGAAAATATTTCTTCACTTGTTAGCGAAATCTGGAATAGATATTGAAAACCCACGTTTAACTTAACCATGTGCTTTCAATAAACTAAAAACATGTGCTTGTATCTTGTTTTCTTTATGCTATTTATGTTTGGGATTTTTGGGTTGACTAGATTGTTGACCAGTTATAGGACGTCTACCAGAGGCTCAAGGTTTTGTGAGTGCGGTATCATGTTGACTTGATCTCGATCATTATTGCTCAACCATGTATGTGATGGTATGCTTATGATGAGTATGTTTATTTTGTTGGTTAATTACTATGTTTCAGTGTCTTTATGGAATAGAGGGATGTATGCTATGAGATACCTGATTAACCATTCTGAGTCATTGATCAATATTGTTGGATTACTTTTTGGTTGCTCGTTGAGAACCGATGGATATTGTGATTTATCTTATTGCTTTCCAGTTGCTCGTAGAGAACTGATGTGATTACTATGACTATCTTTATTATGCTTCCCAGTCACTTGTATAGGACTGAAGTGATTTTGCTATGATTATGTGATTTGTGATTTCATGAGCCTAGGGTAGGTTATCTTTATGCAGTGTCGGGAAGTGGCTTGCAATGGGGGCCGGGGACCCTAAGTGGTCCTAGGGGTAACCCATTGTAAGTTGTTTAATAAGTGATAAATTTACACTTAATACTAACTTAAATGAACCTAATAAGAGATAATTGTATGTTCTCACCCATGCCTTGAGTGCTAATACAGACTAGGATGTGAGTAGAGAGAACGCCTGGTTATGACCTTCCATTCTGTAGTATGCCTTGTCAGTGTGAGAGGATACTAGTGGCTGTAGGGATCACTAGGGACCCGAGAGTCCTAAGGGACTGCTTGGGTAACTCTGAACATGATTTTTACGATGACACTTTCCTACTTACATAGTAGATACCTATGTGTCTTTGTGTGCCTTTGGGTCTAGATGTCGATCTATGTGTTAGAACCTTTTGAGTTAGTTTACTTTTAGGATTTCTTGGACTTAAAGAATTCTTGTGTTATGTGATCTGATATCCTATTTGGGACTTGAGACTATCTCCTCAATGCGATGGGAGTGGACCATTTAGGTTCCATGTGGTCAGGTGGTAGTGATTTTTACTCTTACCATTGAGATCCGTCCGTGGTCACCATGGCTAGAGCATTCTTGTTGGCATTTACCTTCATTTGGTTCATGGATCATTATGATAGATGGTTATATTTTATGATGGATGTTATATATTTTGATGTATGGATGTACTATGTATGGTGGATGATTTCATTTATTTTATTGCACGTGTATCATGGATCCAAAGAGGATGATGTATATCTATTTTTACATATGTATATTCTTTTAAGCCTTTCATACCCTGTGACATGTACAGTGGATGAATGAGCATTGTGAATTAATTTGCCAAGAGGCATTCAGAAACAATGTATATTAAATGGACATTGGAATTATCATTATTCTTTCATATGGACGTAGTATTTGATGGACTTAGTTTTGGATTAGATTTAAATGTGATTCAATGTCATGGAATCTTTAAGGAATGTAACCTATTATGTATGTTATTGCTTCCGCTATTATGTGTTTGATGTGAATGGTGTATCTTTCAAGTTTCAAAATAAAAAATAAAAATGCTATCAAACTTAGTCAAAATTTAGGTTATTTCTTTTGGATCTCTTGGCGGGGCGTTACAAACATCATATTGACAAACTATCATCCAATATGTTTGTATTGAACACTCGACAAAGTCTTCATGACTTGATAACCATAAACATCTTTATCACTCCTAACCTTGCTCGGTAGAGTCTATGACCTAACCTTACTTGGTAGAGAACAAACTTGTACTTGGTGATCCCTTTGTATCTTGAATACTTATTTGAATCATTTTGGTCTTTCAATCTGGAACTGTTTTGGATGTCTTCTTTGATAGCATAGTTCCAGTTTCTCTTATAAGAACTTAGGAAGAAATGATAGAGTCACCCAATTCCTAAGTGACTTGATCATCATTACTTGGACTTGTGTCCTCAGTAGACTTAGGAACCCATTTCTATCTCATTTGTTTTTAGATGTTATCAACTTTTGCCTTTTTCTCATTTTCAATTCTACTAGTATTCATGTAGTTCTTGGCAAGATGACCAAGTTCTATACAAATGAAACATCTTTTGGTAGTGTCTCTTTTCCTCAAATGATGCTTTACACAATTTATTCCAATGTGTCCAAATTCTCCACAATAATGACATTTGCACTAGGTATTGTAGTCCCAACCAAATATTGCTTTCACAATTTTCTCTACTAGATTCAATACCTTGGTTTTGCACTCTGATGGCTTGTGTCCATGTTTCTTATATTTGTGACATTTGCCTTCAAATCTTGGTTTCTCTTTGCATTCATTAGCCTTATGACCATGCTGATTGCAATTGTAGTACTTTCCATTGAATTTTTCTTTTCCATTGCTCTAACATTTGTTTGATGTATGAACTATCTTACCACAGTGATTGCAAGTAAGTCTTTAGTTCTTTTGAGCTCCTTGCTTGGATGATTCTCCTTTTGTATATCCAATTCCTACTTTTCCTTTTTGCCTATAAAAGATTTTTCTCATTCAATTGATTCATGTCTGCTTGGGATTTCATCATTCTTTCATTGACTTGCCTCTCAGATTTCAAATCATTTCATAATCTTTCATTGATTTTCCTTTCAGAATTTAGATCATTCCTCATTCTTTCATTGATTTTCCTTTCAGAATTTAGATTATTCCTCATTATGTCATTTTCAAATCTTAGGCTCATGATTTACTCATTTGCATTGGAGAGCTGATCAATAAGTTCTACTTGCTGAAGGGATTGGTTCTAAATTTCATTGTTTCCTCCATCTATCTCTTCATTTATCTTGTTTTTCTATTACATGAATTCACATAACCTTATTGCCTGAATTTCTTTCTCTCTTTTAAGTTTTCTTACTTCTTGTAGGAAACTATTCTTTTCTAGAAGTTCTTTGATTGCCTCATTGGCTTCATCTGAATTTCTTGAATGAAAGTCTTTACTTCTTTCTTTAATGTAGAGATGATCATTCATTTGAATTTCAAGTTCTTTTCTTCTTTTTAGGGATTGACAGAATTTCTCCATTTCTAAATCTAGCTTCTCATTATCAATAGCTTTGTCAAGTCTGAATATCTCCATAGCTTTGATCTTTGCTCAAGTTGTTAAGCTTTCTCATGAGAACCACAAAGCTCTGATACCAATTGTTGGAAATATTCAAGACTATGCTAAGTTACTGAGAGGGGAGGGGTGAATCAATAAATTTTAGAATTTTAACAATTTTAGTTCTTAATCCAACAATCCAATTAGCATTTAATTCATCACATATAATCTGATCTAATTGCATGCATAAGAAACTAAAAATATGAAAGCATTCGTAACACTGTGACACAAAGATTTGGTGACCCAAAAACCTTCCAAATAAAAAGTAAAACTAGGTTGGGGATGATACCCACAACTTTAGTATTGCAATATAAAGTTAGGCTATTAAAGCTTACATTGATCACTTTTGATGATCTACCCTATTAGAAGCAATGAGGACTACTAGGTCCACCTTGTGAAAGGATTTACAAACACACAATTAAGTATGCACTTAGTAAAGAGATTTTCAAAATATTGTTAGGTCTACCTTGCGAATGGATTTGACTGATTCACCAATTAGGATGAAATAGTAGATGAACTCTGATCTCCAACTTTGTTTGCTAAATGAGTTTCCTTTAAGTATTAATCACCTTGCTATGATAGATATATCTTTGCTGCTCCTTATACTACTATAGCCTTTTCAAATTTTCTCTTTCTACTCTTCTTTGATGATTACATTGATTTCACACTCATACTCATTCTCATACTTACTACTTTGGATATGATACAATACATTACATATATATCAATCCAATTATTCAAATTACAAAGTTGGCCACAACACAAGTTACCACAAATATTACAAAGTCAGCCCACATGAAGACATTTGGGTTTTGAAGACTAACTCAGTCAGGTTCTAATAGTTGACATCCACTATCAATGTTTAGCATCGTCATGCACTTGGTAGATGTAGAAGCTTATTCCATATTGATCACTTCCAAGTAGTCTTGAACTCGGTCTGCACTAGTGACTTGATAGATATTGTAAAACTCGTCACATAAATTGAGTCTCTTGATTTACATTATATGACTCGAAAAACACTATCACCTTGAGCTTGGTATAAATTGAGTCTCCTAGTTAACACTGAGTAGCTCGGTTAACGTTGGACTTGCATGACATACACTAGAAAACTTAGTGAATATTGCATAGCTTGACTTACATTGGTAAACTTGGCATACACTGAGATGCACAGTTTACACTGCTGATCTTCACTATAATTGTTATTGCTCGATAACCACTAAGATTTTTCCAAAGGATTCGGTAGTAATTGTGGAACTCGGTGACAACTGAAATACTTGGCAAATAGTAATAGCTGTACAATAAGCTCAATAGCTATATACAATCTAAATAACTATGTGTCACTAATAAAAAAATTTACTGATACATCAAAACCCTCTACTTGTCACACAAATTTTGTCCCTCTATTGACTATTACACATCCTTGTTGCGAGCCCTATAAAATCATTTTTTTCTGAAGCAAAAATTTTCATCCTGATCAAACCATAAAATAGCTTGGCTAGTGAGTTTAAGATTATGAAGAAAGCCATATCACAACTATAGAACAAGAAGATTAGAGTAAAGTTGAACCCATTAACAAACCAAAATTACCAACATCAATATGTTGCTCCAAATACTTATTCGTAGAAACCAAAGTATAGCTACAGTTCCTACAACAATAATAGGTACAATAATAACAATAGGGATAACAATAATTACAACCCACAAGAAAGGACATTTGGAGTTCCCAAGAAAAACTATACATGAAATACTAGGCCTAATAAAAATAGCATACTTAGTGAAATTGGTAATGATTTTTGATTTTTTGATGTAAATTAAGTAGGTGTTGGTCATATGAACAATGAGTACTAAAGTAGAGACAATAAATATAAAAATCAACATCCACAATATGCAGATAAAACTTGCTTACAATTTAATGTAATTCTTTTTTGATTCGACTGATACTCCCTCAATGGGAGAAGAAATGATGAATAACCAAGTGAAGTTCATGTTCCAATTGAATGATGATTGTGAAACTAAATAAACTAAAATAAATGCATCCCTTAGTGACAACATAAACATGTATAATCTATGAAGTAGGATAGAGACTTTAATTGATGGTGTCCTTCCCATATCATATTTGAATCCTATAGATCTTGGGGAATACAACAATCCTATGCCTCCTAAGGCCCCAATTAATTCTACCCCCATATTTCCTAATGCACCAATAATAATGAGAAATCTAATGCAGTCTTCCAAAAAGTAAAATGCAATTGAAGAATTGAATAAGACCAAGGTTAACATCTCTATGTTCAACATGTTGTAGAGTTTTCCTAGCCAAAGGGAAGATTTGTTGTACTTTTTTGACCACTCTAGACCATCTGTGTCAATGAGTATTGCAAAGTGACTTACTTCTATTGTGAATGTAAGTGAAGAAATACCCACTATATTTAAGGAAAAAGTTGAGGCATGACCTTTGTTTCTAAGCCTCCAAATATTTACTCAAAATCTACACAAATATCTAGTAGATTTTGGAGCCTCATACAATGTTATGTTGCTCTCCATTTGATAGAGGTTGGGTGTGACATCACATCCCACTAAAGAGATGTGATTAAAATATATAAAATTAAAGTAAGGTGATTGGTGTATTTAAAGACACATGTATTTAACTAACTACTAGTCCTTGCATCCAAGACATGGTCAATATCCATGTGGTAGACATCCTGAAAAAATACATAATGTTGTTGAGTTGGAGTGGAAAAGGTTCCAAAGGGGATGGTTCTTAACTGATTTCTCACACAAGTTTAGTTTCCTTGGAAGGGACTTAGCAACCTAATTAAGATCAATGTTCTATCTAAACTAAAGAAGATGATTAATGAGGATAAAATTCCCAATGAGATAACATTCTTAAAATTGAGTCTCAATTCTTAACATGTGATAGTTTTCAAAACTAAAGATATAAAAACATCAAATTATAATCCAATTGTTGGCCTCCAAGAATGTATTGTTAAAAGAAAAATATTTCAAGATTTCATGAACAACATGGTGAAACCTAAAATATATTGGAGAGGATGCAAACCCTAATATATTACTCTTTCCCAATTCTTGTCATCTCCACCATGAGGGATATTCAAAATTGGAATATTTTGGTTGAAAGTGATCATATTAGGAGTTTTAAGATGAATGAGACAAACAAAACAATTCACCAGTTCATTGGAAACATTGGTGTACCCATTCATCATATTGTAATTTTCATTGTTCAAGTCCAAATTATTTTCAAATGTCTAAAATGTTAGACAAGAGAAGATGCAAACAAGATAGAAAATATGGAATATTAGGAAAAAAAAATACTTTCAGACTGATACCAATTCATACATCTGAAGATGAGAAAATGTCTCCTATCATTGTAGTTCCTAAAACAACAACATAGTGTGAAGAAGATATCAAAGCCTCCTATATGGATACATCTTTTGATGGAGCAAGGATACTACCTCATGAAAAACTTGATGGTTTTTAACCTAGGCAAAGACAAATATGTTATCTATAGGGTTGATGTTGGGTTTCTATGGTGAATGATGATGAGAAAAATACATCTCATCTTAAATAATTAGCTGAAGAGATACAATCAAAGAAATAAGGAAATACAAAACTAGTTTCTAGTAACCATGAGGATAATGCATTAAAGGGGAAGGAAAACTCTCTCTCTCTCTCTCTCTCTCTCTCTCTCTCTCTCTCTCTCTCTCTCTCTCTCTCTCTCTCTCTCTCTCTCTCTCTCTCTCCCTCCCTCTCTCTCTCTCTAAAAATATATGCTCCACCACATGATATTGGACCATTGACTATCACAAAGGATCCTTCTAAGGCCAAAACTTTGAATAAGGCTAAATCAAGAATTAAAAATCAGTCCACTAGGAATCTTGGGGCATAGACATTGAGATTTGATGAATTTAAGTGCAAGTAAGGAGGTGGGCCTAATATCAAGTTAATCAATATGAAAGGCAAATTCTTCTATGATACTTATTGATTGTAATTTGTATATACAAACAAAGGGCCTGGAGGAACTTCTATGGGGACAAGGTCAGTTTGGATATTGTTAGAGAACCTGCTAAAATCCAAGTGCTAGAGGACCTTGACAAAAGTACCCACTATGACAAGCTCATTGACCCGACTCTTTTGGTCATCTCTAACAATGTGTGGGAAACTGGCTTCAACTTCCTGAACAATGCAAAGAATAGCGTGATTGACAACTTTTGTTCCATCAAGTGGCTTTTTCAGGAAATTGAGGCTCTAAAGGATAGGAGCAACCAGCCCAACAACCAGGGTTCTGACAAGGACCAGGAAGCCAGAGGAAGCAAAGATTAGGTGGGGAGCTAGGAGAAAGACAAAGGCCAAGTCTCCAGTGACCATCAGGATGACATCACCCAGCTTGAGCAAAAGGTCCAAAGGCTAGATTCTATCCACCAAATTATCACCAAACAGATAGTGGACACCCTTCACACCTTGAATGAGAATATTGTCAATCTGGGGGACTATCTGACTACAACTGGCCTTGAAAGGGATGCAGAGCAGAACACAAAGCAAGGATTCAACCGGGGTGAATTTCAAAAAGAGGCCAGTGACTAGGTGAATCAAGGGAACTAGATGAACACTCCTACTAGGATTTAGGAGGGTGTGGCCAGTCAGAAGGACAATGATTCTGCAAAAACTCTATAGGCCATGGACACGGATGGACACTAGCTTGTTTGCCTAGCTTTTCTTTTCTATCTCTGGCCTTTGTACTTTGGCTTCGGGCCTTCTTTTGTCTCCGACCTTTTGTGGCAATTTTTTGTTTGTTTAGTCTGTTTCATCTCGCTCTTTTTGCTATAAAACTTTGGGTTTCAGGATCCCTGTAAAACTTGTTTTACCTAATAAAAAACAATGGTATAGAATATGAACATCTAGTCTAAGTCCTTTTAATAGAATTGCAAAAAAATGTCAAGGTTCTTTTGGTTTAAGGAGATTCATAGATTTTAATTTGAAAAGTTAGGGGTGTCTATTCGTATAATGATGATTACTTTCATATAGGAAGATAGTCTAGGATTTTGATAATTTCAAGCTTTTAATATGGTGTCAATCCCTAGAAGAAAAAATTATGTTGCTGATATATTAGCCATCTTAACCAATGTGCTCTTGCCTATGGAAAGACTGTAATTGAAAAGATTCTCAGTAGAATAATTTTCCATTCCATTTATGCCTAATACCATAACAAAATTATAAATTTTCCAAGATGATCAACATATCCTCAAATTCATAATGTTTAGTAGAATGTCCAAGGAAAATGGGTAGATGATGAACTAGAAAGGAATGATCAATTAGAAGTCGAGGATGAAGATGGAGTTGTCAATTTGAAAATAAGCACTATTCCCAAGGGGATGGTATTGACAAAGACTTGAAGATGGTAAAAGTTGAAGGTTTACACAAAGAAGAAATAGAACAATATGATCTAGCTGCTAATTGAATACAAAGACCTCCAAAACATACCTCCAAAACCATGTTCAACTATTCTATTAGAAACAACGACCAGTTAACCTAGTCAGTGCACCATTAATTCAAAAAGAGGTACAAAATTTGTTGGATGCAAGAATTATTTTCTCTCTTTGACATTCCACGTGGGTTAAAAATTGGGTACTCATGTGTAAGAAAAGTGGAGAAATATGATATTGTGACATTTCAAAAATCTGAGTTCATATTTGCAAAAGGAAAGCTATATGTTGCCAGTAATCACCCAAAAAATGGTCTAGTAAACTATAAGCCCCCTTTTCAACATTTTAAATATCTATCTATTGCTTGATCAATTTTTCACATTTATCAATTTTTAATCTTTGATTAACCATCATTTAATTATTATTTTGATTATAACCTATGGTTTGGCCACCTTATCTTAGGCTTTTATTTAATTAAAAGAAAATTCTCCCTTTTAATTAAATAAATCCCCTTTATCCTATGTTTGCACATGAAAAAAGACTTTCTTAATTTAAAGATAAAACAAAAAGGCATTGGATGCACACTTTATAAGGGAATGGAATATATTTTGTCTCTTATTCTCCTCCACACATTTTTAGCTCTTAAAAATAACCATTGATTTTACTTCTTGAGAATCTTGTGCACCAAAGCCATTGTGAGGATTATTATCCATTGTAGATTTTGCTTATTCATCTCCTACTATCCATTGATCTTTAAAAGGAGGCTCTCTCCTCTCTCTCACCATCTTTCATGTTCATGATATTATTATGTGGGAGGTTTCATTCTAGAGCTATTGGAGCACTCATTTCACTCTTGCACTCTTGCATCTTGTTGAAGCATTCTTACACTCATCATAGGCTACTTGTGTACTAGTTTAGTTTTCTTTATTGCACTTATCTTAGTTCACATAGCTTAAATAGGAGGTATTGTAATCTTGTTCTTTTTAGCTTAGTTTTCTTTCTTCTTATTTGGTTACATCTTAGACTAACTTGCATTCTCATTCTAGCTTCATTTACACTTTCATACTCATTTTATTCTAGGATGCTAGCATTATTTCTCTTACTTTTGAATCTTCCATTCTATGGTGCACCTTGTAGGAGTTGAGAATCCGACTCCGATAATGCACCAAGATCACCTGCAGTGCAAATAACTTATTGAAGAGAAACCTAGGGAGCAAAGAGCTTGAAGCAAAAAACCACACAAGAGTGTTTCATAATAGGAAATTAGAATTGCTATGTGAAAAATGGAATAAATTTACAATGAGTGAGAGACCACTTATAAAGGCCTCATGAAAGCTTGTAGAACAAGCTGGAAGGAGGTAGAAGATAAGGATGACAACTCAGCACATATCCACAAAAAAGGTGGAACATGCTAGAAGGGAACAAACTCTCATGTTGTCAACAACTAACCTCAACATGCATTAAATACAAAGTATTAAATAAATGCATGACCCTAAGTAAGCTTAAGTAAATAGAATAAATAATTAACAATTAATTAATTATTTACTCTAACACCCCCCCTTAAGTGCAACTTAGGGGAATGCCTTAAGCTCACAAAATAAAGTAAAAAATGCAAAATGGGTCCTAGCAACTAGGCCATTTTAGGTACCCAAGTACAATGCAACTAAATGCAACCTCTGTAAAATGGAGAAAGAGGGAAAACCCTATGGGAAAAACCCTCCTCCAAAAAGAGGTAAAAACAACATGCTGAAAAAAAACATGAAGTGAAGGAAGGAAGGCCTCAACCAATCCCCCCAAGGACAACTTCTGTAACCCCAAGCATTGACTGTAGCTGAAGAAAGCGTGGTGATGCAAAAGGCTTAGTGAAGATGTTAGCAACCTGATCGACGGTAGGAATGTACTCCAATGCAATAACACCATCCTAGATCAACTGAAAAATGAAATGCATATGCAACTCAATGTGCTTGGTATGCTGATGTTCCACCAGGTTACGAGAAATGTGGATGGCACTCTGATTATCACACCACAAAAGAGTAGGGTGATCAGGAGGAAATCCAAACTTAGTCATCAACTGACGAAGCCATAAAGCCTCCTAACTAGCAAGAACTGTGGCCCTGTACTTAGCCTCTATAGATGAAAGTGCTCGAGCATGTTGCTTCTTGCACGACCATGTGATGGGATCGGAGCCAAGGCAAAACACAAAGCCAGAAGTAGACTTCTGATCATCAACATCACCAGCCCAATCTGAGTCAGTGTAGCCAACAATGTGTGGAGTCCCCATAGTGTAGTGAATGCCATACATAAGGGTGCCATGAATATAGCGTAGAATACACCTGGCAGCTTGCCAATGACTATCATGAGGGTCTTGAGAAAACTAAGAGATGAGGCCAACTGCAAAAGATAGATCAGGGCGAGTGTGTGTCAGGTACAAGAGGCTGCCAACCAACTGTTGATACAAAGTAGCATCCACTGTAGGTGAAGATTAGGAGGAAGACAAAGTGACACCCAACTAAAATGGTATAGGAGCAATCGTACAATCAAGCATGTGAAAGTGACGAAGCATGTCAAGAGCATACTTCTACTGATACACAAAAAGGCCAGTAGGAGACTGATGAATTCGAAGACCAAGAAAGTAATGCAGCAAACCAAGATCAGTCATCTCGAACTGGTCCATCAGTACATGCTTAACATCCTGGAGCATGGATGACGAACTAACTATAAGGATAAGATCATCAACATACAAAACAAGAATCAAATCCTCATCACCAAGACGCTGAATGTACACTGTGGGATCAGAATGGCAACGTGTGAAGCCTGTAGATAGTAGAAATGAGTCCATCTTCTCATACCAAGCCCTAGGGGCTTGTTTGAGACCATATAATGAATGTTGAAGCCTGCAAACCAAGGTGGGATCCTGCACAAAACTTGGAGGTTGCTCCATATAAATCTCTTCTGTGATATCACCATGCACGAAGGCACTCTTCACATCCATCTGATAAACTGACCATCCCTATGAAGCTTTGAGGGATAAGACAAGGTGAATAGAATTCATCTTGGTGACAGGGGCAAATATCTTAGAGTAATCAACACCCTCGACTTGCGAAAAACCCTTCGCAATAAGACAAGCCTTATACTTATCAATGGAGCCATTAGCAACATACTTAGTGTGATAAACCCACTTACAACGCACTAGCTTTCTCCCTTTGGGAAGAGAACAAAGATCCCATGTGTGGTTCTTCATCAAAGAAGAATATTCCTCCTCCATTGCACTATCCCATTCTGAATGTCCTGTCGCTTCTGCATAAGTCTGAGGATCAATACTAACAGCATGACTGAGTAGACTAGAGCCTGCAGTGTGAGAACAAGTGCGATAGGTTATGGATGGGTCACCAGCTAGAGATCCTATAGCATCAACAGTAGCTCAAGCCCATTTCGGCATCTAGGGAGGATCTTGTGGTGGAGGGATATCGAGATCACCATGATCATCATCCTCATCATCTGTGAAACAAAGTGGAGATGAAGAGGGAGTAGTGGGAGTTGGATGAGGCACTGGAGGTGAGGAATGAATTGCAGGAGGGCTCTCATCAAACTGGACATCCCGTCAAAATAGGACCTCTTTGGAATTAGGATCAAATAACCTGTAAGCCTTAACATCCTCACAGTAGCCAACAAAAATCAAGGGTCGGCTCTTCGATTCCATTGCTTTTCGCTGAGCAGTAGGTAAAAATGCATACGCTGTACTCCCAAAAACTTTGAATGATGACACATCGGGCTTGACACGGGACCAAGCCTCCTCAGGAGTCATATGTTGAAGTGCCTTATGAGGCATCCGATTCTGAATGTATTTGGCACAATTTATTGCCTCTACCCAAAAATATGAATCCATGGACCTAGATTGGATCATACAATTTTCCATCTCCTAAAGGGTTCTGTTCTTCCTCTCGGTCGCACCATTTTGCTGAGGAGTGTAGGGCACTGAAAGCTGATGCTGAAGACCATGCTCAGAAAAGAAATCGCTGAAAGCTTGGTTCACATACTCCCCCCCATTATCCGTGTGTATGCGCCAAATAGAAAGTCCAGACTCCTTCTCTACAAATGCCTTAAAAAGTCAAAATGAGTCAAAGGCATCAGACTTGTACTTAAGAAAGTACACCCATGTACGTCTGGAGAAGTCATCAATGAATGTAAGCACGTATCTAGCACCTAAAAAAGGAGTAGGAAATGACATAAGGTCACTATGAATCAGCTCCAAAGGTGCTAAAGCATGAGTGACTCGTCCATGTGGAAAGGAATCCCTATGTTGCTTGCCAAGTGCACATCCTTGACAAACACCATCTGGACAAGAAATCTAGGGAAGCCCAAGAACAAGTGCCTATGTGTTCATCTGTTGTAGATATCTATAATTGACATCCCCAAAATGTTCATGCCAAAGTCTGCTTACTGAATCTACATGTGCAACTAAACAGGAACCTGTGTCATCAGAAGACTCAAATTCATCAAATCTGTAGAGGCGTGATGCAGAGTCAACACTCCCAGTGGCCATAATCATCTCCGGATCATGCAAGTCTTGAATAACCACATCATGTGGTGAGAACTTGACTATCTTCCCAGAGCCAGAGTGGCAAATCTGATAGATAGACAGAAGGTTCATCAAAATATCAAGAACACAAAGTACATCTTGTAGAGAACCCCCGGCCAAAGTAATAGTGCCAGAACCCAAAATTGAAAGTTTTGAAGAGTTCCCAACTGCAATCTATGTGGTGGCACAAGGAGCAAGTGAAGTAAGCATCTTAGGAGTATTTGTTAAGTGGTGAGAAGCCTCAGAATCAAGAATCCATAAAGGCACTGAAGGCGTAGCTCGTGCAGAAAGAGCATGACCTTACCCTATAGATGGAGATGAAGATTGAGGAGCAGAAATGTTATGCTCCTTCATGGCTTCCTCTAAAGCCTCTAATTGTTTCCAACACCTGGAAATTGAATGTCCATCTTTCCCACAAAAGCTGCAGGTCTCACTGGATTTCTTCTTGGTCTTGGAGGTGGACTCACCCGACTTTGAAGAATCTTTACCCTTGGGAGGGTTTGCTGGAGGATTAATTGGAGGATCAGATTTGGATGTGTCTTTCTTTGATTTTCCTTTCTTCTTGGATTTCCCCTTAGAATTTTGAGCAACCAAGGCTTGGCTAGAAGAGCCAGAGCCATCCACCTGCTGGATCTTTGCCTATTCCTTAGTTAACCTATCACAGAATGTCTCAAATGTAGGCATCCTATGTCGGTCTCTAAGGGCATCCATGGTGGAGTAGAAAGTAGAAGAAAAGACCTGATACTGCCCCTTCAGCTTTGAGAGTATTAAAAAATATACACTCATTATCCATTTTGTTCTTCCCACATCCCTATAAAACTGCACGTAGGGATTTGAACTTCATCAGAAAGTCTTCAATGGTGGGAAAGTTGCTTGGTGACAAAGAAGTCAATTCTGCATCCAACTGAAGTGTTCAGAACTCATTCACCTATCCAAACAAAGTCTAAAATCTCTGCCAATAAGCCTGTGGAGTAGTCAAACCATCCAGGTGAAACAATAGACTATTTGAAATGTTGAGTGCAATCAGCCCCATGGCTTCATCCATCTTTTTCCTGTGCTGTAGAACCTCATAAGGTCATGTGAGATTAGGTTGATTCTCATCCAGAAAAGACCATAGACCTCTTGATATTAGAAGCCTAGTCATTTGTGCTTTCCAGGTGTGGTAGTTGTGTGGTGTGAGATGGGATATAGATGGATCCGCCATTGAGAGAAAGAAGAAGACAGAAGTAGAAGGGTCATCAATGAAGTAAATTACAGAAAAGAAAGACACCCCCCCCCACAAATGTACAAGAATATCTCCCAAATACCACAAAAAACAACTAAGGAAAGCAAAAAACTGGAAAAGAACCTAGATTTGTTGATGTAGAATAGGAGGAAATAGAAGCCTTTACTTTGATGCCAAAAATGGAAGCACAAATGAACTCAAAATCTAACAAAACTAGAACCAATGTCTCCGTATTTGATTCAGCTTTCTGACGATTCTTTTAGATTGAAAAAAGACCTCCGTATGCTCAAGTTATAGCCAAAAAATTGACTGCTACTCCAAAAAAGGCACCTTGCTGGAAAATTACAGACCTTGGCTTAAATTTGACGGCCGTATGCTTGTCAGGAGACCGTTGCCAGAAAAAAAATCAATTTTTGGCAAAGTGACGTCAGGCTGCCGAAAAGTGATGTCAGCACGTCGAATTATGATGTCAACAGGGTGTCCACGTGTCGAATGAGGAAACTGTCATGCGGGCGGATGATGGGGCACTTACAGTACAGAGTGGAGTACACGTGTCACTAGGTGGCTGCTGAATCAGCACGGTGTAGTAGATGGCGGAGGTGGCCATAGTGGCGGCGAGCTGCCGACAGAGGTGGAGACAGGGAAGGTGCCTCCAGAGGAGGCGCTCAGGCGGAGCCGCCGGGACTGGGGAGGTGCAAGCGGCCACCGGGTGGTGCAGTGGTGGCCACTCGACGGTGCACTCTGCAAATTATTTTTTTATTTTTTTAAATGCCGAATCTTCCGTACATCTGTACGGAAGTGCCTGTGACCAAATTTTTTTTGCCTCCCGGAGCTCTGTCTCCAAAATCAACAAGTTTTATATGAATAATGACTGCAAATGGCCTTCCAGATCCAATGGTGATGTCCGTTTGGCCCCAATGTGCTCCAAAAAATTGCTCTACTTCTAATTTGAAGAAAAATTGCACAAACAAACTAGGGTTTGTGACTTCAAATCACGGCTTCGAAAAATCCTTCAAACAAGAAGCTGCAGGGAGGCTCTGATACCATGTAGGAGTTGAGAATCTGACTCCGATAATGTGCCAAGATCACCTGCAGTGCAAATAACTTGTTGAAGAGAAACCTAGGGAGCAAAGAGCTTGACGAAAAAAACCACACAAGAGTGTTTCACAATAGGAAATTAGAATTGCTATGTGAAAAATGGAATGAATTTACAATGAGTGAGAGACCGCTTATAAAGGCCTCATGGAAGCTTGTAGAACAAGCTGGAAGGAGGTAAAATATAAGGATGACAACTCAACACATATCCACAAAAAAGGTGGAACATGCTAGAAGGGAACAAACTCCCATGTTGTCAACAACTAACCTCAACATGCATTAAATACAAAGTATTAAATAAATGCATGACCCTAAGTAAGCTTAAGCAAATAGAATAAATAATTAACAATTAATTAATTATTTACTCTAACACACCTTGCAAGGGTCTCCTATTAAAGTTCATTTGAGAGCCATACTCATTATTACTACTTTCTTATTTTTCCCTTGCACATCATAGATACGAAGCTCTAAGTCACCATTCAAGGTTCCTAACCCCTTGGATCCTTTTAATATAATGTCTTAAAGAAGTGTGTCACATTTTTGGCATACATTTTTGGTGCCCACCATGGGACTAGACTATAGGGTTTAGCTCCATTTCCTGTATTTCTTGTGCTTTCTTACATTTTGTTGTTGCAATTTCATCTCTCTATTTTTTTCTTGTAGGAATATTGTATGACACATTACTACATATTGGAACAATATTTCATATAGCCAGTAGGTGATCCTTACTAGTTTCTGGACTATCACTTGGGTTTACCGTGAAATGTTGTCTATTTTTTGGAAGACCATGGTTTGGCTTAACACACACTATCTCCCATACTTTCAGTGTCATCTAGATTTTAGGAGATGTATCTTATGCCACTCTAATAGTCTATAAAATGTTACCTAAAATTCTTTTCTTGCATGGTTCGAGCCTTTTATCTTATTTAGCTTGCATTTAACTTTTGTTTTGGTTTTTTAGATATCCTAACATCTCCTAACAAGTGGTTTTGCATTCTTCTTACTTTAATTTTCATATTTTGGATGTCCTAACTTGTGATTTTTTAGGAAATTCCTTGCTAGAGTAGATCGGATCAAAAGATCCTACTAACATGTTGTTTTATAGGTCTTCCCTAAAGAAAAAGAAAAATGAAAAGAAAAGAAAATATCTTTTATTTTGTTCTCATTTGATTATATTGTTCTTTCTTGCATTAGCTTTCATTACCACATGTACATAATAACTCATGAGTACTATTTCATTGATGGTAGATGAGTATGCTATTTGCCTCTTGAGGAAAATAAAAGATCCTTGACCTCCTTGTTTGGATACACTTTGTGCCTAATCTCTTAGCGATATTGTTACTTTTAGAGGACCTTCTATTGGGGGGGAAATCTCAATAGGAACGACCCAAGTGAGAACAAGAAAACCCAAATTCTCTAACCCAATCTATTAAAAAAACCCTAGACAAAGACTAAAGCCTTGGGAGATGTATTATCTTCATTCACTCTAGTGAGGACACTCATGTGATTTGAACCATGAGGAAAATTCTAATTTGAACTCTCTTGTGGCTGCAAGGCCTCTATTTTGTATTAGATGTAAGAGGGATGCTATAAATAGAGACCCTAACTAGACACCTTAGATATAAATGACCTTATTTAGCTGTTCAATATATTGGTGCAAGGATTGATCCTAATGGACTCCCCAGATCACCCCAAGAATAAACTCATCATATGTGTTTCTTTAGATGTGGGTAGCCACTCTATGAAAAATCCAATATCTATTGTGGGAAACCACTTTGTGTGAGGTGAGTGAGCATCAAGTGATAGACCAAGGTATTGAGTAATGAACTATGACCTTTGGTAGAATGTTTTTGGGGTATCTTTGATTGTGATAAGACCTATGCTAATTATCAAAAAAATACACATGATGATAGTGTTCATAAGGTTTATCTTTCAAAATTTCCAAGTATTTGTACCATGCAAGGTTTCTTTGTCCCTTTGTTTATTTCTTGAAGAATATTGTTGATGTCACAATTGATTGCCAAAAATTTTCTTTCCAAACATCTACTTGCTATCCAAAATGAGACTGCTTTTTGTCAAAATGATCAACACTATCAAAATTATCAAAATGATCCTTCAAACTAGAATTTTTGAGTCAAAACTTGGTCTTTTCATGCTTGTTGGTCTAGTGTCACCTATTCTAGTGAGAAATATTGTATGACATTTCAAAGCTTGATAAATTATTGTCTATCTTTATGAGAAGTTGCATTTTTCTTTGTTGTAAATTATCGCCTGTCTTCTTTCCAAAGTGTCATCTATTACTAAATGGTCACTTGATTTTATTGTGAAGTATCATACAACCTTTATGGTTATTACACTATCATATGGTTTATTGAGACTGTTCCCCCAATTTCTTATCCAAGTTGGTCTTGCTCAAATTTTCTCTTAGTTGGTTTAGGAAACTCCTACACTTTTTTGGTCTCCTAGTTTGAAACTTGTGAATTAGAGATTATTTTCATCTTAAAAAGAATCACCTAGATCTCTTGATTACATTCTTCATTAGTAAGGTTGTACACTTTTCTATCTCTTTTTATCTTTAATATTCTTTGACTTTATCTTTTGACTTGAGTCACAAGTATCATACAAAGGGCATTCTAACATGTATCTTGGGAACTTTGTGAGAAGTCATCTTGATATCTTTATTTTACTTTCTTTTTCTCTTTTGGGAAAGTGAACACTTCACTTCTTTTGTGTGGACATCAAATCATCTTGTGTCATCTTGATTTTCTTCTTACATTCTCTTTCATGGAAGTAACAACTAGAAATCAAATTAGTCGATAAATGAAACTTCTAATTAGCTTTGATGAGTTGTATTTTTTAATTGGGCGTCAATGTCATTAAGATAAATATTCTCAACCTATCTTTGACAAGGAAGAGGGTAATATTGATACTTGGTCTGAATCTTTTAGAAAATTTAGAAGTACCTTTGGAAGTACATTTTGGAGTACCTTTGAGACACCTCTCTCCTTACGCAGATCTGAAAATAGTTTATCTCTTTCCATGGCTAGGGAAGTTTACAAAAAAAAATTGAATGACCTCTTTGCAAACAATGAGTGATAAAGATGAATTGAGCTAGAGGAAAAAAATTACTTAGATTAACAAGAAACCCAATTATCTGAACAATTCAACAACAACATATCTGGAAATTGTGGAAACAATACATCTCCTAGATATCCACAAAGGTCACAACATAGTGCATTTGAATCTCCTAGATCCTCACATTCTAGGCATGCTTCATATGTTACTCAACATGACAATGAATTAAATTAGGACATCAGTGATGAAGACATTTTAAAATTTCAACAAGATAATCATTACCAAAATCTTATGTAAAAGCATTAGAACAAAATGGTCACCTATACTTCATGCATTTAGCCTTTAGAGAGTGGAAAATTCTCCATAACTTTGACATGGATAGATTTATTCTAACAAAAGAACCTACTAAAACAAATATTTTGAAGTAAAAACTCCAAGAGTTGCAAAACAAAGTGTCATGCATGGAAAAGGAAAATGAAAAGCCTATGTCATATTTCTCCATTGAGTCTATATATGGTCTACCATTTGATAAGAGTATTTACATGGTGCCTTTTTTGAGGGATACCAAGATTTCAAGTATGCCAAATATGATCATAATGGGGATCCACATGACCATGTTAGACAATTTTATTCTTTGAGTATGGAATTTATACACGATGACACATACCTCACAAGACTCTTTCGTAGGAGTACAAATGGTCAAGTTATGGAAAGGTTCACAAAGATCACACCCCCACTTAAGTGTTTTGATGAACTTGTTCAAATATTTATTCAACACTATTCCTACAATATTCAACATCCTATCACAATGGTTGATCTATGAATCATTAAAAAAAAACCTGGTGAACCCTTTGTTACCTTCTTGCAAAGGTGAAGGAAGTTATATTCTAGATATCATTGAAAACTTCCTAAATGTGAGAAGATTTATATGTTTGTCAATAACCATATACCTGAGTTACAATATGACCTTAGAAGAAAAACCTTCCTCACATTTAAGGACATGATTGAAAGTGCCTTTCACATAGAAGATGTTGTAGCCAAGAAGGGAGAAATAACATTAAACAAAGACAAATACAACAATGGGAATTGTTACCACAAAGATAAGAAAAAGTCATGGAACAGAAACAAGAATGTTGTCAATGATGGAATTGTTGATGGACCTAATTCTAAGGAGCCCATTTTCAATTTTACTAGTGCCATTCAAGAAACTAAGAAATAAGAAGCTTCAAAGACTAGTGATTTCAACAAGAGTAACATATGGACTCCTAAATCTAAGTATAATTTTACACCTTTGGGAGACTCTTATGATTTGATACTTAAAACTTTAGTCTCCAATAATATCATTAATCTTCCAAAAAACTCACAACCTTATGGTCCCAAAGTAAAGCCTCCATGGTGGAACAACCAATATTATGATTATCATAAGAGCAAGTCACAAAAATAAAATTTGCATCAAATTGAAAAAGGTCATTCAATATCTAATTCATGAGGAAAAGGTTGGAGTTGATGGTCTTGTTAAAAATAATGATCATAAGGTTTTCAAAGAACCATTCCCTAAATATAAAAAAAGGAGAATCTTCAATGTCTAAGAAAAATAGGGATGCAAAGATCAACTATACCTACATAGATATTGACAACTTTAACCATATGGATGAACATGTAAGCGAGGTCATTAACATGGTGAGACCTAAATATAATGGACCCGACTATGATTCAAATGTTGATGAGGCACCTAGAGTCATCTTAAGAGGTAATGGTTCTTCGATGCAATCTCATTCTTCCAATAATCATAAGAAAATTATTATGGTTAGGTGTGTTAGTTCCCTTTCACATGAAGAAAGGTTAAATATTGTTAGTGGGTAAAAGCACAAACTTGTGTCACCCTTTTGTAAAGGAAAAGGCTAACACAAGTATAACTTTTGACCTTCAATGATATAAAATTGGTATTATTATTTAGAATTTGAAAATGAAGTAAACTAATGAAATGTGTAGAAATGGTTTAAGTTTAGGATTATAATTTTTTAAAATTATTTGGAATAATAAATGATATATTTTTCTATTTTTTATAGATAATCTTTTAGTTGTTCAAAAATGTTGAAATTTAGGGGTTTAGTTCCCACCACAAAACTATATGGAAATAAATTAAAATCTTTGTGAACTTAGACTATGTTATAGATAACAGATAGAGCTAGAATAATAAAAAATAAAAAATGACTTTAGACCTATATTTTCTCTTTTATAGTGATTCAAATTTCAACTCATCTGAAATTGATAGTTTTCATCTCCCACCACATTTTCCAAAACACATATATTCTAACCAGAAGAAAAACTATACATTCTGAAAGAGGACTCTCTCCTCTAGAACATCATATAATTTTAATTTTTTTTGATATTATTTAATATTTTTTCTTTCTCAAAACTGACATCTTTTCGAATGTTAAAATATGCGCTTGTAGAATTTTTTAATTACAATATACTATATATAATTAGGACACTATAAACTCTATATGAGAATATTCTTGACTTTGAGCTCTATAAAATGTTGCTTTTATTTTACTAAAAAAATATCATAAAAAATAGTAAGAGTTATTGAAATGTTAGTTTTTTGAAATAATATTATTTCTTTAGTAATTGGATACAAACTAGTATAAAACATGCATCTAATAGACATTTCAAATTGGAAAAGTGTGAGACCATATATAACTTAGCTAAAATGAATTTATCTAGATCATATGTTTGAGAAAATTTGATTTTGGATAGAAATGCTCAAATTTAGCCATTTTGATAAGTCAGCCTGAAAGGTGACACAACTTTGTACTTTTACCCTAGTAGGAGACAACCTAAGATCATTTTAAGGGTCCTAATTCTTCTAGGAAAACTAATTCTAAACAAGTGGGCTCCTCTTCCAAACAAGCCTCTACTTCTAGAAAGTGAACCCACAACTTAGTGGTTCAACTCCAATGCAACCCTACTCAAATTTTCATTTTTGAGTTTGAGTTAACACCTACCCACAAAGAGATTTGAGAGAAGGCATTACAAAAAAGTAGTGTCCCTAAGGACATTGATACATACCAATTCTAGACCTGATACAAATTAATTCCAGACTATGTTTAATCATATTGGAACTTTGTACTACCTTTCAATTATTGAAGAGGGTGACAAATCCTTAAGTCACCCACATAATCTTTCCCTTCATATTGAAGACCAAATATATCTAATCCAAGTCAAAGGAATATTGATAGATAATGGAATTGGGTTGAATATTTTCTCTTTTAATATGGTTAAATAGTTGGGTTTGTTAGAATTTTCTATTAATCCTATAAGAAGAAGGATGTGGTCTTCCAAGTTTTTGACATACCACTTGCCTACAATATACTATTAGGGAGACAATGGATCTATGATACGCAAGTGATATCCTCTAACTATCATGAATGCATCAAGTTCCCCTTCAATAAGTGTTACTGATCTTTAAGAATTCATAATTATTAGCATGCATGCAAAAGTAAATAACATGAATACAAGAGACACCATATTTAATGTGGAAACCCAATATGTAAAAAACCACCAAGTAACTAGCTACCAATTTTTACTCTTCTGAAGTGAGCCCTGTTGGGAGCCAACCTTGTTAAAGGTTACAATACACACTATTTGGTGAGACCCTGTTAGAGGATTTAATTACCTTGTTAAGAGTGGCTTTGCTAGAGGTCTTTACAACAATTCAACTAAACTATTACCTTGTTAGAGGATTTACAAAATGTTTGTTAAACCAACTCTATTAAGAGATTTTGAAATCACTACTACAATGGTTAGAAAGTAACAATGAATTGACCTGACTATGATGCAATTGAATTTGTTGATTACGGATCTCTATTCTACACCATTAGATCATCCTTGATCATACATAGCTTTGGTATTCCTCAATGATCTCTGATCATCCTTCAAAATTATCTCTCACAATAATCAATCCTCCTTCACATTCATGTCTCATCAAATCTGTCACACACTTAGAATTTGCAACTTGACCTCTTAGATATACCATTCAAATTATCAAGTTAGCTCATTCACAAGTTACATTTACCAATAAACCATACATCAGTTAGCTACAAATATTACATTAAACAAATAAAATTTATTTCACAAAATAATGAAATCCTTCATTGACCGACCCTACTTGGTAAATACTACTCTAGAAACAATCTCTTGAGTTAACCATCTCAACTCGATTAACACTGCAAAATTTGCAAAATCCTTTGGCTGCTGAGTAAATTTGGTAAGAATTGAATTTCATTCACTATCCATGAGAGCTTGGTAAGAACTATCTCTGCCATACTTCACTTTGATGACCGAGTAAGCTCGGTAACAACTAAATTTCCTTGCTTAACCTTGAAAGCTCAGTAACAACTATTTGCACAAGGTAAAGGTTGAGAATGCTCAGTAGACACTATAAACCTTCTTTGCTAACCTTCTGAGTTCGGTAGAATCTATAGATTTCCTTGCTGACGAATAGAGCTCAGTAGACTCTATTTGATAACTGATATGACATTTGTGTAACATCAAAGACAACACACAATTGAACAATTGTATCCAACACAATATTCTTATTGGTCTCTTTGAGAATATTGAAGGTTTATTCCATTATAATCTGCATTGAGCTCTCCATCATTTGGACCCTATTCTTTACCTCCTCCACTTTGTTGTCCATGCTCTTTTCTTCCTCGATTATCCTATTCTTCAAGCTATAGTTCTCCATTTCCAAGCTGCTCACCCTATATTTGAGCTCTTGGATTTCATGAAAAATCCACTTGGTGGTGTGGAAGCTATCCATCGTGTTGTTTTTGGCATTGTTGAGGACATCTATATCTAGATTTTCTTAGTGGTATTGCTAAAAATCACTAGGGTAGGGTCGATCAACTCTTCCATTTGGATTTTACTCTCTTGATTCTCTTTGACTAGAGTTCTAATAAACTCATGATTGATCCCAATTCTAGCAGAAGTTGTGTCAAAATTCTACCACACTACATTCCTATTCTTACCTGTGATTGAGCATCTATATTTGCTAGTGCCAAATTCCTCGTAGCCCTACTCCTGCTCTCCCTATCACTCTGATTGAGATCCCCTTCCACCCCCTACTATCCTCCTTGGCCTTAGAGAGTTTCCTTTTCTAGCTCTAGGATGTTGTGACCTCACTCTCTTTATTAGTCGATATTTTGATGATGATGATGTTTCTCTTGTCCCTCTTCCTCTCCATGCCTTCCCTTTCTCCAAGATCCTCCTCTCCTTCTGCACTTTCTTCCCTCATATCAATGCCTTTAGCCCTTTCATTATAGTCCCTATTTGAGGAGGTATTAAGGCCTTTCTTGGGTTTGGGAAGAGATTTTTTCTCCTTCCTTTCTATTTTGATGATTTTTTTGCTAGAGCCTCGCTGTGAGAAGTCATCACTCTTTGCGTCTATATACATCTCAAGGCTGTCCTCTATATTAGAAGGAAAATAGTCCTCTTTTGATTAATTGGAGTCCCCTCTGCCCTTCTTTCCCTCTTTCTTATACTTAATTTGTTTCCCCATTGCCCTAGCCTTAAAGAATTCATAGATTAACAATAAAAGCCCCTCATGGAGCATCAGATTCCTAGTATGCTTCTCTTGATAATGATTAATGTTCTCATTCATAGAAGAATATAGGTAACCTATACCATGAACTTTCACAATGGCTTTATGGAGCTTAGAAAATAATGAATTCCTTTCTTCACCAATGCCTTTTTTCCTCTTGATCCTTTGTGAATTCCACCATTGTTTGCCCTGAGATTTTCCTATCTTTGTAGAATTTCTTTCCCTCGATGGGAATGTGAGTAACAGTGGATATGAAATCCTCCATCACTTTGAAGTCCACCCATTGATTTTAACTATTCCCTCATTCAAACTCTTTACCATACTCCTTGCAATAAAGGGTTTCCAACCATGGAGCCATTCAATGAAATTTATGATTTCCCCTTTTTTTAGAAAGTTCCACACTTTGGAATGCTTTGGCCACTTTTGGGCTTCATCCTCTGGTTCCCTCCTATGTCTTTTCCCCACCATGTTATCCTCCTCCATGCAAGCTCTATAAATAATATTAGAACCCTTTAAATTCAGAAAAACTTTGGCGCTCCTCATTTTCTTGGACCTTTTTTCTACCTTGTGAATTTTCTGCCCAAAATCGGTCCTTGAAATAACTTGGTAGAAATTTTTGATGTGAGAAGTATGAGTGCTATTGTACTTCCACATCACAATTCCACACATTTCCCATAAATCACTAACAATTATAATAAATCTACACATTACATTTCTGACTACTTCCTATAACTCATTAACAATCATGATGAACTTTTTATGATACCTAATCTACTTGGGATCCTTTCCCTTTCCATTAACTCAGTAATTTTTAACCGGATATTAGATCCATTTGTCCACTTTGCCACTTCATTGTACTTGACTTTCCAATTAGCTAGCCTCTTCACCACTTGATTGGCTTCCTGGCACTCATGTGCCACATAGGTCTTTTCAAAGGACTTGAGAATAATGTGAGGAATGTTATGACATATTTGACTTAACCTTTTTGAGTCATGGATCAATTATTTTTGGGATTCTTTCTGGTTGCTTGTAAAGAACTGAGGTATTATGGTGATTTATCTTTTGATGTTTTCTAGTCACTTGTATAGGACTAAGGGAAATACTATGATTCTTTGATTTGTTCTTTTATAAGCTTAGGGTAGGTTATCTATATGTAATGTCAGGAAGTGTCTTGTAATGGAGGCCAGGGGCCAAAGTGGCTGCTAGGGTAATCCATTGTAAGTTGTTTAATAAGTGAAAACACTACACTAAATGAGAGTAAAATGAACCTAACAAGAGTCTTTGTATTTCTTTGCCCATGCCTTGAGTGCTAGTATAGACTAGGATGGGAGTAGAGAGGATGCTTGGTTGTGACCATGTGTCATTAGTATGCCTTGTTAGTACAAAAGGATACTAGTGCCGCATAGAGTCACTAGGGGCCTAGGGTCAAGTTAGATTACCAAGGTAACTATGGCATTGATTCATGTGATGACACTTGCCTACTTGCATAGTAGATTCCCTACATGTCTTTGTTTGCCTCTGGGTCTAGATGTCAATTTATCTTGGAACCTTTAAGTTATATTACTTTTAGGGATAATCTTAACATAGATATTACTTTTGATTTTTGGGATTGATATCCTATTTGGGACTTAAGACTATCTCCTTAGTGTGGTGGGAGTGGACCTTTTTGGGTTACGACGAGGTTGGGTGGTAGAGATTTTTACTTTTACCATTGAGATCTGTCCGTAGATGTCGTAGTTGGAGTTCCTTGTTTTGCATTTCTTTTCATTCTATATTTGTGTATTATGATGGATGATTATATCTCTATGATGGATGGTTATATCTTTATGATGGATCATTTTACTTATTGTATTGTACTTTTTTTCATGGATCTGAAAAGGATGATGTAATCTATTTTATAAATGTATATTTTTTCAGCCTTTCATACCCTGTGACATGTACAGTGGATGATTGTGCATTCTGAATTTTACTGCCAAGTGGCATTTATAACAAATCTATATTATTTAAATGGACTTGGACTTGTAATTATTCTTTCATATGGATCTGGTATTTATTAGACTTAGTATTATTTAAATTTAAATGTGATTCAATGTTTTGGGATCCTTAAGGAATGTAATTTATTATGTTTTCTTATGTATGATTGTATGTTATTGATTTTTCTACTTTATGATTGTTGTACATGTTATTCTTTAAAAAAAAATGTTTGGCAAAATTAGTAAAACTTTAGGTTAGTTATTTAAGATCCCTTGGTGGGGTGTTACATAAACATTATCACATTTTATCTTGTTAGTTAGTTGAATAGTCCCTTTACTTTTTACAACACATGAAATATCATTACCAAATTTTACACATCCACTTTTGTATGGACCAATGTCCTCAAAATTTTCTTCATCACTAGTCAAATGATTTGAATATGCACTGTCAATTATCCATCTATCACTTTTGTTTATATATGACACCAATGCAATTTTCTCATCTTCATCAGAGTCTTCTTTCATAGCAATATAGATGACTTCATCATCACTACTTTCAAATTCATGATTAGTTTCTTCTTCAACAATACAATAGGATTTCTTACCTTTTTTTTCATTGCTTCTCTCAAAGTTTCGGTCATCTCTTCTTCCTTTGTACTTGCTTTCCTTCCTTTCATCCTTATCCTCTCTGTCAGGGCACTTAGGAGAAATATGACCTACTTTGTTGCATGAAAAAAAGATAATAGGTAGTTTATGTTTGTATTTTCCTTTTCCTCTTTCAAATCATTTTTCAATTATAAGGCCTTCAAGTTCATCAATCTCATCATCAGAACTATCACTATCATTCTTCACATGTTTTCCTTTCTTTTTGCTAAGAACCAATTGTGACTTAAAGTCATATTCAATAGTAGTAGGTGTATAGTAATCAAAGTTTGACATTTAAAAAGTAGTAAGTACCAATTAAACCTTCTAAGGTCAAACCATTACCTGGTGTGCATCTTAGTTTTTGGATTGTAGAGAATCTAACGGCATAAATAGGGAGTAGAGTCCTCAATAACTTACTTATCATAGTTTCACTTTTTATTTCTCCATTTGCACCATGAATAATATTAACAACTTCTTTAACTCTTTTGCAATATTGAACTAGATTCTCACTTCCATCATTCTCATGTCATCAAATTTACCTCTCAAGCTTTTTGATTTGGTTCTCAAGACATTGTTATCACCTCCATATATGGTCTTTAGTTTGTCCCACATTTTCTTTGCACTATCATATTCTCTTAGGTCATCAAACTTGACATAACTTAGGGCTGAGGCAATCTCCAACATTGCTTGGTTGTGTTCTTGCTTTTGCTTTAGTTGATTAGCTATCAAAGGAGTAATGGCCACCTTCACATACTTATTGTCCACAAAGTTGATAGCAATATCACTGATATTGGATATGTAAAACCTCATCAAGATTTGCCATGCAGAAAAGTTGTCCTTGTTCATTTTAGGTACATCTCTCTTGTGAGTCATGATCTTTAGCTTTAAGAACCTTCAAACTTCTTTTTGTAAGCACTGAGCTCCCATACCAATTGTTAGAAATGTTTAGAATATTTGGGGGGGGGGGGGGGGGGGGTGGTGAATGAGTTACTCAAGGTCCTTAAGTACTATTTGAACAATTAAATAATAAAATTCTTACTGTATTGGTTATCCTATTCTTGCTTAGTCTCTATTGCTACTCAGTTTCTACTATAAACAAAATTTACTATTCTACAAGCTTTGCTGAATATAAAATATAAAACATATAAAGCATTCAACAAAGTTTTTATACTAGGATTTTTATGTGGAAACCCAATTTGGGAAAAACCCCCAGCAACATGTCACTAATTTTTCACTCTTTTGAAGTGAGATCTATTAGGAGCCAACCTTGTTAAAGGTTACAATACACACTATTAAATGTGACCTGGTTAGAGGATTTAATCACCCTATTAGGGGTGTCCTTATAAGAGGAAATTGATCATTCCATTTATAATGTCACCTTGTGAAAGGATTTACACAGATTGTTAAGTCTTCCAAAAATGAATGTTAGGTCAACCTCTATGAAAAGAATTTTAATAAAAAAATTTTATAATGACTAGAAAGAAAATAGTAGGGTTTTAATCTGTGTGATTACAACTCACTTTGCAAGTTTAGATCTCTATTGAGTTCAGGCTCTGATTCACTAATAAGCTTTCTACTGTCATTTTTGTTCTTGATTCACTTAGCAACCCTTCAAGTAACCAATCTTTCTCCTTCAACAACACTTAAGCCTTCCTACTCAAATTTCACTTATCACTATCAACAACATCTCTGCAATCCTTTTCCTTCAGTTTCACTTTCACTCACACAATTGTTTGTTTCTTATCTACCTATGTATAATGCCTACCCCTACTTGACTTTTGTGTTGTATTGTTGGATTCTTGTAGGTCTATTTTCTGATTATACTTTATGTTTATGCTTGATGTTTAGTGATATTTGATTTCCAGACTGTTAAATATAATTTCATACTCAGTTGAATTATGTGATGAGCTACTTGAGTTATTCAATTATTTCATATGTTCATGATTATTTTGATGATGATATATGTATGTTCAGACAATGATTTCATGATGCTAGATAGAGGAATGATTTATATGTACTTCTATGGTTACTTACCTCATACTTGCATGTGTATGGTGTACATGTACATGTTCTTTATGTTTGATGTTCTTGATATGGTTGAGGGAGGGAGTCGTAGTCACCTACTAGTCAAGATCTACATGATGTACCACTTCCTACCATTGTATGTTTAGTTTAAAATATATGTGTTTTTACATGCATGGATTTTAAGCAGATTGTAGGTACAAGGTATCGACTTCCCTAAATTGCCAGGATGAGTGTACCATATCACAGTATCTCAATGGTATAAGTGGGGAGATAATTCTTAAGTCTAAATCCTAAACCCAAAGCCAATTGTCCTAGAAAGTAGGAAAAGTATCTAAGTTGTCTACCAGTTTGAATTCATCAAGTGACATGAATTCATGACTTTGACCCTAGAGTTTGATTCTGTCCTTTGTCTTCTTTTGTGTTGTCATATTTTGTTTTGTGGGTTTGTGATTATTTTCTATTATAATTAAATCAAATTAAAAAATAATTCAATGATTTAATTGAATGGAAATTTTATTAAGGAAATTTAATAATTAATTATATTTAATTAAATGAGAAATTAATTAAATAAAACAATTAAATTTAAAGATTTTATCAAAGTTCTAATTTTGGCGTTTTATATTTATTTAATTTAACAATAATTTATTTAGGATTTTATTTTAATAATAAAATCTAAATAACATTATTAGTTAAATTAATAAATATTATATTAAAAATGTGTCACAAATTAATAAGAGAGAGTAAGAAATTATTTAATAAAGTTTAATTTAATTAAATTGCATAAAGCATATGCATGAAATTAAAATATAATAAATTAATTAAAGGCAGAAAGAAAATTAATATAATAAAGATATTTTAAATTTCTAAAAGTGTGCATGAAGATGTAAAAGATAATAAAATATTAAAAGAAATTGATCAGTGAGTTCCCTTGCATGATTGCATAATTAGAGCCCCAAATTAGGGGAGAACTCTTTATCAGAGATTTAGAGCTCATTTTGCAATAACCAGGAGATTTGGAGGAGCAAAATTGGGAGAAGAGGGTTTTCAATAGAGGGGGAATTGTTATGCAAGTTATGTGTGTTCATCGTTTTAGCATTAGATCTAGGTAGGATCTTGTAGATTTTGAGCAGTGGTTCTTCATCTTTGATTTCTCTGTTTTCTCTATGTCTGTCATGTTTCTATTTTTAGAATTCCTTTGGGTTTAAACCCTTATTTGCATATTTATTGTTCTTCATTTCGAAAGATATCTGGGAATGAATTCATCTATTTGAAACCCTTGTTTTGAATCTTGTATTCAAGATTTGATTGATTAAAATTAGGAAAGGTTTGAAAAAGATTATCAGAAGATAAATTGATAGATTTGAAAGTTTTGTTTGTTCTCATATCCGATCTATTACGAGAATTATCAAACACACACACACACACACACACAGAAATCACAAGTTTATTGTGAGGGCAATTGTTCTTTTTGTTTATTTTAATATAAAATAAATATCTAAAATAATGAAATCGAATAATTGTAGACTTGTGATTATGTTAACAGGGGGGTTGTTGTTTTGTTGTTTATAAAAAAAATGAATTAGGGAGGCAGGCCACTAACCCCACCTCTCGCCCTCCTTTATTTTCTTCTTGCCGGTGGTTGGGAGCACGTGACTACCTGAGTAGACCACGATTACCAAAGGTAGTTTGTGACTACCTAAGTAGTCCATGGTTGCCTAAGGCAACCTACAACTATGTTAGAAACATTAATCTTCCCTTGGATGTATTTAATTGGGATATTCCAAGTATCCTTAATGTAGCTTGTCTTATTGTACACATGTGGAGGACATGTCATTATTTGTCCTTTATTCCACATGTGAGGACAACTCATTTTTTATAATTCCTTTATTAAGGAATTTAGTTTATCCTCCTTAAGAGGATTGTGACACTTTGCACACACCTATTATGAATGTGGCATTCATAGAAATGGGAGTTGTAGATGCGAACACATGCAACTCCTTTCTCATCTCTTTAAAAGAGATGCTCCTCCTTCTTTTTTCTTTACACATCACTTTGATGTTATTGTATTGAGCTATTTTGCTCCAACACTCTCTCTCTCTCTTCTCTAGGCATTTGCCTTCATTCATAATACTCACAAGGGGTTTTCTTTGCTTTCCCCTTATAAATCCTTGTCTCCATTGTTGAACTATCTTGGTGTATGCTCTTGGATTTTGCTTATCTCATGGTAACATTGTTTCACACTTAACTTACTTGGATTGTTTCTCGTTCCTTGCTCAATCTTATCGTTTCTTTCATGGTATCAAAGCTTGGTTACTAATCCTCGTTTTAAGTTCTGTGTTGAAGGTTGCCATTCATTGGAGCACACCTTATTTGGAGACGTTATTGAGAGAAGAAGTTTGTGTTGTTTTTTGCTCATCCTAACATCTTGTGTGTGCAGGTTTTATTTTATCATCATTTTTTTGACTAACCCTCTTTGGAAGGCTTGCCGCCAAAGGGTTTTCCTATCAATATTTCAAATTTTTTTTGCTCTTGTTTTGGAAGGCATGCCACCAAAACAAGGAGCATTTATCATTCATGTTATAGCACTCATTTAATTTACTTTGTGTTTTTTTTCAAATTTTAAATATTTTAAATATTTATTTCTAGTGTTTGTGGTGGAGTAAGTATTTATTAGTTTTTTTTAATTTTTAAATATTTCTTAAATATTTATCTTCACTTATTTTAATAGCATTTAATTTGTGTAATTGTGTAGATTAATTTTTATCATTTAATTAAAAAAATATTTAAAAAAAAAATCCTAAGTGTGATTATTAAAACCTTAGTTCATACATTAGATTAGTTAAAATATTAAATTAAATTTTTTTTTTCCCTTTCCCTAATCTATTTCTCTTTTGCACTTTAAAACATATTTTAATATTAAACTATATCTATTTTGAAAATTATATATATGTGTTTATCTATGAGATTTTAATTTTTTAGTATCTTTGGTTTACAATTAGAAACTTACCTTGTCGTTTTTCCTTCCAGACGTTGTTTAGCATCTTTTTTTTTTTACTATCTTTTTTGCCTTTTCCCATTCATCCTTATAACCAGGCAAATTGGATTAAGCACTCCCATTCTAGTTGATCTGCATGTGACTGGATCGTTGTGGATACAACATACCAGAGTGCCTTTTCCGCTGCAGAGTGGAGTTCAGCATTTTTTAAAGTGCTCGGTTACTTTGTACCCTGCCTGTGCTAGGGTTCTGACCGCTACTTTCTGCATCAATCGGCAGAATCTCCAAGGCCCGCCTCACTCTTCTGAATCAAATTTTTGGTGAAGACTTTAGACAAAGTCAGTATTGGTCGTATAGCAGTGCTTGGAATCCTCAGAGAAATAGCAGTATAATGCTCCTGAGGCTGCGGTCGTTTCCTTCTCATGAGATTTGATCTCAGAACCAACAATTTCTTTTAGACGCATTTCTTTGTCAAGTTTTACATTTTTTTTTAACCCTTGTTCTAAGTCAGAACCGAGAGCTAGGTAGATTTTTTTTTCTTTTAACCCGTATCCTCCTTAAATCTTCTTTATATTGCCTTTTTGGTTTTGTATTTACATTTCTTTTATGCTTATTAAGCTTTAAAAAGAGGCATATTACGTTTTTTAAAAAAAAGATTAAAAGAGTATTGCATTTTTTTTAGTATATTATCATTTTTTTTCAAAAAGTCTATTAGGTTCTTTTGAGTTGTGTTTATTTTAAAACTATTAAGGGTCGTTAAAATCTTTAACTCTTAAGGCTTATTATTTTTTTTAAATTTGTTTTTGGTTTCAACTCAAACTTTTTATTAAAGTTTTTGCTAACCGAATCTTATATATTTATCATTAGTTATTCATAAATATCTATTAGTTTTTTTTCCTTCAATCATTCTGAGTTATTAGGGATCCTAATTATAACTGATTAGAATCCTGTGTTATTCTTCTTTTGTAATAATCATTTAATCATTATAGCCTCTGCTTTTAAAAATGCTCTACATTATTCTTTTGTTACAGATTAATAATTATTCTAACGATTCTGCTTGCAGGATTCTATCAATCTATTTCAGCCTAATAATTATTAATCATTCTATTTCAGCTTAAATCATTATATTCTAACATCTTATTTTGCAAGATTGTATCTTTTATTCAGACACTTAATCATAGTTCTCTTAGCAAGTTTTAATTTAATTAATTCTAGTTAATTTTTTTTTCAAGTCATCTTTCTATTAGGGGGGACATTTTTTTATAATAAAAATGTCAACCTTGATTCCAAAAATAAAACTTAATCATTCTAATTATCATTCCTGGAAAACTCACATTTCGTTCATTTTTCGTTTTAAACACCTCTTTGAGATAGCCACTGATCCTTCTATTGAACCTGGTTCAGCGGCTACTCAAGATGAAAAAGATACTTGGAAACTTAAAAATGAAGAATCTTTAGGATTAATTGGTATTTCCATTATTCCAAATTTATATGTGTTAATTGCTCACTATTCTAAAGCTCATGATGCCTGGTCAATTTTGCAAACTAAATATGACAGTGGAGATGAATACCGCAAAATACAATTGTAGGATCAACTTGAAGATCTCAGGTATATAGATTTTAAGATTATGGATGAATTTTTGTTGAAATTTGATTCTATTAAAAGCCAAATTATTGCTTTAGGTGTTCAATTAGACGACATTCATTTAATTCATATTATTCTTAAAAAGTGTCTTCCTAGACAATTTCAACAGTTTATAACTAATGTTCATGCACAACTTGCTATTCCTACATTAACTACTCAGTTAACTTATGTTATTTTTCAAATTTTATTAAGGCACAAAGAAGCTAAGCTAATTCAGTTTGGTAACCTTAAATCAACTGAACATGCATTTATGTCTCAAAATTCAAATAATAATAATTTTCGTTCAAATAATAATAATAATAATAACAAACACTATAATAATAATTCTAATAATTTCACTAATAAATCTCATGCAAAATATAACAATAATAACAATATCCATAACAATCATCATAATAACAATCATAATAATAATAATCAGAGGAATCATTCAAATTCCAAACCTCATTGTTCTTATTGTGGCAAAGATGGTCATGTTGTCAATAACTGTTTTAAAAAGAAAAATGATAAAAAACCTATGAACAACAATAACCATAATAAAAAATCAAATCATAAAAAAGGTAACTCTACTGGTTCTAATTCTTGTCATGCTTTTACTTGTAGCTTTAATCTTTGTAGACCTTTAGAATGGATTGTTGACAATGGTGCATCGCAACATGTAACTTCTCATAAAGAAATTTTTGATTCTCTGCAACCTGATATTGCTAACATTTCTATTCAGTTAGCTAGTAATCAGACTTGTAAAGTTGAAGGTTTAGGTATGTAACTATTCCTAATGGTAAATTGCATGATGTATTGTATGTACCTGATCTGAAAACTAATTTGCTTTCTGTTTCATAGTTATTTCAGGACTATAAAGTTGAATTCTATAAAGATACATGTTATGTCATAGATCCTCAAACTAAACAAGTGATTGCTCATGCTAAAATGGACCATGACAATTTATTTAAATTCCATGAATTTTCTACTTCACGATATTCTTTACATACTTCCATTGATTTCAATATATGGCATGAAAGACTTGGCCATTTAAATTTGGATTATATTACTTTAATGCAAAAAAGAAATATGGTTGATGGTTTGCCTCACATTATTCCTTCTAAGATTTCTTTTACTGGTTGTATGACTGGTAAGATGCATAGGGAGCCCTTTCCAAGTGGAAAATCATGGCGGGCAACGCATAAGTTGCACCTTGTCCATAGTGACCTTTTGGGCCCCATGGAGAATAACTCCATCCAAGGTTTTCGGTATGCACTTACCTTTGTTGATGAATTTTCTAGACGAACTTGGATCTATTTTTTGCATAGCAAGGATCAAGTTCTTGATATATTCATTGAAATTCAGTTATATGTTGAAAGGCAATCTGGTTTCAAACTTAAAATTCTTAGAATTGATAATGGAAGGGAATATGTGAATACTGCCTTTCATTCTTATTTGAAATAATGTAGAATTAAACATGAGCTTACTATTCCTTATACACCACAGCAAAATGGTGTGGCAGAAAGAAAGCATCGAACCATTGTTGAAATGGCTAGATGCATGTTGCATGCTAAAAATCTGCATTATAAATTTTGGGCTGAAGCCATGTTTTGTGCAACTTATATTCTTAATAGGACTCCTACCAAAGCTCTCAAGGATATTACTCTAGAAGAGGCTTGGTCTGGTAAGAAACTTGATTTACATCATTTGCAAATTTTTGGATCTGTTGCTTATGTTCATACTCCTAAACAAAAAAGGCATAAATTAGATGCTAAGTCTTCTCCTTATATATTTGTTGGTTATGATGAAAACACTAAGGGTTATCGTGTTTATGATTCCACTACTAACAAAGTTCAAGTTGCTAGAGATGTTTGTATTGTAGAAAATGATGTCCATGACTATTCTACTACACATGATGCAGAATTTAGTGGCACTAAAATTGTGCTGGTGGAGGACCAACCTCCTTCTCTTAACCCTACTCCTCCTTTTAACCCTACAACTCAAGCACCACCGATTATTTCTACTTCTACAAGTAATGATATTCAAGTAGCTACTAATGATGCTTTTATTGGTAATGATTCTTCTTCTAGTGATGATTCCATTACAACTAAACGTAAACCTAAATGGGCTCAAAACTTAATCAATGAAAGAGATGACTATATTTCTAGATTTGGTGGAATTAAACATAGAAGGATTAATTATTGTAATTATGCTTTGATGACTACTATTATGAATTCTAATGATCCTAAGTCTTTTGATCAAGCTAACACTACACCTCATTGGCAAAAGGCCATGCAAGAAGAATATGACTCTTTAATTGCTAATCAAACTTGGGACTTAGTCAATTTACCTCATGGAAAGAATATAGTTTCATGTAAATGGTTATACAAAACCAAATTGAATGCTAATAATGAAATTAGTAAATTCAAGGCTAGATTAGTTGCTAGAGGTTTTTCACAAATAGAAGGATTAGATTATAATGAAACCTTTGCTCCTGTTGCTAAATTGCCTACTATTAAATTAGTTCTTGCTTTAGCATCTAAAATGAATTGGCCCATTCATCAAATGGATGTTAAAAGTGCCTTCTTAAATGATGATTTACATGAAGAAATCTATATGGCTCAACCTCCTAGATTTGTTAAGAAAGCTAGTGAAAATCTGGTTTGCAAATTAAAAAAGTCTATTTATGGTCTTAAACAATCACCTAGAGAATGGTATTCTAAAATTAATTCTTTATTTATTTCTCAAGGCTTTTCTAGAAGTAAGAATGATCCTAATTTATATATTAAACATATTGAAGATGATATTATCATTGTTATTGTTTATGTGGATGATCTAATTCTCACTTCTAGTTCAGATGCTTTGATTTTTGATATTAAGTTTCAACTTAAACAGAAATTTCAGATGACTGATTTAGGTATTTTACATTACTTCTTAGGTATGCAAATTTTCCAAACTCCTAAGGGTATCTTTCTTTCTCAAAACAAGTACATTTATGACCTTTTAGAAAAATTTAAGATGCATCATTCTAACCATGTTTCAATTCCATGTGAATTAGGAACTAAATTAATAATTGATATGAATACTCCTTTTGTTGATGAAACCTTGTATAGGAAATTGGTAGGAAGTTTAAATTATTTAACTCTTACTAGACTTGATATTGCTTATAGTGTTGGTTTAGTTTCTTGATTTATGTCTAAACCTCAACAAACTCATTTTAAAGTTGCTAAACAAATCTTAAGGTACATTAAAGGAACTATTGATATGGGATTATTTTATGATGCCAATTCTAAATTTATTTTACATGGCTATACTGATTCCGATCTAGGTGGAGATCCCAATGATGGGAAATCCACTTGTGGCTATTGTTTCTTTGTTGGTTCAGGTGTAATTTCTTGGAAAAGTAAAAAAGAACACTCTATTTCCCTTTGCTCAACTGAAGCTGAATACAAAGGTTGTACCAATGCAGCTAAGGAAGCTTTATGGCTTAGAAGACTTCTTGAAGATTTGGGTCTACCTCAACAAGCACCTACCCCTCTACATTGTGACAATCAAAGTGCTATTGCCTTGGCAAAGAATCCAGTTTTTCATGCAAGGACCAAACATATTTCACTTCAACATCACTTCATTCGAGAACAAGTTGAAGAAAAGCAAGTTACTCTTCTTTATTGTAAAGGTGAACATCAAGTGGCTGATATTTTAACAAAACCACTTTCTAAAGAGAGATTTCAATTTCATTGTAAAAATTTGGGTTTTGTTTGTTCTCATATTCGATCTATTACGAGAATTATCAAACACACACACACACATACACACACATATATATAGAGAAATCACAAGTTTATTGTGAGGGCAATTGTTCTTTTTGTTTATTTTAATATAAAATAAATATCTAAAATAATGAAATCGAATAATTGTAGACCTATGATTATGTTAATAGGGGGGTTGTTGTTTTGTTGTTTATAAAAAAAATGAATTAGGGAGGCGGGCCACTAACCCCACCTCTCCTCGTCCTTTATTTCCTTCTTGCCGGTGGTTGGGAGCACGTGATTGCCTGAGTAGACCATGACTACCAAAGGTAGTTAGTGACTACCTTAGTAGTCCATGGTTGCCTAAGGCAACCTACAATTGTGTTAGAAAAATTAATCTTCCCTTGGATGTATTTAATTGGGATATTCCAAAGATCCTTAATGTAGCTTGTCTTATTGTACACATGTGGAGGACATGTCATTATTTGTCCTTTATTCCACATGTGAGGACAACTCATTTTTTATAATTCCTTTATTAAGGAATTTAGTTTATCCTCCTTAAGAGGATTGTGACACTTTGCACACACCTATTATGAATGTGGCATTCATAGAAATGGGAGTTACAGATGCGAACACATGCAACTCCTTTCTCATCTCTTTAAAAGAGATGCTCCTCCTTCTTTCTTCTTTACACATCACTTTGATGTTATTGTATTGAGATATTTTGCTCCAACACACACTCTCTCTCTTCTCTAGGCATTTGCCTTCATTTATAATACTCACAAGGGGTTTTCTTTTCTTTCCCCTTATAAATCCTTGTCTCCATTGTTGAACTATCTTGGTGTATGCTCTTGGATTTTGCTTATCTCATGGTAACATTGTTTCACACTTAACTTACTTGGATTGTTTCTCGTTCCTTGCTCAATCTTATCATTTCTTTCAAACTGCTTTGTGCATGCTATGTCCCTTCATGGGAGGTCTAAAGGTAAGATTTGGTTATTTTTTAATAGTTTTAAATTTAGTTTTTTAAAAATATTATTAATATTTTTAGTTAATATTAATTTTATTAAATGGTTTTATTTTATTAAATACTAATAAGTTGTAATATATTAAATGTTTTAAATATATTAAATTTTGATTAATTATTAAATATTAAATGTTATTTAATAATAATATTAAATTAATTATTATTTGTTATATGTAACACCCTAGTAGGGAATCCAAAAAAAATTAACCTAAAGTTTTACTAAGTTTGCCAAAATTTTTTTTTTGAAAGATAATAACTTAACAACAACACATATCATATAGCGGAAGCATTAACATTCACATAAACACATACCATAAAACATATTACATCTCTTAGGGTCCCCTGAGGTTGAATATCATTTAAGTTTAATTAATACTAAAGCAAATATATAACACATTCATATTAAAGAATAACTACAAGTACAAATTCCATTTAAACAATATACAACTATCTTGAATGCCGCTTAGCAATAAAAAAAATGAACAATCATCCACTATTCATGTCATAGGGTATGAGAGGTTGAAATTATAAATCATAAAATAGATTACATCATCTCATAGGATCTATAAAATAAAATACAATACAATACACTTAGAGTATAACCATCTATCACAATACATAAGAACTAGAATAAAAGAGAGTACAGAACAGGGAACTCCAACCATGACATCAAACTGTCAGATCTTAATGGTATAAGAAAATGCACTACCACCCAAGCTCGTGAAACCCAAAAAGGTCCACTCCCACTATGCTGAGGAGATAAAATCAAGTCCCACATGGATAACAAACTCAAAAGTCAAAACCCAACATTTAGGTTCAAGGAATCACCTAAAAGAAAACTATCTCAAAGGGTACCATGACATAAGTATCAACTAAACCCAAAAGCAATATAGACATGTAGAAAATCCAATGTGCAAGTGGGCAAGTGTCATTGCATGAGCCAACTCTAAGGTTACCCTGGTAGTTTTTTAATACTCTAACCCCCTAGTGACTTTCTATGGTACCAATATCTTATTAATTCATTTTAAACCAATTTAATGAAATGTTATCACTTATTAAAATAACCTACAATGGGTTACCTGTTAGCCTCTTAGGGCCTTGGTCTCCATTGCAAGCCACTTGCCATCATGACATATAGATAGCCCACCCTAAGCTTAGCAAAAGAAAAAGATCTCAAATGACTATAAACCACACATCAGTTCTTAAATAGGAAACTAGAACGTACTAAAATATTACTAATCATAATCATAGATTCAACCAATATGATCATCCTAATAGGAATGATCCAAAATCAAGTACACATAAACTAAATCCATGTCATAATATGACATCAAGAAAAATAAACAATTTAATCACCTCAGTCCTATACAAACAACTAGGAAGCAATCATAGATAATTGATGAAAGATTCAAAAGGTATACCAAAAAAGTCATTCCATTCTCTTTAGTTCTACAAAAGAGAAAATTGGAAGGCAATAACAAAACATCTAATCAACTCAGTATTAAGGACACATGAAACATCACTATGGTCACATATAAAATATCATAATCAAAACATCATCATGACATCACTGAACAAAACTCTCAAGCCTTTGGTAAACATTTTAACTGGTCAAAGCTAAGTCAACCCCAAAACCCATAATAGTAAACCACACATCATAAAAGGAAAATGAAAGCCATTTTCATAATTCATTAGGTTTGAAAACACAAGAGTTCAATTTTGACTTATAGGTTTTCAAGTTTTCATTCTTGTTTCCAAGTGTCAAAAATACTAAGTTAAACCTAAAAACCAACATGAGATACACCATACATTTCATCAAAAGTTAAACAACTATTTTCATAGATCATTTGGTTTTCATAACAAAAAAGTTCAATAAACCATCAAGGTTTTAGTTTTCATTTTCATTCTCAAACACAAAGATTTGATATTCAAAACTGGGGTTTTAGTTTTTGTTTCCAAGTATAACAATTGATAATGTTGTCAATTTCAATCAAGGTTTCAATTTTTATTTACCTTAAGTATTCTTTCTATTCAAAATTTCCTGTGTTCACAAATATGATAAGATTCAAAAATCTTAATTAAAATATGGCATTGAACTATCAACCAAAACTTGAGTTTAGCAATTTCCCCAATTCATAATTCTCAATACTGTACAAATACATTTTTTAAATAATCAATTAATTAAAGACTTCAATTTTTTGTACTATTAAAAAAATGAACCAATAATTATTAGATTATTAAAGATGATAATTATTTATTTATTAATAACATAACGTATATTAAATTATTAATAAAAATAATTATTATCTAATAATAAAATAAGAAATAAAAATATTAAATAACATTTAATATTTAATAATTAATCAAAATTTAATATATTTAAAACATTAAACATTCTCAAAGTTACTAACATTTAATATATTAGAACTTATTAACATTTAATAAAATTAATATTAATTAAAAATATTAATAATAATTAAAAAAACTAAATTTAAAACTATTAAAAAAACCAAAACTTACCTTTATACCTCCCATGAAGTGACACAACCTACCCAAAGTAGTCGCAGTCTGCCTTGGGTAGCCGTAGATTGCTTAGGTAGTCGTAGTCTACCTTTGGCAGTCGTGATCTGCTCAGGCAACCACATGCTCCCAACCGCTAGCTAGAAGGAAATGAAGAAGGAGGGGATGTGGGGTTGGTGGCCCACCTCCCTAATTCTTTTTATTTTTATTTTTATAAACAACAAAACAACAACCCCCCAGTTAACATAATCACAGGTCTCTACAATTTTTTTTTGATCGGTAAACGACCAAAGCCGAGATTAATTATTATTATTTTTTTGAATTAATTATTATTATATGTTAAGCAAAGGTAGATTTGAACCTAAGACCTCCCACATGAGAGGCTCACAAGTTATCGTTGCATTATAGGCTTTTGCCTAAGGTCTCTACAATTATTCGATTTCATTATTTAAGATATTTGTTTTATATTAGAAAAAAACCAAAAAAAAATACCCTCACAACAAATTTGTGATTTCTATTATTATATATATGTTTTTGATAATTTTTGTAATAGATCTGATATGAGAACAAACAAAACATATCAAATCTATCAATGTATCTTCTGATAATCTTTTTCAAACCTTTCCCAATTTTAATCAATCAAATCACAAATACAAGATTTGAAACAACGGTTTCAAATAGATGAAATTCATTCATAGATGTTTTTAGAAATGAAGAACAATAAATATACAAACAATGATTTCAACCCAAAAGAATTTTGAAAACAAAAACACAATAGACACAAAGAAAATAGAGAAATCAAAGATGAAGAATTGTTGTGCAAAATCCACAAGATCCTACCTGGATCTGATGCTAAAACGACAGACACACAGAACTCACAAAACAATTCTCCCTTTATCAAAAGCCCTCTTCTCCCAGTTTTGCTCTTCCAAATCTACTAATTATTGCAAAATCAGCTTTAGATCTCTGATAAAGAGTTCTCCCCTTATTTGGGGTTTTGATTGTGCAATCACGCGAGGGAACTCACAAATCAATTTCTTTTAATATTTTATTATCTTTTACATCTTCATGCACACTTTTAGCAATTTAAAATATCTTTATTAAATTAATTTTCTCTCTCCTTTTAATTAATTTATTATATTTTAATTTCATGCATACACTTTATGCAATTTAATCAAAATAAACTTTATTAAATAATTGTTTACTCTCTCTTATTAATTTGTGAGATGTTTTTAATATAATATTTATTTATTTAAGTAATAATGTTATTTAGAGTTTATTATTAAATTAAATAAATATAAAATGCCAAAATTAGAACTTTGATAAAATCTTTAAATTTAATTCTTTTATTTAATTAATTTCTAAATTAATTAAATATAATTAAATATTAAATTTCCTTAATAAGATTTTTATTCAATTAAATCATTAAATTATCTTTTAATTTGAATTAATTATAATAGAAAATCATCACAGGTACACAAAATAAAATACGACAACACAATAGAAGATGAAGGACAAAATCAAACTCCTAGGTCAAAGTCATGAATTCATGTCACTCAACGAATTTAGATGGGTAAACAACTCAGATACTTGTCCTACTTTCTAGGACAATTGGCTTAGAGTTTAGGATTCAGACTTAAGAATTATCTCCCCACTTATACCATATGATATTGCGATAGGGTACACTTATCTTGGCAATTCAGTGAAGTTGATACTGGATACCTACAATCTGCATAAAATCCATGCATGTACAAACACACATATTCTAAACTAAACATGCAATGGCAGGAAGTGGTACATCATGTAGATCTTGACTAGCAGGTGACTATGACTCCCTCCCTCAATCACATCAGGAACATCAAACATAAAGAAAACATACATTTACACCATGCACATGCAAGTATGGGGTAAGTAACCATATAACTGCATATAAATCATTCCTCTATCTAACATCATGAAATAAATGAAATCACTATATGAACATACATATATCATCATTGTAATGCTACACTAAGCATAAACCAATAGATTTGAAACAAAGAACAAGAACATAAAATGCAATAACTTTTTTTTATTAAATCAACTTAATACAAGTAAAAATACATAGATTGAACTGCTCTCAATCTGAAAACCTCAATATGAAAGATGATATCATCCAAGTACATATCCATTATAATGCGAATACATATAGAGTTCAGTACAATAATGAAGTACAATAACATTTCTAAACACCTATGTCCAACATAGGAACCCTAAATGCTATTGTCAAGAAGTAACTGCAACAATCATCTTTAGCTACTTTCTAAACAACTTGGAGCACCTGGAAAACACACAGAATTGCAACACAACACAAAAAGAGGGCTCAGTGCACACTGAGTTGAAAAGTGTAATCCAACTGCATACACGTTAGAACAAACATAAACATAACCATAATGTAGATATCTGATTCATTTTAACATAGTGTAGTTCCATAATTAATATGCAAGAAGTAAACATTTACTTAACAATGCAAAATTAAACTCGCACTAAGAATAACCCATAAATGAATCATATATATACTGAGGTGTCATTGTTATGGCATTAAGATTCTGCATCCATGTATGGTATGCTCATAGTCAACACATAACGGTATTCTCTATTATACTTGTCAATGACAGAATAGAGATATGCCTTGTTCTTTGTACTTAACCATATAGGTTTAAGTCATAGGTAAGGCCAATTATCTTTTATATGTAATTAAGCCACCCAATTCATTTTAAAGTTATCATTGAATTAGTTAACTGAATAGGATAAACCAAATTCAGCCACCCTGATATATGTTCATCATAGCTATTCTAAAATACACATCAAACTGATATTCTAAGAATGCACAAGCAATGAATAACAATTCAATTTTCATATGATATTACATTCTTTATCCTTTGAAAATCTCATCTTTTAGTGCCAAATTCAAAAGTAAACTTAGACTATTTTAACAGCAGAAATAAATACTACAATATTACATTCTTGTAAATATAACTAAACTAATACATTAGTTTAATGATATTTACCAGTCATAGTACTATAATACGTATTCCTACTATTATAATAAACTAAACTTATCTTTTGAAATGACCAAGATAATAGAACAATGCTCATATGATATTCTTGCTTTAATTGACACATCAACAAACATATATCATAAATCTACCTCATACATGAAACAAATTTCCATTTCAATTATGAACTGAAATACATCTTTATAATAAATGAATTCTATTTCAAACATCTTATGTCAAAATGATCCATAAATGCTATTAAAGTACTTCATAATCAAAATTAAACATAGTAGAAACTAAGTACAGTCAATACTTAACAAATGATCATTAACGAGGTTATTAAAATGCAAGTGTCTATTGAAGTTTCACCTCTGTTTGAGAAAAAGCCACCACTCAATTATATATACAACAGCATATAAAAACATAATATCTAAAAACATTATAAAATGTGATTCATAGAATTTGCATTGTAACTTCATCATGCCAATAATCAAAATAATTAGGATGTAATTTCCCCTATACTATAAGATGTAAACTAACTGTTCACATGATGACTACATTGACATTGAAACAACATCTCCCTATGTCTTTGTTTATCAAATAATGTCATATACAGTTGTGAACTATTTCTCAAAACATCAGATAATAATGACTCAATTACCATCAGATTATAATGGACAAATTAAGCTATCTCCCTGTTATCACTATTAATTTTGAGCTTCATATTAAAAAAATTTCTCATAAAACTACCCTTGATATCTAATAGAAATCATAACCATCCAACATCTAAATCTCAATTAAATATTAATTCATAAATCCTTATCAAAACAATTTCCATATATATATATATATATATAAATGATTTATGCTGTTGCATAGAATTTCTACTTGTTTCCAAATTACTTCTCAACTATTTGAAGGAATGTCATGACTGTTATTGGAGAATAGCATTTAAATATAAGATGTCAATTATCATCAATTGATAAGTAATCTAAATCACAACAAATTTCCACGACCTCGACTATTAACAGCATATCAAACATACAATACACTATGCCCCCCCCCCCCCGGCCCCCTCCCCCCCCTCTTAGTTATTCTAAAGAATTCCAACAATTGGTATTAGAGCACAGTTGCTTAAGAGGATTAGTTTCAAGGTACTAAAAGCATAAAGATCAAGATGTCAAAGAGAGAGGTACCCAAGCTAAACAGAGATAACTTTCCTGCATGGAAAAGTTTGATGAAGCTACACCTTGGAGGACTTGGAGATTATGCACAAACTTGCATTACAACATAACATGTTGATCATGTAGGAGCCTTAACTATTGAAGATTTGAAGAAAAAGAAAGAACGCAATTAGGCTATGTTGGAGATTGCCTCTACCCTAAGCTATGTTGAGTTTGATGATACCAAAGACCTCAAAAATGTAAAGTAGATGTGGGATTCCCTAAAACCCATCTATGGAGGATAAATTTATTTCAAAGAGCCAAATCAGAGAGCCTTAGAGGTAAGTTTGATGACATGAGAATGGAAGAAGGTGAAAACATTGCTCAATATGTTGCTAGAATAAAAGAAGTTAGTGCTATAAAAGGTGCAACTAGTAAAATAGATGATGATACTATGCTAAGTAAAGTTTTGAGAACATTGTTGCATGTGAATGCCATTAGAGTGTCTGCAATCCAAGAGCTAAGATGTATACCAGGAAATGATCTAACCCTTGAAGGTTTGGTGGGAATACTCACTACATTTGAATTATCTAATTTTGACAACTACCATCAAGAAAGTCTTGAATCAACCTTTAAAGAAAAATTGTTACTAAAGGATTTTTGAGGAGGTAAAGCCAAAGAAGAAGAAAAGAAAGATAAAGTATGCATCTAGTGACAATAGTACAGATGGGGAGGACAGTGAATAGTTGAAAGCACTACTAGCTAGAAGATTCCACAAAGGAAAAGGTAAATTCAAAGGTAAGTTGCCCATCATTTGTTTTAATTGCAATGAACTTGGCCATATTTTAGCAAGATGTACATAGAAGAAGAACTTTAGAGAAGGAAAAAAAAATAGAAATAGAAGAGAAGATGATGGAAGAGACTACAAAGATAAAGGCAAGAAGTCATGCTACATTGTTGATGAAAATAACTCTGATGAAAATGATGATGAAGTGGTATATGTTGCAATGAAGGATGAATTAGATGAGGATGAGACTATTGCACTTATGACTTGTGTGAACAAGAATGACAAATGGATCATTGATAGTGGATGCTCACATCACATGACTAGAGACAAAAGTAAGTTATTACCTTAACTTGTTATGATGAAAATACTATAAGATTTGGTAATGATGCACTATGTTCAATAAAAGGAAAAGGGTCTATCAAACTTATAGACAAGATCTCATGTGACAATGCTTATTATGTTGAAGGATTGAATTATAACTTGTTAAGTATGTCACAATTGAATAATCTAGGGTGCAAAGTTGAGTTTGAAAATAAATCAGCTAAGATATATGATACAAATGGAAATTTCATTGGAAAAGGTGAAAAAACTAGGAGTAATTTGTTCTATTTGGATATAGAAGATGCTACTTGTCTTATTGCAAAATTTGATGATGTATGGCTTTGGCACAAGAGACTATGTCATGTTAACTTTGATAATTTGATTAGTATAAGTAACATGAAAAGAGTTAGACGTTTGCCTAAGTTGAAGAAACTAGAAAATATAATGTGCAAACAATGTTAGCTACGCAAGATGACAATATCAAGCTTTAAAAGTAAAGCTTATACCTCTAAGGAAATATTTGAAATTGTTCATATTGAGTTGTGTGGACCTATTGAGGTGTAAAGCTACAAAGGAGATAGGTATATAATGTTGCTTGATGATTACTTTAGAATAATGACTGTCATGTTTCTAAAATAGAAATTAGATGCTTTTCAAATGTCTAAATGGTACTTGGCAAGAGTTGAGAAAGAAATAGGTAAGAGCTCAAAATGCTTGAGATCAAACAGAGGAGGTGAGTTCACCTCACATGAATTTGAAGCATTCTAAAATGATAGAGGAATTTAAAGGCAAGCATCAACACCAAGGACCCCTCCACAAAATGGAATTGTTGAAAGAAGAAATAGATCTGTAATGGACTATGCTAGAACACTCATGATGGAGAAAAATGTTTCCTTGAAATACTAGAGAGAAGTTGTAAGTATTGTAGTACACACTCTGAACCATTTGCAAGTAAAGAAAGGTACTCACTCAACACCTTTTGAACTATGGTATGGTCATCTACCTAATGTGAAATACTTTAAGGTATTTGGAAGCAAACACTATATTCTTAAAGATGTTAGAAGTGGAAAGTTTGATGCAAAGAGTGAAGAAGGTATATTCCTTGGTTACTCTACAAGAAGTAAAGCTTACAAGTGTTTAATTACTAACAGTAATAATATTGTGAAAAGTGCAAATGTGAATTTTGATGAGTTTACAAAAGCACATGAAGCTAAACTTGCAAAAGAACTAGAAGACTACATGAAATTTTCATACTATTATGAAGGAATGTCTACTAAAGAAGATGCTGCAAATCATGCAACAAATCAATGGTAAGTTTCAACAACTTCCAAGTCACATCATGTGAATATCGAGTTGCATTTAGATGCCGAGTTACAAAATGAGGAGAATGCACAATCTGACTCTAAGATTGCAACACATGAAAGAGATGTTGATATACCTAATAGAGATGCACATAGTGATACTGAATCTGAGAGACATAATGCATCCATAAGAACTGAGACTAGATTATCCAAATATGTCAAAAGATATTGTCCTGCAGATCAAATCACCAGAGACAAAGATGCAAGGCCAATAAAAAGAAATTGATTGAGAGGTGGATCATGTTTTCTAAGCATGAAGAAACCTAAGATAGTAAAAGATGCATTGGAAGATGATGATTGGTACAAGGCTATGGAAGAAAAAATTCAGCATATAGAAAAGAACAAGACTTGGAGCCTAGTCCCTAGACCAAAGGACAAGAATGTGATTGGCACAAAATGGGTATTCAGGAACAAGTTAGATGAGAATGGTGAAGTAAAAAAAAAAAAATCAAGACTAATTTGTAAAGGATATGCACAAGAAGAAGGAATTGACTATGGTGAAACATTTTCCCTTGTTGCAACAATGGAAGGAGTAAAAATTCTACATGCTTATGCTGCACACAAAGGTTTCAAAGTTTATCAGATGGATGTCAAGTCTACATTTCTAAATGGAATATTAGAAGAGGAGGTCTACATAGAAAAAACAAAAGGATTTGTGGATAAAAAATAAGAATATGGTATGTAGACTGCATAAAGCCTTGTATGGATTGAAACAAGCACCAAGAGAATGGTATGAAAGACTTCATACTTATCTTATTAAAATTGGATTTGAAAGAATAGATGATAAAAAAAATTTGTACATGAAAAAAAACAAAGAAAAAGGTATACTATTGTCTAAAATATTTGTTGATGACATTATATTTCGAGGACAACATGCTTTATGTAAAGGTTTTGCAAATGAGATGAAGCAAGAGTTTGAGATGTCAATGTTTGGTGAAATCAAATTCTTTGTGGGACTACAAGTATATCAAATGCAGTATGGTGTATTTATTACTTAGTCAAGATATATCAAGGAGATATTGAAGACATTTGGACTTGACTCCTCAAAATCAGTAAGTACACCTATGGTAACAACAATCAAACTATCAAAGAATGATGAATCAATTAAGGTCAATCAAACATTATACAAATTCATGATTGGCAAATTGCAATATGTAGAACACAAAAAATCTGATATTGCATTGGCTATGGGGATAGTTTCTAGATTCTCTATTAATCTTAGAGAGAATCACTTAATGGCAGTAAAAAGGATAATGAGATACTTGAAAGGAACAAAAGAGTATGACTTATACTATAAGAAGAATGGAAAGTTTGAATTAAAAGCCTACATTGATGTTGATTGGGCTGCAAATATTGATGACAGAAAGAGCACCAGTGGAGGGGCATTTTTCTTAGGTAGGAGACTTGTTACATGGACAAGGAAGAAATAGAGTTGTACTTATCAATCCACTGCTCAAGAAGAGTATGTTGCCACTGCTATCAACTGCACAAACATTGTATGGATCAAACAGTTGCTAAAAGGAATGAAGGAAGAAATCAATGAACTAGTGACACTTTATTGTGATAATACAAGTGCTATAAATATATCAAAGAATCTTGTTATGCATACAAAGACAAAGCACATTGCAATAAAGTATCATTATGTAAGGGAGTTGGTTCAAGGCAAAGAGGTGAAGGTGGAATATATCAACACAAAGGAGCAAATTGTTGATACCTTCACCAAAGCATTACCTAAGGATGCTTATGAGTATCTGAGAGCTAAATTAGGGATGATACCCCTATCAAAGGAAATGTAAAAGACAAAGGGAGTATCTTGCATCAAACAAGTTGATACTCATTTGATACACATTGATGCAGTGGATCTTACTTTAAGAAGTTTCCTAAAGTGATCACAAAGTTAAAATTTCAAATCAATCAGGTGACAAAGGGGGAAAATTGAAGAGCCTACAAAAGCTCATATTTGCATTTGTCAAAGATGACAATTGTTGAGTACACATCTTTAGTATTGTTGTCAAAGAGGGAGAAAGTACAAGAAACTAATCAAGAGCATATACTAATCAAGAGGGAGATGATCAAAGCAAACAATCAAGATAGAAGGAGAAAGTACATAAGAAGATTAGAAGATTGAAAGAAAGAAAGAGGGAGAAAGCATATTACAAAAGAGGGAGATATTTAGATATTCTGTCGATCCATGAAAGAAGAGAATGCTATATTTTTTAACCTAAGAGGGAGTTGCTAATAGATGGAGAAGTTTTATTCACAAGGTTTCTTTTTGGTATTGCTTTAATATTTTAACCTATTTAGTTCATCATTTGTTTAATTGGTTGATCAGTTTGGTTTGCCATCAATGCCAAAGAGGGCGATTGTTGACATATGATTGAAAAGATCATTTGAGTAGAAAGATTGTTATTGTTGTAAGAAGTGTTTTTAATAATTGTTTTTTCACTAATGTCAAACCTATTATATTTTGGCAAGATAATTGCTGATATGTTTCAAGCACTATCATTTGATTGGTGAAGAGGATTTGATCAACAAGATGTAACAAAAGTACCTAGAGGAAAGGTTGAGTTATGATTATGTATTGAAGTGTAAGAATTACTTAAGACAATGATAACATAATGTATTTATGATCTACTTGTGGTTACAAAATGTTTGACTACATTTAGAAAGTTTAGATGAAAAAGGTTGGACAAAGTTCATTTGCTAAGCTTGACCAAGTTAGTAGAAAGTGCTGAGTAAAGTTAGTGCAAGCCGATTAAAAAGTCAGTTGGAGCCAAGGGAAAGAAATTTCTAGTGGATGCTAAGAAAACTAATAGGTGTTGAGAAAGTTAGTAGATGCCAAGTGATTTTTAGTATGTGCTGAGCACCAGTAAAATACAATTGATGCTGAGTGATTTTACAATAGATGTCGAGTAACACAGTATGTGTCGAGCATTAGTAAATCGATAATGCTGAGCTACTGCATTATGAATAAGATCAAAGATTTTCCAAATGAAATTTAACAAGTTTTTTTTCTTGGAACTTGTGAACCAGGAGGAAGTTAAGATTGATGAGTTGGAGGCACAGAATCTTATGTAAACTATTTTGGAGGTGAATTCAAATGGATTCTAGGAGAAGTTTCTAGAGAAGTCAAGATATGGGGTAGATACATTGTATCCTACCTAATCCATCAAAAAACCTAATTTTTGAGATGGATAATGAGTGGGAAAAAGAGTTCTAATTCCCTTATATCTAGGGATGCTTGGTCATGAAGCAAAGGTTGAGAGGTCAGAGAGTTTTTGAATGTGAAAATTTGATAAGGTGAAGGAAGAGGGTTTGCTTCATCAAGTGACCCAAGAAAAGAAGTTTGCAATGGTGAGCTAAGAAAGAAGGTTGAATGAAGATGAATGCTTGAAGGGTGAACAAGCTATCAAAATTGCAAAGATTGGAAGTCAAGTAGAGTTGAGGATTGAATAGTGATCTATAATTTGCAAGTAAGGTTGTAAGTTGTATCAAATCAAACTCTACTATTACGCTCTAACAATTATATTAGATTAGGGTAAATCCTTTGGAGAAAGGTTGACTTAACAGTCATTGGAAAATCCTTTAATAGGGTGGCATTCCAAGTGAATGACCTAAAGTCCTCTAACAAGGCTCACTTTTAACAAGGTGACTGAAATCCCTTAACTAGGTCACATTTAATAGTGTGTGTTGTAACCTTTAATAGGGTTGGCCTTTAATAGGGCATCACTTCAGAAGAGTGAAAAAGGAGTAGCATGTTACTGGTGGTTTTACCAAATTAGGTTTCCACGTTAAATCATTGTGTGAAGTGTACTAATGGATGTGTTGTGTTTTATGCTTTAGATTTTTGCATGTTAGTTTAATAGTAACATATCAGTTTTGGTTTACACATAATGAATGCATGCATGGTTAAGAATGTTTTATGGGTTCATTAAATTGTAAAAGTTTTATTTGGACATTTGGACCTTGAATAACTAATTCACCCCCCCGCCCCCCCTCCCTCAATTATTATATTAACATTTTATTTATTTATTATGGAAAATTTCTTTTATCATTATCATATATTAATATAATTATTTATTTTAATAGTTTTTAGTAATAGTATAATTTTCTTTTTTGATGAATAGTCCCTTTCTATTAATATAATAAAAAAGTTACATATTCACAAAAAAGGGGTTGAGGTATACAAGGATCATCCCATAGAAGTTCAAATGGTTAGAGGCTGGAAACCTAACTACTCATCACAAAAAAACATATATGAAGCCCTCAGTCTATAATAATAGTGCCAACTAAGGGAGGAGGACCACAATCATCAGAACCCCATACATTAATGGGGTTAGGGGATGGGTCAAGAGCAGCCCACCCATCAACAACATCATCATTTTTTTCTTTAGCTTTATCTCTGTTTGGCTTGGGAGGAGAAATAGCTAAGTCCATGCAAGGGAAATGCCACGCATGAGAAGAAGAAGTAGGAGAAAGCATTATAGACCAACAAGAACCATGCATTAGGGGAGGAGAAACTGAGCATTAGTGACCTCCAAGAACACCACTGGGAGAGTGGTAGGGAGGCTACAACCTAGGGGTGTGAGAGCGATGAGCATAAGAATTACAACCCTCCTAGTAGCCTTGAGGAGGTGTATAGTCTTCAGAGATAGATTTAGGTGGCTCCCTAGCAACAATACAAGGGTTATTCTCCCAATGAGCCAATTTTTTTTGAAGGTGGGCCATGTCTGATGTAAATTTGTCAATTTGTACTTGTGTCTACATTATTACATTATTACATATGCAAGCTTTAATGTACATGAAAACATTAAAATTAAGAAAGTTGTGTGAAATAAAACAACATTTTGATCTTTCCAAAGAGTGAAATAGATTTCCAATCCGAAAACATGCCAAATTTGAGAGTATTTAAATGGGATCTTGGAAGAATCCCCTAGCAACACCATATGCCAAGAAAAAAGTTCTAGTTGGAAGGGGTTGAACAAATCATGAAACAAGTGCCAATATTGTTAGGCATGTCTAAAAAACTAGAAAGAATGCAGAAAAGTTTTTGGTTGCCCACAAAAAGGGCATCTAGTGTTAGGAACACCCAAATGCCAGAGTTGAGGGTCCAAAGGAAACCCCTAGAAGAGGATGCACCAAGTAGAGAGTGAAATCTTCAGCTTAGTAATAACTTTCCATATAGTGGTGAACCTAAATTTTCAAGACTTCTACAAAGATTGCAAATGCCAACGTTCGTTTACACACCACCCTATGGAAGCCATAATGAGAGGTATTTTAAGCCTAGAGAAGGTCACACAAAAAATGCTCAAGCTTGAAATAGGAAGCTTTTGAAGTTTCCCAACATGAAGAGTAGTACACATGAGTGGAAGCTAGCACCTTAGATAAAATTCAAAATTTTCTAGCTAAGAAAAGAGGTTTGTTAATCTAGTAATCTAACCTCTTTTCAATCCTAGCTAGGACTACATTCCAAAGCTCCATAGGGAACCTTGGAAGGAAAAGGGTATGCCAAGGAAGTGGAAAAATTCTTCATGTTGAATCCATTTCCATTGGAAAATCAAGGTCGAGCAAGCAGGAATGACTTCCTATAATAAAGAGTCTTGTGCCACTATATGACTAAGTGAGATGCTAATCAAAAGGTGCCCAATAACTATAGGATGTTGGAAATAGTGTCCTCCTCCTTGATGAGAGTGAGGAAGGAATCATTAGTGAAGTGACCATTGAGTAGCTAGTCAGATGAGTCTGGGAGAGCAATACCATAGACCCAGCCTGCTAAGATGGTATTAGCAAGAAAGTACCCAAACCCTTCAATGACTAGCACATAGAGAGAAGGCATTAGAGGACACCCTTGGCTAATAGCTCTGAAAGGGCCAGAGGCCTTAGATTGTCTCCCATTAATGGTGATTCACACTAATGCATCCCCAAAAAGTATTTGTATAGATTACAAGAAAATAAGGCCAAACCCCAAAGCCTACAAGATAGCTAGAATGAAAGGCCATTCAATCTAGTTGTAGGCTTTGGAAAAAATAATTTTGAGGAACAATGCTTGCTAGTTGGATTGATGAGATAATTCTATACCTTCCCAAACAACATTAATATTATCCAAAATATACTTGGATTTGGTAAAAACCAATCTGTTAAGGGCACATAATCTAAGGAAAAAGTTGTTAGATCTTAAGAGAGAGGGCCTTAGAAATGATTTTGTAGGAGACATTCAAGAGAGTGATGGACTGTCACTTTCAAATATCCTCGAGGTCACTAGATTTAGGCTTGAATTTAATATTTCATTTGTTAATTATGCTCCCTAATGAATGAAATTGAAAGGCTTCAAGATAGACTTTGTGCAAATTGGGGCCAATTGCATCCCAAAAAGCTTTGTAAAATTTGCAAGGAAAGCCATCACACCTAGGAGATTTTTCAAACACCATTGAAAACATAGTCTCTTTAAGATCAGCAAGCATAATAATTTTCTCCCAAAAAACATGTTTCTTGGGCATGAGCTTGTTAAGAGTAATAGAAATGCAAGTCTGCAAAACTTTCTCTTGCACAACAAAAAGACCTTGTGCAATGAAAACCTTCTCATAATGACACACAAAATCCTAGAGAATATTAGGAATCTCACACAAATTTTGATGGTGTTCCTTGATTTTCTTGTTTCCAACATAAAAATGTCAAGCTTGAAGAGCATGAAATGATTCTTTTGAAGCTTGATCACCAACCTCCAATGAGTGGAGACAACCCTTGATATGACCCCCTAAGCCACATAGTTGTCTGCAACTTTCTTTTCATGATGAAGGTTGGAAAGTTAGACTTGCAGAGCCAAATTAAAGGGGTTCATGGCTAAGGCTTAAGAAATGGTACACAAATATTTGGTGTAAATGTAAAGAAACCTCATAGTACATGAGAAGGCATCATTCCATCATTGAATCCACCCAACATTAGTGTGGGATTAATGTTCAAGATTCTAAATATGCAAGATATGAGCAGAGGTGGGAGCATGCACCAATAAAGAAGTGTTGAGAAAAAAATGTGATTTAGTGTTAGAATGATTTAGAATAATTGAGAGGGGGATGAGGGGTGAATCAGTTATCATCAAGTCCATATGTACCAATTTGACTTTTAATCACTTCAAATACTTTAGATTTAATCATTAAGTAGCTTGTTCTCTATAGAAAACAATTAACAACATAAAACTTATAGACCATTGTCCTAGTAGTAATGAACTTTGTAGAATGTAAAACATTAACACTAAAACATCTCAAATAAAATCTATACAAGTATCACATTGGGATTTAATGTGTGAACCCAATTTGGGAAAAATCATCAGTAACATGCTACCAATTTTCACTCTTCTAAAGTGAGCTTTGTGAGGATGCAATGTTGCTAAAGGTTACAAAACACACTGTTAAGTGTGACTTTGTTAAAGGATTTAATCACCCTATTAGGAGTGGCCTAGTTAGAGGGCTTTAGAATATTCTATTAGAATTTCACCTTGATTAAAGAATTTACAAATGATTGTTAGGTCAATCTTGATTAAAGGATTTCAATATTGATACAAACATTAGAATGTAACAGCAGGTTGATCTAATAAATACAACTCACTTTGAAAATATAGATCACAATATAGCTGATTTGTTGATCCATTGACTAGCCTCCATCATTATCTATCTCTGATCTTCTTGGAAATCCTTCAAGTAATCACACTTCACCTCTTGATAACTCTTCTCATCCTCCTACTTAAGTTCACTAGTCAATAACATCAATAATCATCTACTTGTCCACTTTTGTTAGGCTAACCTTATGCTTCCTTAAATAGGTAGTTATGATCTTTTTCCATTTAAACACCACTATAGATCTTAGGGTTTGGTTAGATTTATTGAATCCTTCCATCTTTTTATTTCCTCCTTTCTCTTCTAGAAACTTCTCAAACTTCTCTTTAAATCCATTCCTAGAAACACACAAACATGGTTTCTTATGTCTTAAATGCTCCAGGTCATCCATCCTTATCTTCAACACATTCTACACACTTCAAGAATTCAATTATGTTAGCTTGAAATCAAAATTTCCTCACAAAGTATCAAATTCTGACACTCAACCAACATTGTCTTCCAACACTTGGTCATCATTGAATTATTCGGTCAATACTAACTATTCTATTCAACATATTTTTCAATACTCAATCGATATTGATGGTTGGTTGATGCTCAATTTTATCAGTTGAATCTTCCATTCCAAAAGTTTTTAGTTCTCCTTGATATATTTGGATTGGGTAATGTAGATACCTTTCTTCATCCGATATACTTGTAAACATACAAAGAATTTGATTTCTCCAAATATAGACATTTCAAATTTCTTTTGCATGTCATTAGAAAATGATTTTCAAAATGCATCTTGTCCTCCAAATATGATATCATCCTCAAATATTTTAGCTAATAGTATCCCTTTACCACCTTCATTTTCCAAGTACAAATTCTTGTTTTCATTGGTTCTTGCAAAACCAATATTTACCATATAGTTGTGTAACCTTTCATACCATGATCTAGGCGCCTGTTTCAGTCCATATAATTCTTTATGAAATTTATATACCATGTTCTTCTTTCTTGGATCAAAAAATCCTTATGGTTTCTCAATGTAAACCTCTTCTTCTAGTATTCCATTTAGAAATGTAGATTTGACATCCATTTGATAAACTTTAAATCCCTTTTAAGAAGAATATGTGAGTAGAGTTCTAACTCCTTCCAATATTACAATTGGAGAAAATGTTTTTCCTTAGTCAATGCCTTCTTCATGTGCATATCCATTTCATACCAACCTATCTTTGTTCCTTGTGACTTCTCCTTTTTTATTCAGCTTGTTTCTGAATACCCACTTTGTTCCAATGTCATTCTTGGTCTAGGTACTAGTGACTAGGTCTTGTTCTTCTCTATTTGTTTAATTTCTTCATTCATTGCTTGAATCTAGTCTTCATCATATAGTGCATCCTTCACTTTTTTAGGTTCAAACTCACAAAGTAAACATGGGTCACTTTGTAGTCATTTCCTTTTCATAACTTAGAGTCTTTATTTCTAATAATTTTCTTAGATGCATGATCTTCTCAAATATTTTGCTAATGTAAGCTCCTTTTGTCTTTCTTCTTCTTCAAGCTCATCTTGAAAATTTACTTAGGTAGTGCTCCATGTATAATTTTTTTTTCTTTTAGTCACTCTATAATGGAATCCTAACATTTGATAGCTTCTTCTTGTATCTTAGCATCATTCTATTGATGCTTGGCACTAGAGTTTGTTTCTTGGCAACTTTCTTCTTCAACTCGACATTCACAATTTTTTGTTGCTTAGTAGCCTAGTTCTCTAGATCAAGTAAGGTGCAGGGCACACCTTCATTAACATATATGAATGCATTCTAATCTTTAGGTCCCTTTTTTCATTCTACTTCATTCTTTTTGGCATATTCAACAACTTTCACATCTGCACTTTCTATAACTTTTTTAGTCTTAGAAATCAAACATTTATAAGCTTTTCTCTTGGTAGAATATCCTAGGAATATGCCTTCATTACTTTTAGCATCAAATTTTTGATTTCTATTGTCCTTCAATATATAAATTTTTCTTCCAAATACTTTAACATACTTCACATTAGGTGCATACCCTTATCATAAATCAAAGGGTGTAATATTTGTACCTTTCTAGACTTGTACTTGATTCAAAGATAGAACACTATACTTATAGCTTCTCTCTAGTATTTATGACATACATTCTTCTCCATCGTCAGTGTTCTAGCACAATACCTTATTGATCTATTCCTTCTTTCATCTATTCCATTATGTAGAGGGGTCCTAGGTGCTAACATCTGTCTCTCGGTTCCTCTATCATTGTAGAATATGTTGAAATCATTAGAGACAAACTCTCCTCCCTTTTTATATCTCAAGAACTTCATAATTTTACCTATTTCCTTTTCAACTATTGCTAAATACCACTTAAACAATTGAAAAGCATTACATTTTTCTTTTAGAAACATCACAATTATCATTCTAGACTTAGTCATCAACAAATAGAATGAAATATTTATGTTCACTCCAATAGGTCCACAAAGGTTAGTATGAACCATTTCCAAAATATCATTACATGAATAGGTATTTCTTTTGAAACTAGACTTTGTCATTTACCCAACTGGCATTGTTTACACATAGCATTATCAAGTTTCTTCAATCTGGGGAAGCCTCTTTCTCTTTTTATCTTGCTAATGCTTACCAAATTTTCAAAGTTCACATGACATAACCTCTTATGTCATATCCATATATCATCAAAATTGTGCAAACAAGAAAGTCTCATCAAATAACTCTAGATAGAACAAGTGACCTCTTGTCTTTTCTCCACGTCCAATTAGTTCACTAGTAGCATCAAATATCTTGGCTTTCTTGTGATGGAATCCAACTTTGTATCTATATTTTCTCAATTGTACAACACTCAACAAGTTATAGTTAATTCTTTCAACCCAATAAACATTGTCACACCTAATCTTATTAGTCAATTTCATTGATCCTTTACCTTTCACAAGACATGGTGCATCATTACTAAACTTGACACATCTACATTTACATTGTTCTAGGTTTTCAAACTCACTTTTATCACAAGTCATGTGATATGAGCAGCCACTATCAATTATCCATCTATCACCTTTACTCACATATTAAATTAATGTAGTTTTTTCATCTTCATCAAAATCTTCTTTCATAGTAACATAGACAACTTCTTCATCATTATTATCAGACCCATTGTCAATTTCTTCTTTAGATATATAATAAGATTTCCTACCTTTGTCTTTGTAGTCCTTGTTTCTTCTATTTTTTCTATCATCTCTTTGGCCTTTAAACTTTCTTTCCTTCCTTTCATCCTTGTCATATTTGTCAAGACACCTCACAATAATGTGGCCAACTTTGTTACATGAAAATCATATTATAGGAAGTTTACCTTTGAATTTTCCTTTTCCTCTTGGAAGTCTCGTAGCCATTAATGCTTCAAGTTTATCAAGATCATCATTAGAGATATCACTATCACTATTCACACATTTTCCCTTTCATTTCTTAGCAACAACCAATTGAGATTTGAAAGCCAATTCAATAGTAGGAGTAAAATTATCAAAATTTGACAATTCAAAAGTAGTAAGTCTACCAACTAATCCTTCCCAAGTTAGAATGTTACCAAGAGTACATCTCAACATTCTATTTTTTCTCATAAAACACTTATGTCTCCTCCATAGATAGTTTGTAGTGTATCCCACATTTTCTTAGTAGTAGTGCACTCCTTTATGTTATCAACTTGGTATAACTTAGGGATGATGCAATCTCCAAAATTAATCAATTGTGTTCTTTCTTCTCTTTCATCTATTGAGTTGTTAGAGGTCTTGGTACCTCTACATATGCTTGTTCCACATAGTGTATTTCTCCTTCTTCATTTCCTTCTAGATGCAACTTCATCAAACTCTAACATGCATGGAAGTTATCCTTGTTCAGCCTTGGTACCTTCTTTTTGTACATCTTGATCTTTATCTTCAAGTACCTTTAGAATTTTCTTCACAAGCACCAAAAGCTCTAATAACAATTGTTAGAATAACTTAGAAGCTTTGATCCTTATCTTCAACACATTTTACACACTCCAAGAATTCAACTGCATTAGCTGGAAATCAAGATTTCCTCACAAACTATCAAATGCTAACACCCGGCCAACATTGTCTTCTGACACTTGATCACTAAATTATTTGGTTCATACTAAGTGTTTTGTTTAGCATACTTTATGATACTCATTCGATACTTATGATCGATCAACACTATATTTTTCTTGGCATATAGTGTCACTCTATCAAAACTAGTCATATATTTCTAGTTCCTTAATATTTTTCTCTTTTTCTCACTAAAGCCTATGAATTTGGTCTTCTATTGATCACTTCTTATAGGCTTCAATATAACTATCTTCTCTACTTAGGTTATGATTAAACACTCATTATCTTGTCAAGGTCTAACTAATCAAGTGCCCATTTTAATTTCACATAACTTAAATTTTTCTAGGTATCTCTTCTTCTCAAATTCTCTTCATTAGTCATCTTGATATGGCACTCTACTCATATTGAAACTATCTTACCAATAAGGTTTGACATCAATAAAAACATAACAATTTTTCCAATTGTAGTTCCAACATGTATGGGGTTGAGGTGTTTTCCAAGTGATGGAAAATAAAATGGGAAATTGATCTAACATAGTCAAATCCACTAGAGGAGTGATAGGTAAATATTGATCTTCAAAGAATGAAAAGAAAGATTGAGATGCAAGAATAAATGATCAAGCCTTTTAAAAACCATGTCACTACCAACTTAAAATTTGGACCAAGTATTCTAAACCCTACTAGGGCGATAACGGTTAGCATTGGGATAAAAAAAATCCACTTTATTATGCATGTAAAACAAGGCTTCTCTCTCACTAGACGACCATTGAAAAGGTAAAATAACTTCTTTCTTAGTAGCAAACTCAACCATGTTAAAGTCTTTGAATAAAACCCAAGTGTCAAGTGGAAGATGATCTGTCATCCAATGCCATAGGTGTGAGCACTCCATCACATCATTAGGGGCATAGATAATAACAATACCAAAGGAATGATTTTGAAAAGAAAAGAAATTCCACACTATTCTTTGTATGGAATTTTAACCATGCAAAATAACTAAAGAAATTAAATGAGGTGAGAGAAGAGTTATTGAACTACCTCGACAAACCTTATGCTAGGAAGAAAACATGGCACTATCTGCCCAAATAACATGATAGGATGGGTTGAGAAGAAGCCCAACAATTTTAACTTCTTGCAAAAAAAAGAAATCCAAGTGACCAAGTATGTGCTTGATATCACAAACAAAATATTTTTGAGGGAATTTTGTTAGCCACTACACATTCTAGGATTAAAAAAATCATTATAAACTTGCTTGCATGTCATCCTCACCCCAAGAGATTCTTATGCAAGAATGAGGTGGAAGAGCCGAAAGAGGGATCTCCAAGGGAGATGACTCTTTGTGTATCCCCACTTCAAAATGTTTGCTTCAGTCATCTAGTTTGTGAGAACAATGAAGAGACTATGTGGAAATCATGGTTGTTGCTTGTGGTGTGTAGACCCAATTGGGTTGAGGGTTTGTACCAAAAAAACCTACCATCCCCTAAGAACCAAGGTTTGAAGGAGGTAGTGACATGAGAAAGGAAATTAAAGAAATAGGAAGTGCCACCCTTGAGGAGGCCCAACCATTATGTTGAGAGGAAGAACCTACTTTGGTAGAAATATTGATTTTACCTTTCTTGATGATGGTGGTCCATTCATCCTTTTGTGCAGCCTCAAGAAGCTTAGCTTCCTTGGTTGGCTTCTTGTTATGCTTGAGCAAGGGACAATCCTTAATTTTTTTCTCAATAGACTGACAATGATAGCAAGTGTTTGGAATTTTCTAGTAAAGCACCTTTTGGGTGAAAGTGGTATTACCAATCTTGATATTCATATTTTTCTTGAGGACCTAAGAGAGGTCAACCTCAACACAAACCCTACGTTGGTGGTGAGCATTGAAAAACTTGTCCAGTTCAAGGCATATCACCTGGACAATAGTTTTCACAATGGCTGCAAGAATGACCAACATATTATGGGAGCCTAGGGAACTCAACCTAGACCAAAACTTTGGGCTTATGATCATCTAAGACAACATAGTCTTTGGACCATTTCTAGAACACCAAGAGGGAACACCAAGAAGGAAGACTTAACAAACTAGGGACCACAGGAAAAAATGTGTTCATCTTGGCTAGGGTTAGCAAAGAGGAACAAAAAAACCCTTGGTAAGGCTTTGAAAACCTTCAAGGTGGATGCCTTGAGGTGTCCAAACCTTGGACCCACTCTATAAGCATGCTTTTAGACGGAGTGCAATCTAGAAAATAGCCTATCAAGATTTTCTGCTCAAGCCATGCACGTGTAGAATCAAAATCTTTTTTGTTGAGAACAATATCAAGAGAGGAATTACCTTGTGGAACACCTTGGGAATAAACTTGTGTGGACATTTTCTAAGAGGAACCATTAGCACTAACAACAAAAACTCCAACACCAACATCAAGTGATAGGCCAGAGAAGGTCAAGGCCATTATAACCTAATACAATATCCTATAGTAAATGTAGAGTGACAGAGGATGAAAATGAAAAGTTTTAGAAGGAAGTTGTGCAAACCCTAGTAGAGTGTATTTTGAAAACTCATCAATTAGTCAAGATCCTACATCACACAGATTAAAATAAAATAATGTCTTATATCTCTTTAATTAAAATAACTATATTTTAATTTTATTTCTATTCATTTTTAAGTTTAAATTTATTATAGTTCAAATTTAGTAATTTAGATTAGATTATTAAAATACATTGGATTTGAGATTGGATTTGATATTTATTGGAATAAGTAATTTAAATTTAATTTTTTTTTTTGATTAGTAAGAGGTTGAGGCCAAGGTTAATTGTTATTATCTATTGTGATTACTTATTATGATTATTAGTTAAGCTCAAATAGATTCGAACCCAAGACCTCCCAGATAAGAGGCTCACAATTTACTGTTGTGTTGTAGGCTATTGCCTAATTTCAAATTAACTTTGATGATTGGATTTTGATTAATTTAACTTACTTTTATATTTTCATTTCCAAATTTTTATAGTGTTATTAATTATAAAAATAAAGGATGACATTCATTAAAATAGATTAATGCTCCAAGTATTTGTTAATGCAATATTGGGGTTAATATGGTCAAATGTCTAGATTAATAGATGCATAATTAATTTTTAGAAGATTAAAAATGGTATATGTGAATTATAGAAATAAAATTTGACATTTATCAAAATTGATGAATGCTTTAGGTATTTGTTAATGCACTAAAATATATTTTATAGGATAAAGTTTAAAAATATTTATTTTCACTTTAAGATCTAATAAATTGATTGATTAATTGTACATGTCTATGAGTTTGATTTACTTTAATGACCACATATATTAGTATTTCTTAAGATAAATGTATATATAATATATACACATATATACACACACATGCATGCACACACATGCATGCACACACATGCATGCACACACACATATGTATATGTGTGTGTGTGTGTGTGTGTGTGTGTGTGTGTGTGTGTGTATATATGTATGTATGTATGTATGTATGTATGTATATACACACACACATATATGTATATGTATATATACATACATATAGACACAAACATATAATCTGTATTATTCTCCTAAAAGTAAATTAATTTAAAATTTAAAATGTGCATTGTTAAGATAACTTGTGATTTTGGAAAGTAAACCAACTTAATTATGTGAAAAATAAATTTACATTTTTCTAGAATTTAAAATATTAAGAATGATTTAGCCATGTGCAAAATAAATTCCCTTATTTTAAAAATGTAGAAAGTAGGAAACATCTTATTTGTTTTATATATTATGAAATGAATATTTATTATTTTATTTATACAAAGGAAAATAATCTAGGAGGTAAATAAATTGAATGAAAATAGATATAAACATGTGTCTAATCAAATCTACACGTGCAATCAAATTATCGTTTGGTGGTATTGTATATGGTATAAGTTCATGTTAAAAAATCAATATTTATGAAAAATATCTTATACTTTTACCAAAATAAAATATATAAAAATAGAATTCTTGAATTGATTCAATCCAAATAAAAATTAATATTTAATAATGATATTAAACATCACTTGATATATTAAATACTTAAATTTAATTTTAAATATAGAAAAAATAATATTAATGAGAAATATTAATATGTTGATCATATTGAAATATTTAATAAGATATAGAGTAAGATGGAGAGGAAGAGATAAATATAAAGGATAGAGCTAATTTTGAGTTAACTATTACAAAATAGAGAGGTAAAAGGAAAAATAGAGATGGAGAAAAAGGAAGATGATAGTGGGGAGATGAAGATATAGAATGATAAAGATATATGAGGTGATAGAAAGATAGATCAGATCAAATAGAAATTGAGACACAAAAGGTAAAATACACTTCAAAGTAAATTGAGATGAGCATTACTCAACTATCCTTAGAAGTCCTACCAAATATTTTACTGTAGGCAAAAAATGTCACAAGAAAACTATCTACATCAACCATATGGTGACATCAACTAACATATAAAATACTATTGGCTTAACACTTGTAGCCTTCAAAGGTGCATGTAACACCCTGCTCGACAACTTGAGTGAAATTAACCTAATATGATACAATGTTTATTGGACTATTTTTTTCTTAAAATTTTATACAACGTCAAGGAAATAATGTGGAAGCAATATATACATACACATCAATAACACATAAGTAAATACAAATATAGATTTCATTCCTCAAGTGTTCCTTCAAATTAAGTCATGTTTAAGAAAGTTTTATTAATTAGTTTTATTGTTAAGTACAATTTCCATAACCATGATGAACAAAAGATACACAATCTCATAAGAAAATGCATAATTACAATTGATATAATGAAACACATCTACTACACAGGTTGTAGGGTATGTAATAATAACACAAGTACAAAATAATACAATACATCATCCTTTTCTAAATAGAAAGTCTCTAAGATAAGAATAAAGATAGAGCACTACATCAAGAAACATCCATCATTGATGCCAAACTATGAGGAACCCAAATAGTAAGAAATGGTAACCCAATCATGTACATCTTTGATCGTGTAGGGGAGATAATGCACAATCCACATAGAGATATCAAATTACAAAAGTAAATATTAGGCAAGGAATCCTGATAGTTCAGTCTACCTTAAGGGTAACATAACTACTCATAAAGATAGAATAACCAAAGTTAAAAAGATAATCAACCAATACCAACATCACATACAATAGTCAATAACCAGATAATAAGTACAAAATAAGTATCAAAACCAAAGAGAAACAATCATTGAAAGCATATTCACCTCTAAGTCAAATGCCAAATGTCAAAATCATAATAACCAATAAAAAATTGATAGTCATCTATAAAATTCAACCACCACCAATAAATAACATCCAACCATAAGTAACAACTCACGAAAATAATGTCCAACAAGTACACCACTAGAGGAAAATATAAAATCTACAAAGGAGAGTTAGGCTACATACTAGTGAGTCTCATCACATGGTCAAACTACTTAGTTATCCTAGACTAGTCTCTCACTAGACCTCAAACTCTTAAGCATTAAGCTACCTTGGACTTGTCACACTGGACCCTGAACCCTCAACTTGAAACATGTGAAAGCAAAAATACCCCTTTGTGAAGATAAGGAATACCAATCATACCTCTTATTAGGTATCATCCCATTCCCATCCTTAGCTTATACAAGAACTCAAGGCATAAGTGAGGAAACACAATTATCTTATGTGTAAACCCATTCCCATGAGTTTATTTAAATTTTTCAATTATTAAGTCAACTTACAATGAGTTACCATGGCAAGCCACTCTAATAGGATGGACCTAGACTACCTTCCCAAATCTCACAAACCATAATTGTGTCCCATACTAAAAAAAAAAAAATGATTCAATTTGGATGCATGATAGGCAATTGAAAATGAAAGTGGTTCTTAAATATAAAAATATCATAAATAGTCCCAAAATTAAATATCATAAAATGAACATCAACTTTGAACCAAAAATCATCATAAAATCCAATGAGAAAAATAACCATAATAAGAAATCTCAAAATCCTTTGGTGCACATCATAGTTTGGCCAACTACACAAGTCACACAAAACTGTTATAGAATAAATATGATGAGACTTTAAACAAAACATAAAGGCACACATAGATTTCAGCCATATGGCTTAATTTCATCATTTTCTATTGTTTAGTTTGGGTCATAAGAATATGTTTCGCAGTAAAGTAAGATTATACATGTTTACATAAATTGTTAGGATAATATACTTATTTACACGAATAAGTATTTAAATGTCAAATCTTTTGGTGCATATAAAATGTCATGTGATATTATCATGTTATCAATTTAAATAATCTTAAATCATAAATGACTTCATTAATAACACAAATATATATTGTTATATTAAATATTAATATCAATTTCATTTCTATAATATTAATTTTCTTTTATTTAAGTCCAACATTAATATTTACTTCTCCTTTAATTTATAATGCAATTAAAAATAATTCAAAGTTGAAATTATAATTGTAATTAAATTATTTATAATTTCTCTCATAATATTAAATATTCATAACGAGATGATTATGTAGTGATCTCCACTATAACTTCTCTTAAAAAAATAAATTAAATCTCTCTCTCTCTCTCTCTCTCTCTCTCTCTCTCTCACACACACACACACACACACACACACACACACACACTTATAACTACACTTGTATTAATAAATATATAATAAGTTATACCCAATTAAGAATTTAACTAGATTTAAGAAAATATTAATATTAAAATCTACTTTTAAAAAAAAAGAATAATATTTATTTAAGTTTTGAAATAAACAAGTAATGCTAATTAAAAAATTAATAATATTTTTAAAAAAAATCTAAAACTTAAATTATATTTTAAAAAAAATGAAAATAAGCATGCAATTACTACCTTCATATTCATATGATCTTTTAAAATATGAAAGAATAATATGCTTTATCTTGAAAGTATTTATTTTTTAGAAAGATTTTTAATCAATAAATTATGTTTAAATATGAACAAATATAAGTTTTATTTGATGAATCTTTACAAGGGCTAGTGTTATTTTTTTTCAATTAACTCTCTTTCAAGGTCTAGCTAGTAATAGTCATTGTCTCCAAATTTTAATGTTGAATTTTCACCAATTGCTCAAATTTAGGTTTTCTAAATCAATTTTCAGCAACATAATTCTACAATTTATATTTCATAGAGGTTTTAAACCTCAATACATGAACCAAATTGTATTTTCCAATTGCAAGCCAAAATTATTCTACAAATTTGATTTAATGAATTCCAACAAATAAATTTCAGCAATGTAGCAAACACAGGGTAGACATATATTTCAAAATAATTTTGAGAACAACCCTACCTCAATCTGATATCTAAAATTCTAGATAATCTAGTGAATACATACAACCCATATACTCTTAAGCTTTTAACAATTATTAAACTTCAATCCCTAAATTGCTCTCCCAAAACTTGTGTGTGCTGAAATGACCAAAAATACTTTAATAAAGAGCTCTAACCCTACTTAGGATTTCTAATTTCTAATTTATAAAAAAACAACTCACTTTTAATTAAATATTAAATTATTCAATTTATTAGTTATTCCATGCATACTTATTACATCATTTAATTAAAATATTCTTTTTAATTTTCTTTTCTCCAATATATTTAAAATTGTTGCTCAAAACACTTTTAAAAGCATAATTAATATTTTAATTAATAGTAATAATTGAAGCCCAATAGTTAAGTGTAACTCTAATTTTTCTTTATTAAGTGAATAATTAGGATAATTATATATTTAATCTTTAATAGTTTGATTTATCGTCATCTAATTTTCTAATTTATATTTTTATATGAAGTCTTTTAAATGGACCTAAATATTATCTCCCCACTTTTGTTATTGAGTTATTGTGATAGGGCACACTCATCCTGGCAATTTAGGGAAGTCTATGTGCACTACTTCCAACCTACATAAAAGATGAGCATGTACTTCTACATATATATCTAAACTAAACATGAAATTGTGAGATTTGTTGCATTATGTAGATCCTAACTAGCGGTTGAATACAACTCCCTCCTTAACCACATTGTACACATTGAACAAAATTGTAAAACATACACGCAAGCCATACACATGAAAGTATGAGGTAATTACCATTAATGAATCATGAGTATAAATGGCATCATATTTTAACATGAACAACTCATCATCATGAATATACGATAAACATCATCTAAAGACATATAATATGGCATCATCATGAGAGTAGTTACATTTACTAATTAAGGGCAATTGAAGCATCATCATTACACAAATAATCATGATCACCAAATAAACAAATATAAAGTATCATCATTACAAGTAAGTATCCTTTACTAACTGATATAATCCATTACCTATACATATCAATGTAAAGATTACTTAAAAATAACATATACAATGAAGGTCCTAATAGGGTTTGACAAAGAAATATACATTGATATAAAAAAGGGATGAGGATTATAGTACAAGTTCTAGTTAGGAATTTTTAAATAAAGGTTCTTGGTTAGATATAGAAATGAAAGTGTTTGTTGAAGATAATAGAATGACCAATTGTAACTTTGGTTTAATAATAACTTTAAAATCAATAAGAAAATAATGTAGTGGTGAAAAGAGGGTTCTCGATTTGTTTTTTTTTATATATGATATTTAAAATATGATCTTATGCAATATGATACCTCTACAATGCCAAGATAATTTTCTCATTTAATTCTTCATTCAATGATGGCATAACTTTAGTTTCTTAATTCTGCAACTCAAATTTTTTTGTGCTCTATCAATTTATTGATTTTAAGTGGTAGGTTTTTTGAAAGAAAATATTTTTTGCACCAAGTGTTTTGATATATTCATTAGTGATATTTGTAAACTTTTTTTTCATGTTTTCATGGTTTCATTTAGTGTTCAACATTTTTAGTTTGTAATGTTGAAAAAATCATTAATGCAGGAAGGAAGGTCAGAGCTAGTTTGTAACATAGAGAGAGAAGTTCAAGAAAGCCTTGTTAGAGGCTAAAACATTATCTAAATGGAATTTCTATTGTGTTAATTTTTTTGGTAAATACTATTACAAATGGGCTAGTCCACTTAAAGAAGATAGGTTAGCTTGTTAATTAAACAAACTTTACAACTTCACAAAAGAAATGGAATCACAATTTGAAACATACAAGAAATATATTAATGCACCACAAATGGAAGTATTTGGTTGAAATACTATTTTTTGTTTCATATATTCTAAAGTTGAAAGAAAACCTAAATTTTAATCTTGTTTCAACCTTTCTTGATTTCTGCTTTTATATAGTGACATGGCCGCCTCAAGCTAGCTTCCTGATTGATAATGAAAATCCAAGCCTCTATTTGACTTAAGTAGTCATAATGGCATGATTAACCAAAAAAATGGCAATAACTAAGTTGTAGCATCATGGAGAATTAAGCATTTATGAGTAGCTAAGTGTTGTCATTGATTGGTAACTGGTCAACAAGACAAGGAAGTGTTGCAAGGTGTATGCACCCTAAAATGATCGCCCAGACTATGGGACCCCATTATTCAATTTATCAAATTTCCTATATCAATGGTTTGCAATATTCTATTAAATCAATTCAAATCATTTTCTTTGATCAAATCGTAATTAATTCAATTACTTCAATATTTCCTAAGGTTTGATCATTTTATCCTAAGTCTTATTTAATTCAAAGAAAACCTCTCTTTTAATTAAATAATTAATCCACATTTAATTAATTAAGCAAAAAATCCCTCTTTAATTTAATTAAATATTTCCTATTTAATTAAAAGAACTTGTTCCCTTTTAGGCAAGAGCCTACAACACAACGGTAACTTGTGAGCCTCTCATGTGGGAGGTCTTGGGTTCAAATTTGCTAAACACATAAAAAATAATTAATTAAATTAATTAACAAAATTTAATCTAGGCTTCAGCTATTTAAAAATCCAAAAAAAATAACTTTTTCCTTTTTAATTAAATAAAATCCCACTTGAAAAAGGAAATTAAATTAAATAATTTCTTTTTTTCCTCTACACCTAAATGCACATATTTCTAAGTGGGATTCCATTTAATTTTCCTCCTCTTTTCTCATTAGTAGAATTTCGTCTCACACAGATCATTCTTTCTCCACCCTTGATTAAATCTTATTGCCTCTTAATCATCCATTCTTCTTTATAAGGGAGGGCCCTCTCCTCATTTTTGACATCCATGATTATGCTATTGTTATACTGCAGGTTTGGAGAGTGATTTTTGAAGGAGTTTGAGCATTAAAACTTTTTGTGGAGAACTTCTATCTTCTTGTCTTCTTCTCTCATGCATCCATAACTTCCATCATCATGATCCATCCTTTTATTTTCATATTAGCTTAGAAGTATATTTGCTTTCATAGATTAATCTTGCATTGTTATTTTCTTTCATAGATTAGATTTTGTTTTTTGCATTGCTTTGCATTGTCATCATTTAGATTAGTTTGCATCTTCATTTGCATTAATTTTTATTTTATTTATCATAAAAAATAATTTTAGGGCACAAATTAGCAATTTTTTCAAAAAATTCTACATTTTTGGAAAGGTCTCTAAATTCTAAATAGGGTTGGTTCTTTGTGTTTTGATTTTAGAGATCATATTAAGGCTCAATAATTTGATTTGCAAAAGCTGATCTATTTTGGCAAAATGGCTCTCTAGGGTACAAATAAATAGATCTTTTCAAAATTATAACATTTTTAGAATGCTCTCTTATTTATGATAGGGGTTTATTTTCTACATTTAGGGTTTTGGATTTGAACTCATATCATATAGGTCCAATGTTGTTGACTAGGTCAAAAATCAATATTAAAAATGGCATTTAATTAATAGCTTGCATTTAATTTTCACATGGATCAATGCATGATGTAACCTTTCATTTGGGTTATTTTTTGGTTATTATCACTCTTAACATTTATATTTTCAGATCTAACTCTAGTTTTGCATAAGTTGGATATATATTGCATATCTTGTGTTTGTTTGTTTTGCTTGTTGCTTTGTTCGTTGTGAGCGAGTGTTCAAATGTAAACTAAAGGTACAATAAAGAAAAGACACATTGCAAGAATTACCAGGTATTTTTTGGGATCACTGCAACATTTTGATTTGGAAGTAAAATGAACCCTCTCATGTGTTTGGCTTGAGTGCTTTTACATTCTTTTATAGATTCACACTTCATTTGGTGCTCTAAAATTGGATCTAGATTTACTTTCATGCATATGTGTTTCACATAGTTATTAGGCCCTATGAATACTATTTGTGGAGTTCTTGATAGAATGTTCTTCATTCACTTTCTTTACATGCAAAGCTCTCCTTGATGATAGATCCCCTTGTAGGTAGGGAAGAATATTTGTTATTATCTATCTATTCCACTTGGGTTTGTCCTCAATATCCATTAGTAATTTCTCTATTGAGATTGGTGGTGTTTTTTGTTGGCTTTTCCAAAAATTTGGTCAAGTGACTTCAAATTAGCATGTCAAAGAATCTTATTTGCTATGTTTGGGTAAGGTGAAGAGGCTAGATGAGTATGCTCTGTCCCTTTTGGGCACATTAGAAACTTGGAACCCTTGAATCCAAACCAAGTCCCCATGTGGTACAACTTTGTGACTCTTCCTTGATTAGAGAGGCTTAACCATAGTGGACATTCTCTCTATTGGGTCAACCACATGGAAAGAACCTCAAGCGGTAATAGCCATTTTTTACGTGGTAGTTCCAACTGCTATATAAATTTCTTTGTGGGGAAAATTCTTGTAGGTGTAATATTTTTTTGAGTTGTCAAATCTCTTTAGTATCTTTGATTGATTAAATTCTTAGAATATGTCAAAACCCTAGTGCATCAGGATTGGGTTTCGCCCACTCTAGATTGCAAAAGCTGTAGAGTTGAACATTACTAAGAATCATAGTGCTACCAAATTTTCTTTTCTAGGACTATGTGTGTGATTGGAATATATTTTGAAAACATACACAGTGGTGGTTCTATGGATTAGACTGATACTATGATACTATTCTTGTTTATATGCAAGGTTTCTTTACCCCTTCCTCATTTTTTGAAGATGCTTGCTTGAAATCCCTGATTGTTGTCTTCCATGCTGGGTTCATGATTCAAAATTTATCACACCTAGTTGGATGTTTAAAATGAATAATATCTAAGTTCTCAAGTCTAGACTTTATGATCAAATTGCTTTGCTATCATGTTATTTCCAATCTCGCTAGGTTGATCCAGTTTAGATTAGGCTACTTACCCCATTGTTAGAAACTTGTTTAGACCTTGGGTTATTCTACTTTGACCCCTTGAATTAGTGATCTTTGATTTCACAAGTGACCTTGTTTGGAGTCAGTGAGTTAGAGACTGCCCTTGTTGAGAAAGATATATCTTTGGATTCTTTGATATTATGCTTGGAGAGTTTTAGTAATTTCTTGTCCATCCACTTTCATAAAACTTCAAGTTTAATTATTATTAATTTGGGTAAATCATCCTCTTGGTCCATATGTGCTAGGGTATTCACCCAAAGTTGTGGGCACCTTTGTGGCACTATTGGTTTATGCCTATTGCAAAATTCTATCTTATCACATCTCTTTTGGACAAATGAGTGCTTTTACTATCCTAGTTTGGTACCAACATTTATTAAAGTTATCCTATCACCTAGTACCTTTTCTTCCATGCTAGTTACAACAATATATCAAGTAGATCAAGGAAAGTGAACCCAAGTCATCTTAAAAAAATTACCTTTAGTTCAAACTCATCAAATACTTAAGGGAAAAGAACCCGTATTTGTTCAATTGCCTAAGAATATTCTAGATGCTTTGTTTGACCCTAGTAGTGCCCTTATTGAGTTGAGTACACCCTTAGCATCACCTCACCCAGATATGGATATTGATTTTACAATGGCTCCACAAAAGAAGAATCAAAGTGGTGAATACTATATTGACCTTTTGAGTGGTGGTCCTGCTCATGAAAATAGACCAACCTCACCCCATATTGAGGATAGATATTTGGATGCACACCAAAGGTCTAAGAAAGGTAAGCATTATGCCTATCAAGAAGAGAAATCCCAATATGATGATCAAATTAGTGAGACTTCTAGTGCTCGTGTGAATGCAACATTTACTAGTAACCAGTTTAGATAATCAAGACCATTTTCACCACTCATGACACCTTTAGATTATGTGAGTGATAGACTCAAAGTACTTGAGCATGAGAGAAAATCCCTTCTAGACTAACAAGCTAAGAAGGAAGAACAATTTAGATGCCTAGAGTAAGAAAGGAAAGCCCATCAAGAAGCACAAGACCTTCTCATGGCTTTGCAACTTGACAATAAATTTAACAATGTGTACATTGTTGGTGGAAACAACTCTCCTCCATCCAACCCTCCTAAGACTCCATGAAGTGGAAGACACTCAAGAAAACCTTCACAATCTCCTAGCCCTAGAGGAAGGAGAGCTTCAAGACATGATTATTATAGGAGATCAACACCTCCTAGAGTTTCAAGACAACCTTCACAACAAGATCATCCTGGTTCACAATATGGAGGTGGTAGCTCAAACTTTGACTGCAATTCTTATGATTTCATGGCTATGCGACCAGACCCACATTTTCAGCAACATATGGAAGAATATATGGACCAAAATAGAGATGCATGCTTTCAACATTTAATCCACAAGGGTGCTAAGGTCCCTTACAACTTTGATGTAGACAAAAAGATTCAAAAGCATGATCCCTCCGTGAAAGAAAAAAATGACCAATTGAAGAAATATCTAAAGAAAATATTGACACCCAAGAGTTATTTTTCACTTGATTCAATTTTTCCTAATCCTTTTGATAAGAGTGTTGACATGAAAGATTTTCCTAGAAAAATTGAGATCCCACAATATGACAAATATGATGGAAATGGGGATCCGAATGATCATGTGCATCAATTCTATACTATGATTTTTGAGTTTCATCGTGAGGACTCATACCTTGTGAGATTATTTCCAAGGAGTCTTAAGGGTCAAGCAATAGAATGGTTTACCAATATATCTCCTCCTGTTAAGATGTTCCCTAAGTTAATTTAGAGATTTGTTCAACACTTTGCATACAATATTTCATGATCTATCTCACTATTGGACTTATGTCACACAAAGAAAAATCATGGAGAATCCCTTGTTATTTTCTTCTAAAGATGGAGGTGATAGTACTCTTGCTATTCTAGGACTATTCTTGAGAAAGAAGAGATTGAAATCCTCATTAGTAACATAGTTCCTAAGATGAAGTATGAAGTTAAGAAGATGGTTTTTGAGTCCTTTGATACCATGGTTGAAGTTGTATTTAGAATTGAGGATGTTTTGAGAGAGCAAGGTATTTTGACAAAAAATGGAAACAACAACAACAATAACAAGGATAAAGTAAAGAACACATATTGGAATAAGAACAAACAAGTCGCTAATGATAGAGTTGTGGATTCTTGTAAGCCTAAAGACCAAGTTGTTCTCCATTTGGCTAGTGCCAATCAACAAAGTAACAAGCCAAGATATCAAGAAAGGCCTAAAGGAGAGAAACATAACTTTACACAATTGGGCGAGTCATATGAAGAGATTATCATGAAGCTCCTTTCTTGTAACCTTGTGTGCCCTTATGATGCCACAAAGTTCTGCATACTTGAAGTTAAGCTATGGTGGTGGGATTGGAAGGCCTATTGCAAACTTCACAATGGCATTGGACACAATATTGAAAATTGTGGGAGATTTAAGCATATTGTTCAAGATCTTATTAAGAATGGAAAACTTGAAATAGATGGATTAAATACCAATGCTGATCACATAGAATTCAAAGAGCCTTTGCCCATGTATGAGAAAGAGGAAGCTTCCCAACCTAAGAATGGCAAGGTTGCAATCAATTACACTTATGCAAATGCAAAAAATGTTGTCAATATGCTTGAGGTTGTAAAAGAAAGTGTCAACATGATGGAAGATAAAGATCCTAGTGGTTATGATTTAAATCTGAGTTGTCTTATCCTTTGTGAAAAACCTATTTTTGTGGTAAGGAGTGCTCACTCTGGAGAGTCATCTCAAGGTCACCTTGTCATTAGAGGACCCAATTCAAACCAGTAAAGTAAACCTAAGAAAGCGTCTTCCCAAAGTCTCAATGTTGTTACATGAAGTCAAGGTCCCCTTTTCATCAAAGGACCTAGTTCAAACCAACCAAGTAAGCCAAAACAAGTGCAATCCAACTATGTTCCTTCAAAACTAGTGGTCAATCCTAGGTCAAATTATAATCTTGTTAATCAATTCTAAAGAACCCCTACTCAAATTTTGATCTTTGAGCTTTTAGAGTTCTTTCTGAGACACAAACAAGTCCTTGAGGACACTTTGTGTATGGAAAATGTCCCCAAAAATTTAGATGTTAATCATATTGCTAGCCCTCATTACCTTTCCTTTTCAAAGGAAGATGATAAATCTTTGATCCATCCACAAAATATTTCCCTTCATATTGAGGTCATGATCCATAGAACCTGTGTTAGGTGTGTGTTGATAGATGGGGGTACTGGATTTAATATTTTTTCTTTGAGCCTTTTAAAAAATTAGGTTATTTTGAACAAGTTATTGATACCAGAAGAAAGATTATTATCAAAGCCTATGATAAGGTAGAGAGAAGTTCAAATGGGTTGGCCATCCTTCCCATTAGGATTGGTCTTATTGAAAAACATATTTTATTCCAAATAGTTGATGCTAGACCCCTTGCGTATAATATTTTACTTGGTAGACCATGGATTCATGATATGCAAGTAGTGTTGTCTACCTATCATCAATGTGTTAAGTTCCCTTACAATGGAATAGAGATTTTTATGCCTAGGGATTATACTTTGTCTATTAACTCAATTTCAAAAAGTACTCATGTTCCCCTCAATAGAGAAGCAGATGATTTTGATGCAACTTTAGCTTAATGTAATGACAAGTTCAAATCCATAGTCCTTGGCATGTGGGGATATCAAATCAACTCCCTTGTAGCATTACCATTTTCACCTAGGTCTTATGGTAAACCTTCACAATAGATGAAAACTTTTTCTTTAGCTATGACATTATTTGACACATTTGTACAATTGTTAGTGCCTATTCAAGATGAAAAAGATGATGTTTCTTTTAGAGATTGGATTTATAGAGAAGAAAAGTATATGCACGATGAGAACTTCACTCCCTCTCTTAAAGCTTATAGAAGAGGGTATACTTTTGTCAAGAAGAAGGTCCATCCTACACATGACCCTCTTAGTAATAGATTAGATGCTAAATCTAAACCCCTTGATCATGGTCTCTTTGGACACAAGTCTAAGAAGTTAGTTGGCCTAGGATATGAAAATAACAATAATGTTGCTCCTATCCTTGATAAGTTAGATAGTAAAGAAAAATAAGAGTACATACCTAATTTTGAAAATCAACAAGATATGTGTGAAGATTGGGTCCCTTCTACTAATCACCTTTGGGGAGATTCAGATAGTCCAGTATCTTATGAGATAGTTGCAAGTTTAGAACAAGAGAGTGTGACCCTTGATGATATTGAGGCTTCCATGTCTAGGCATCCCAAGCCTTCATGGTGTAAGCATCCTAGTTGAGAATTAGAAATAGATTCCAATTAGTATAATGGGGCTCCCTCTCAGAGCCTTCTATAGTTGATATGGACATTGATGTTGTTCATACATATAGTTCTCAACCCGATTTAGTCGATGATTTGTGTGTAGGATCAGATGATTTGAAGTCGCATGTTACCTTAGTGGATGATTCTTCACTTGTTAGGATGAATCCCAATTTGGGCAGTTTAGAAAGTTACTTGATAGACTCTGACTCTTTGGTCACCAAAGATATCATTCATATTCATAACCTTGAACTTGTCATTGATTTACCCTTGTTCATTTTGATTTGATTGATTAGTCCCAATGCAATCATGAAATTGAGCTTTTAATGTTTCAAAATGATTATGAGATAGCCTATTATTTGAATACCATTGAACCTATAGTCTCTTCCACTAGTGAACTGGCTACCAACATGACAAAGCCAGACATCAAGTACCTTAGTCACAAAAAAAAAAAAAAAAGAATACAAGTTTTGATGATGAAAACCACTATGTGGTAGTGTTAGAACTGAAAAAAGTAAAAAGAAAGGATGTATCTAAGGGTGAAAATCTATTTGATGTGCTTGAGGGTGAGGTACTTGATTGTCTCCTTAGTTATTTTTAGGATAGATCATTAGTGCTCATTGAACCAATAGAAGCAGTCAATTTGGGTACATATGAAGCTCCATAAATGGTACATTTAGTTCAATATTTGTTATCAAAAGAAAAAGAATCCTATACTAATTTTTTATGAGAAAAAAAGATCAATTTTGCATGGACTTATTCAGATATGATAGGGTTGGACACTAATCTTATTATGCATCACTTATTTAACATAGTCAATGACAATTATTTAACAAAAAATGAGAAATTGGTACCTTACAAACAAATGGTTGATTCCTTGAGATGCTACTTCACATTTGTCTCATTTTAGCAAATCCCTAGAGCATAAAACAAAGCAGTTGATGCTATGGCTACACTTGCTTCACTTCTTTAATTAGGGAAACATGAATCAAGATTTGAATTCCTAATGGAAGAGCTACATCACCCTATCTATGATTCCCAAGAAAATCATGTTATTTGTACCCTTGTTGGTCATGAGTCATCTCGTTATGATGCCATTTATTCATACCTTCATGATGGCATTATACTTGAAACCTTTAACTGATTTGAATGCAAAAACTTTATTCAAAATGCCTCTTGACATTCCCTTATCTCTGGAGATTTGTATAGGAAGGGTCTAGATGGAACACCTCTTAGATGCTTAGAAAAGGAAGAATCCAATCAAGCATTAGTTGACATCCATGAGGGAATCTATGGGGGGCATTCTAATGGTCTTTCCATGGCTTGAGGGTTTCTTAGGGTGGGGTACTATTGGCCCATGATGTAGTAGTTTTTGCAAAGTCATGTGAAAAGTGTCAAAAACATAGTAATCTGATATATGCTCTGGTTAGGGAACTCATTCCTTCTATATCTCATTGGTTGTTTTAGCATTGGACCTTTGATCTTGTTGGGTAGACTCATCCCAACTCATCATGTGGACACAAGTTTATTATCATTGCTACTAATTACTTCACTAAATGGGTAGAAGTTGTCTCACTTTTTGTTGCCTTGGGCAAGACAGTTTCTTTATTTATTCTAAACCATATTATTTGTAGATATGGAGTTCCTTCTGAGATTATCATTGACAATGATGGCTAGTTTAAAAATAAGGACCTTAAACAACTTTATAAGAAATTCAAGATAAAACAACATTGGTTCTCCATTTAGTACCCACAAGGAAACGGTCAAGTAGAAGTGTCAAATAAAACCATTCTCAAAATCTTATATAGAATAGTTTATAAGAATGATAGAGATTGGCACTTATAGATAAATTTGGCATTGTGGGCCTATAGAACAAGTATTTGTACTCCTACTGGGGCTACTTCTTTTTCCCTTACATATGGTGCTGAAGTAGTGTTACCTTTAGAGGTTGAGATTCCTTCACTTAGAGTTTCCCTCAAAGGTCTATTTATAGATGAAGACTACCACGTTGTGAGCCTTCAAGTGTTAGAACTTCTAGATGAGAAACACCAAGCATAATTTGACCATATGAGGGAGATCTTTTCCTATGGAAAAATCCTAAGAATCAACTAAATAGAGATCAAAAGGGTAAATTTGAACCTAATTTTCTTAGACCTTACATTATTACATCAACTTTTGGGTCTAGTGCCTATTTACTGTATACAATAGAGGGAGAGTAGCTCCCTAATCCTATCAGTGTCTTGCACTTGAAGAAGTTCTATCCATGATGCCCATTCTATCTTGAGGCATCTTTGTGCATATTTATTGATCTTGAAAAAATACTAAATAATGATAAACTATCAAAATTCTAAAAATTGGAAAATATCCTAAAAAAATGATTATCTTAGTAATAAGTTCTTTGATGTATCTCCAAAAATATTATATATTCCAAAAAAAAAAAGGAAAAAGAAAAGAAAAGAAAAAAAATCCAAGTGGTGATAACCTAGAAATAGGCGCTACTTGAGGCCTTTGCACCCCTATTTCTTAGCATGTGTCCTCAACACTTGGCTTTTCTCCATCATGCCTTGTCCTTGTTGCTTTGGTTTGGAATTGGTCTTTTTCTAGGGGTTATGACTATGTTAACTTTGGTCACTTGGCTATATTAGTCTTTAGAACACCTTGAAAATGGTGGTTTTCAACACCACCCCAATTTTATTTTTCAATACAACCCTTGAGATTGAGTGTTTTTCAACACTTATTAGTTTGGTCTTACCCAGTTTGGTCATTGGATCTTACCTACTTGCAAACATTCAATCCTTATCCTTAGAACTCAATATTAGTTAACACGCTTAAATTTTTAAACACAAACACTTAGTGCTTGACCTATGTCACTATCTTTTCTTTGTGTGCTAATTGTTATTGATTTTTGTTGAGTTTCCTTGTTTGATAAGTCTCTCTAGGATGCATAGCCATAGGACTTGGGGCATGGGGCATGATTTTATTTGTTTTTTGCTTGTTGGTGTGGTCTTGAAACTCTAAAGCATCTCTTGTTGTCCCCTTGACACACTTAGGAGATTTAAGTCATCATCCTTGACTACTTTTGCACAATCGTTCTTATGGTCATCTTGGAATCTATGCCTTGATACAAGCATGGTTTTGCTACATTAAATTGGGGAAGCTAACACTAAAGTCATCATGACCTTTATGTCTTTTATTCTTATGTTAGAATCTTTCCACATTCTAATCCGATATAAATCACATTCATATCTTCATAGTTGCACTTGTGACTAGTGATGATTGTGTGATTTTTTGATGTTCATTAATAATGGCCCAATGATAAAAATAAGTTCTTTTACATTCTTTAATGAATGATGAACACAAAATCCTATGTTATAGTTGCTCTATTGCAAGTACACCTTTGTATTTTCATGTAGGTTGCATTATTAGACTTCATGTTAGTTTGCATTTTTAGGCTACATTATGAGTTTGATAGAGTTTTCCCTTCATCTTTCTTGTGGACTTTTAATCAGTTGTGGTCATGATTTGATCTTGATTTCCTTATCTTCTTTCATGATCTCAATGAAAATTTCTATCTTAAATAGTTGATTAATTTTGGGGCATTATATTTCATATGGAAAATTTTCTTTTCTTCTTTCTATTTCTTTCAATATCTTTCAAATTTCTACCTTCCATTCACTTTCACCCCACTTCTTTTCTTCGAATTCAACTTTGGGGCATAATATTTCATGCTCTTGGTTCTGTGATTCTTATATCTTTCATTTTGCATCAAGAACTTTATCTTTTGTTTGATTTGATCAAATTTATCAATTTTTTGTTTCTCCTCTATCTCATTTCAATTTCAATCACGAGGGGGTAATATTTATCAAATTCAATCCTTGATTCAATTTTATCCTTGATGTTTTTAAGTCAAAATTTATTTGTATTCTTTGTCCTAATGTGTTCCCAAATCGACCACACATCTGAGTTGTTTCATGATCCCAAATCAATTTCACACTTCAATTTCTTTCTTTGACTACATGTGTTCCCAAATTGATCACACATTAGTCAAAGAGGGACAAATGTATGCACTCTAAAATGGTCACCTAGACTATGGGCCCCCATTATTCAATTTATAAAATTCCCTGAACCAATGGTTTGTAATATTTTATAAAATCAATTCAAATCATTTTCTTTGAGAAAATTGTAATTAATTCAATTATTTCAATATTTCCTATATTTTGATCATTTTATCCTAAGTCTTATTTAATTAAAAGAAAACCTCTCTTTTAATTAAATAATTAATCTACATTTAGTTAATTAAGAGAAAAACCCCTCTTTTAATTTAATTAAATATTTCCTATTTAATTAAAAGAACTTGCTCCCTTTTAACTAAATAAAATCCCACTTGAAAAGGAAAATTAAATAAATTAAATTAAATAATTTCTTTTTTCCTCTACACTTAAATGCACAGATTTCTAAGTGAGATTCCATTTAATTTTCCTCCTCTTTTCTCATTGGTGGAATTTTGTTTGGCACAGATCATTCTTTCTCCACCCTTGATTAAATCTTATTGCCTCTTAATCTTAATTATCCATTCTTATTTATAAGGAAGATCCCTCTCCTCATTTTTGACATCCACAATTATTCTATTGTTATGCTATAGGTTTGGAGAGCAATTTTTGGAGTTTAATCATTAAAGATTTTTGTGGATAACTTCTATCTTCTTGTCTTCTTCTCTCATGCATCTATGACTTCCATCATCATGATCCATCCTTGTATTTTCATATTAGCTTAGATCCATATTTGCTTTCATAGATTAATCTTGCATTGTTATTTCATTTCATAGATTAGATTTATTTTATTGCATTGCTTTACATTGTCATCATTTAGATTAGTTTGCATCTTCATTTGCATTCATATTTTGATCTTTGAATCTCTCATTTTATGGTGTACTTGCATGGGCACAAACTAGGCCAAATTGAGGTGCTCCATTACAAACCCTTGCACTCCATGAATAGTGAGTTATGAGCTGCCATTTGAGACCTCGTTCTTGAGCAATCTTGGATATAATGACTCATTTAAGTGTGTCAACATTTTAGCACACACAAGGCAATGCAACCACTCATAGAGTGGCATACTAGTCATGACATGACAAATAGTGTAGACTAGTATATTACTGACAGACATAGGTAGAAGCTAGCTGGTCACAACTCATCTAAGTTGAGTCACCACTAATGTGATAAGATTATGACATAGTCTGATAATGATGTGAAAGATGTTATTATTTGAAGAATGTTATCCAAGATCTCATCGATTCTAAATATATATCTATTGATGCTACTATTACTCAAGGGAACAAGTTTATAGAACCTTCATATCATAATTTGAAAATTTATACCAACCCTTTACCATCTCATTCCACCAATATTATTTCTTGACCTTGTTCACCTGAAGAACACATTAGTTATGATGGTAGTGTTGAAGAAGTTAATTATGTTGTCCACCAAGTTCAACATGTACAACCTCAATGTATAGTTTTGTTGCCCCACTTTTGTTTTCTAACCTTTTTGGCAAAACTAAAATTTGTGTATTCAGATGAAGTCAGTCTTATTCCCAGAAGTGTTTGAGTCTAGGTCTAGATTCCTTATGGCTAGGTGGTATTTATTTGATTTTCCCCAATACACCTTCCATTTTTCCATAGCTAGGTGAGTTGTTGTTTTTATCTTGTAATTTGTTTGGTAAGTTTAGTACCCAATCCGATAAAGATCAATTTTCACTCGTTGCAAATGAAGCATGCTCACTATTTCATATCCATGCTCTTGAAAGTTCTCTAATATTCAAATGTCTTCCTAACACTAGCTCATGATATATCAATGGTTGATAAAATAAGCATTGGCAAAAAATCTCATGTTGCCTTCTCCACAGCAAGTTTTCAACCCATGAAGGCAATTTTCTATGAGGGCCCATTTGGAGACATATCTAGCTTTAAAAGATTCAAAGGGCATAGATTTTAAGTTAAATTGATGTTTGAACTTGGGATTAGACTCCTAAACATAATTTGGATATTTTATCACCCAAATACTAAGCCTTGGTAGAAAACCTCATTTCATCTTCTCTTCAACGGGTTTCCAACCCATGAAGGCAATCTTTTGCAAAACAAATAAAAGTGAAATACAAGATGCTAAGTGAAATATGAGAGGATCCATGCATCTCAACTAAATATCTTTAATGGTCAAAAATTTAGTTGCTAAAGATTCAACCAATAAGGAAGCATTGGTGGAAAAATTGAAATTGCCTTCTCTTCAACAGGTTTCCAACCCATGCAAGCAACTTTCTAATTATGCATAGAAATTGGGTCAACAAGTAAAATTCAGCTCCCATGTTGTATCTTGTATATCTCAGGATGATATTAAAATTAAATGAACCATTGTGAAAAGAAGATATGATCAGGATCTCACTTGGCATATTTTCATCAATGCAGTACCCTAGGGGCAACTTTCTGAAATTAATAGGAAAATAGAAAAGTAAATGGCTTGTTAATGGAAAGTTACTATTATATTCAATGGAATATTGAAAAGACTTTCAAATGTCTGCTGAATCATTGCATTTACTCTTTAATGGGAATTTCCTTAGATTTCACTTGTGTGGCACAAATTCTGAAGTATAACGGACAAATTAAGGTCCTTGTATAAAAACTCACAAGTAGTTAAATGAGTTACTTTGTTTCCTTGATTTCTCATTTTATTAGTACACATAGCTTTTGAAAGCCAGTGATTATTGTGTTTGTCATCTTATTCATTTTCAATTCAAAATCTCATTCATAAGCTATGACAACTAAATTCCTAGGTTTTGATGGTTTGACTATGATCAAGTCTAAACTATAGAATTTAATAGACACATCCCTCCATTTCTATGATATGGAAAACTTCCAAAGGAGGGTAAAATCTAAATGCATTCATCCTATTATTGAGAAGCTTCAAGGATGTGGTTTGGTTCAAGCAAATGGTTTCTTGTTTGCAGTTCAAGCTCTAGAACTCATTTATGAGTGTATTCACCATTACAATCTGGAAATCAAGTAGATAGTTCTACCTAATGACACAGTATTAATTTCAATTGATAGACAAATGGTGGTGACTTTTCTTCGTGTATCAGAATGGCAGGAGTTTTCTAACCTAACCATTAGTGGGGCCATTTTAGAGTTCTCAATGAAGAAGATAATTTGGAGGAAGGAGATCATGCGAACATAATTCTAGAAGCCACACAGTGATAAGAGAAAATTTCCTAAGACTTTGTTAAAAACCAACCTCAAACTAAAGATAATAGATATTTTAGTTCTCTTACAAAGATTGAGAGGTGAAGTAGAAGCCCTAATTTTTTTTGAGCAATACTTCTTTTTGGTTCAGGTTATATGCTTAGGTACATAGTATATTGATTAGGCACAAGAGGTAAGTGAAATTCTATCCAATGTTCTCCAAGCAGCCAAGTTATACAATTCATTTTATATGTCTTCAATCTTGACTTATATGCTAGCATCTTTACAATTATGGCCTAATCTTCTGCACCTAGGTGACTTCCCTGATGATGTCAAGTCTCATGAATTTTATCCATGTCTCTAGCTAAATAATAGTTATGCAGATTATGTAAAGTGAATGAAACATTTACTATGATAATTTGTAGGGAACTACAAGGATTCTCGAAAAGGAGATTCTCCCCTGAAGCCATAACTGCCATTAGTCAATTTGGTTATTATATTCAGTTCTCATCTTTTTGTTACCTGCATCTTGAAGTTTTTGATGGATTTCATCTAAAGCTACCAGGATATCCTAAAGATATGATAGTCTTGGTAGAGATCATTTGACAAGCTCTACAAGTGAATGTCCTAAGTGGAAGTCTGAAGAAGAAAGCATATGAGTTCCCCATGAATGTTAGAGCATTTAGTTGTGACATCCAGTTAGATGCCAAGAATATGATGAAGGTTTTTGAGAAGAAGTACATGCTAGATACGTATGAGGTCTTGAGGCCTATCTTTGACCCCAATGGATATGCTAAGGATGTCTTGCAGATTGGGAGAGTAAAAAAGAACATCAACACCATTGAAGACTACTGGGCCAATTGCAAAGACAAATTTGAAAGTTATGATCACGCTTTTGTAATATTAATAGTAGATCAAGTTAAGCTATATAAGGTAAATATAGACATGGATGGAGTTGAGGATGATGGTCAAAATATGTATAGCACTACTTATCTGACCAAGTTAAGGAATACTCCTATAAGCTCTAAACCATTTGAAAATGTCATGGAAGACTTGGACATGATGATGGCAAGAATTTACAAGAGAATTAAGAAGTGGGTCGAGTGGAGCATGGTATGAAAAAGTAGAAGCAAAGGTGTATCTGCTTAGGTTTGTTAGGAATAAACCATAGATAGAAATAACAATTACATGCAAATATAAACAATATCTAAAAATAATAGATCACATAGAAAAAAAAACAATACACCAAGATTTAATGTGGTTCACCCAATCCCTAGGCTATGTCCACCAAAAAACAAGTCCAATATTATTATGATCTAGTGATTACAACTTGATTACAATCTGTAATCCCTTATAGCTCAATACTGCTACAAGAACCAATTTTCACATTACAACTATGAAATAATCCTTAAACCTAAGCTCTTTTATACAAGTATTTTTACCGCTATAGGGTTATAATTAATAATTACATGTCGGCCCAAAATCCTAATAAAATAGGGCCCAATTTTTTTTTTTGGGGTTATGCCTCAAGCCCCAAAGAATTTATGAAGTATCTATAGTACTTTTCTGATCAGTCACCACAATTTGACAATCTCCCACTTGGGGACTGATCAGGCTCCACTCTAAACAACAATCTCCCACTTGGAGACTGATCCTATAGCTATGTTGCTACTCCATGAGGCTCCCATTGGGTCAAACCACCCTAAACTCTGTTGTTCTTTTATTCATGTTCAATCTAGAAGACCAACTAAAGCTGAAGAGGAGTTCAACTTCTCCCTTTTTACTACCTTTGTAAACATATTTGTTGGATTGTCATTGGTATTTATCTTGTCCAACTTTAACTATCCACCCTCCAAAACTAACTGAATGAAATGGTATCACAATTGTATGTGTTTGGTCTTTGAATGTAGAGCTAACTTCTTTGCAAGATGAATGGCACTTTGACTATATGTAAGCAAAAAATTATCCTTTTGGGGATGTCCCAATTCTTCCAAGAAGAACTGAAGCCATATCATCTCCTTGGCTACCTTTGTAGTAGCAACATACTCTACCTCTGTAGTGGATAAAGCATTAACCTTTTGTAACATAGAAATCCAGCTCATGGCTACCTCACCAATAGTAAAGTTATAACATTTAGTGCTATGCTTGGTATCAATATCTCCTGCCAAATCTGAGTCAACATAGCCCTATACATTTGTAGTAGAGCTACCAAAGTGTAAAAACTCATTGGATGTTCTCAAATATTTGAGAATCCATTTGACTACATGCCAATGCTTAATTCCTAGATGACTCATATACCTACAAATGACTTCCACTACATGTGCAATATCTAGCCTTGTACATAACATAGCATACATCAAACCTCCTACAATTGAAGCATAGGGTACCTTGGACATCTTATCCTCTTCTTCTTGTGTCTTGGGACACATCTCCTTAGTCAACTTCAAATCACTAGGTAAAGGTGTGTTGATAGCTTTAGCATTCTCTATAGAGAAATGTTGCAACACCTTCTCAACATAATCAGCCTGAGATAGTGTTAATTTCCTGTTCTTCCTATCTCTACAAATCTTCATATTAAGGATTTGTTTTGCTACCCCCATATCCTTCATAGAAAATGCATGTGCTAACTGGCATTTCAACCCCTTAATATGGTCCATGTTAAACCCTACTACAAGCATAACATTAACATATAAACACAAAATAATGTAGCTTTCATCATCCAACCTCTTAAAGTAAACATAGTGATCTAAATAACACCTATTGTATCCATATTCATGCATAAAACTATCAAATTTTAGATACCATTGTTGAGGTGCTTGTTTCAAGCCATATAAACTTTTCTTCAATTTGCACACTAAGTTCTCCTTACCTTTGACCTCAAATCTAAGCAGCTAAGCCATATATATCTCTTTATCCAAATCACCATGAAGGAAGGTTGTTTTAACATCAAGTTGCTCCAAATCACAATGAAGGAAGGTTTTTTTAACATCAAGATGCTCCAAATGCAAATCTTTAGTAGCCACAAGACTTAAAATAGTATAGATAGAAGTCATTTAATAATAGGAGAAAATATCTCATCAAAATCGATTCCTTTTTTTTGGGCAAATCTTTTTACAACTAACTTGGCTTTAAATCTTTTCTTACCTCCTTCCTCTTGTTTCGACCTATAAAACCACTTATTTTGTAAAGCCTTTTTACCTATAGGAAACTTTCATAAATTCCATATCTTATTCTTTTGCAAATAGTCCATTTCACCTTTCATTGTAGACTCCCACTAAATCTTAGTATCCACCTGCACAACTTCACCATAACATTTAGGTTCACCAACATCTGTTAATAAAATAGAATATAAAGAGGGAGAAAATATTTCTGGAGTTCTAATTTTCCTTGTTGACCATCTAACATTCAATAGTGTGTGTGGTATTTTTTGTTGTTGTTGTTGTTGTTTCACATCATGAGGAATGGCTAGCACATCCTCTTTTGGAGTATCATCCAACACTACATAATCATCTTCTTTCTTCTCATGTTGCTGCAACAGATCTTTGTACAATAATTTCTCATTGAATATGACATCTCTGCCTCTTACAATTTTATGATTTTCAAAATCTCAAAGCCTATAACCAAATTCATTAATGCCATATCCAACAAATAAAAATTTCCTTGACTTAGCTTCTAGCTTGGTTTTTCTTTCAGAATCTATGTGAGAAAATGCTTCACAACCAAAAGGTTTTGAGAAAAGAATAACTCACCTTTTTACCAATCCATGCTTCCTCTAGAATACCACAACCCAAAGGAGTAAAGGGACCTCTATTAATCAAATATACAATAGTATTGAAATCTTTTTCCCACATGTGTAAGGGCAACCCAACATGTAACCTCATGCTCCTTGCGAGCTCCATTATAGTCCTGTTCATGCGTTCAATCGCTCCATTTTCCTATGGAGTCCTTGGAATAGTTTTCTATCTACAAATACCATTAGTGGAGCAATAATATTCAAATTCATGATTGCAATACTCACCACCATTATCAGATCTGAGACATTTTAATTTCTTACCAAACTCATTTTCAACCAAGCATTTCCATTTCTTGAAAGTTTAAAATACATAAGATTTTTGTCTAAGAAAATAAATCCACGCCTTTCTAGTTGCATCATCAATAAATGTAACATAATAATGAGAGCCACCAAGGGAAGATACCTAATTTGGTCCCATACATCGGCATGCACATGCTCTAATTTCTCCTTTTTGTTTTTCTTTCCAATCTTCACAAAACTCACTCTCTTTTATTTTCCATACACACAACTTTTATAGAAATCCATATTAACACATTTTAGACCTAGTAAAATTTTCTTTGAATGAAGTACTTGCATACCTTTCTCACTCATGTGCCCAAGTATATTGTACCACAATGTTGTATCAGAATTTACTGTAGCTATTTGTTCTCCTTTCTCAATAGCAACAGCTATTCCTAAACATTCATTTTTCTCTAAAAAAATTAAAGTAGAAGGAACAATGTGACTTGTACAAAGATATAAGGTGCCTACTTTCACACCTTTTGTTACTACAAGAAAATCTTTTGAAACCTTCCAATTTTTATCATTAAAAATGACTACACAACCCTCATCACCGAGTTGCCCTACTAAAATTAAATTCCTACTCAACCTTGGAACATGTCTTACCTCATGTAGTAGCCAATGATTCCTATTCTACAACTTAATCTTAACTTTTCCCTTTCCAACAATCTGACAGGGTTCATTATCCCCTAAATAAACAAGCCCAAAATCCCCTTGGACATAATCAATGAAATATCCTCTATGAGGTGTAGCATGAATTGAAGCATCAAAATCTAAAACCCATGAATCATCAACATTTTCTAAAGATAGAAGCAAAGCATCAGCTTCAGATTTATTACTTACTACATTTGCCTCCTTGTCTCCATCTAGTTTATCTTCATTTTTCTTTTGATCCCAACAATCTTTCTTTATGTGCCTGATTTTTTCACAATACCAATAGTTGTTCGGTCCTCTTGATTGAGACCTCCTCCTCTTTGACTTTCCTCTTGATTTCCCATGGTTTCTAGAATTATTTCCTCTTTCAATTCTTCTACCTTGGCTTTGTGCATTCAAATTAGTTCCTAATATAGATCCTCCTAAGGTTTTCCTATAAGTTTCCTCAATAAAAATAACACCAATCACATCATCATATTTTAGGGTACTAGATCCAGGAGAAAAGTTACTCACATCCATCACCAAACCATTCCAACTTTTAGGAAGAGAACACAAAATTAAGAGAGCCCTAATTTCTTCCTCAAAACTGATACCCATAGAAGATAACTAACTAGTAATGTATTAAACTCATTTAAATGATCTGCAATAGATCCACCTTATGCCATTTTCATATGAAATAAATGCTTCATGAGAAATACCTTGTTTGAAGGGAATAGCTTTTCATACAGTGTCCCTAGAGTTTTCATCAACTCTTTTGTTGTCTTTTCTTTTGTAATATCAAATTCCATTGATGGTGCTAGGCATAATCGAATGCTTCCAAGTGCCTTTTTGTCTAAAATATCCCATTCATCATTTGACATAGATCCCTAATTCTTTGCTTTGCCTTCCAACTACTTCCATAAATCTTTTTGATAAAGATAGTCTTCCATTTACATCTTCCATAACTAGAAGTTCTACCCATTAAACCTATCAATCCTCAGCTTACCCTCGTCTTCCATCACTCCCACTCAACCATGAGACTCCCACTCAACTGTGAAACTTTCTTGCAGAGGATAACTAAAAAAACAACCTGCATACCACTTGTTAGGAATAAACCATAGACATAAATAACACTTATATGCAAATATAAATAATATATGAAAATAATAGATCACACAAAAAAGAACACAAGACACCAAGATTTAATGTGGTTCACCTAATCCTTGGGCTACATCCACCAAATAGCAAGTTTGATATTATTACGATCTAGTGATTACAACCTAATTACAATCCATAATCCCTTACAACTCAATACCATCGTAAGAACCAATTTTCACATCACAACTATAAAACAATCCCTAACCCTAAGCTCTTTTATACAAGTATTTTTATCGCTTTAGGGTTATTATTAATAATTACATGTCAGCCCAAAATCCCAATAAAATAGGGCCCAATTTTTTTTCCCAGGGTGATGCCCTAAGCCCCAAAGAATTTATGAAGTATGTACAGTACTTTTGTGATTTGTCACCACAATCTAATAAGGCCTCCCCAAATGTAGCAGCTACTCCATCTTCCCATAGTGGTGCTTCAAGCACAATTATTCCTCTCTCTCAAGGACCTACTCAACTATCCAGAGGAGGTGATCAACCTCCTGACAAGAACATCCCACTAGATAAAATTTGTTAGGATGGTTGGGTACCAATGATCGGTAAGTGGTAGAAGTTGAGAAGTAGAATACTGAAGAAATAAAATACACTATAGTTACAGTGGCTCTATCATCCCCCAATATTCCAATCCTATCTATAAGTGCAACACTACACCTACAAAGTAGCACCCAAATACAAGTGGTTGATCTTGGAGACAGTGAGAGTAGTAAAAGTGAATCTAGGGAGTCGAATAAAGCAGTAAAGAAAACATCTAAAGTAGAAAAGGTGTCTAAAGATCCAAAATTCATTTTGCCTACTCTAGGAAATCCCTTTTCCTTATCATCAATGGCCTTGACACCTATTAAGAGGAAAATTTGTAGTGTGGATACACTAGGGACTACATCCAAGGTAATCAACATTGAGTCATGGCTGGAGAATACTTTAGAGAGAAGGAGGAAAAGGATAGAGGATGGGGCTCCAAAAAAATAGGCTTTGTCTTTAGCCATCTCTCTAAATCAAAATTGAGAAAAGTGAAGAAGAAGAAGAATTTTTCCATTCTTGGCTGAGACTCAGACATAGGACACCTAACTATGGAGATCATCAAGCCCACCAAAGATGGTAGGATTAAAGACTTAACTACAACTGACTTCACATTGCAGTCTCTAAAAGAATTTAGAAATGACACAAAAGTGGGCTTGTGGAAATTAACTAATGAAGTAATAGAGAAAGAACTTGAGGGCCTCAAGCTTTCCACAATTAGGATTAAGGAAAAGATCTTAACTACTTCATCAAAAAATTAGTTGCCTCATTAACATGTATTTTGGGAGTACCACCTACCAGTGATCCTACAGCTATGGATATTTAGGCAATCATTTCTCAACTAAAAGAGGACAAGCATTTTTGGAAAATTAGTAGGAAGTGGATTGAAAAACTCAAGTTTGAAGGACTTGTAATTATAGGAAAATTAGGCAATGCAGTGTTTTAGCTTGAGACATAAAAAGATAACATCCTAGCTAACTAAGCTACTTTATCAACAAAAAAGGAAAAGAGTGAAGATTGCATCTCCCTCTTGCATATGATCATTCAAATGAAGAGCAAATAAGTAGTAGAAGCTAAGATCCTATAGAAAGGAGATGAGCCATTGTTTGAATGGAAACAGAGCTTGTAATTTAAAGCTAAAATGATCTCAATGGTTGAAGAAGGATTATAGAAAATAGAGAGAAAATTTGAGGAATGTGATAAGAATTATGAATTGATAAAAGTCCTACACATTGATTACCAAACTAGTGGACAAAGAAAAGGAGTAGTTGGAGTTGTTGTTATGAAAAAAGACTTTCTCTAGTTACTTGGATACATTAATAGAAAGGTCTACTAGCCATCAGAACAAAGTGTCAGATCTCCAATGGCTTAATGGATGTATACATGTGGTGATGGAGGAAATGTAAGAGTGGTTGAGTGCAATCAAAGACTTGGCCAAAGGACACTTCAAGTGGCTCTTCTGATACACCAACATCCATGTCCATAGATATGATGAGCTCATTCTAATCATTGTCACTGCAAAATCCTATAAGGAAAAATCAGAGAAGGGGAAGAAAGGGAAATGCTATTTCTCCCTCTTTTTGTATTCTAATGTGAAATTATAAGTGATAATTGACTTCTTGCCATTTGTCATTTTTGAGAAGATGAACCAATTTAACTACTTTTTGTAATAGTTCATCTCAGAATCCTATATATACTCGATTGAAAAATTAATGAAAGGTTAGCTAATTTTTGGTGTGAGATAGTTCATGTTGTAGAGAAAAATTGAATGTATTTCATATCAATTATTTACTATTCCATTTCTTGTCTTAGTTAGAAGCATCTCTTTGAGTTAAATTGGATTAAAAAATAAATAGAGTTTTGTTTCCCTATTTAATACAACAAATTGAAGATAATCATATTAATGTTCAAGGTTAAAAGAGATTCTTTCCAATATTGTTTCTTAAGCTATTTGATTTCATTGTAGAGTTGAAGGCATTTTGTTAGAGTTTCTAATTCATATAAGTAGAATCATTATTGTATCATCATATTTTGTGGGTTCATAAGAGGTGTGGATTCACAAATTTGGTTGGTTTTAAAACCTAAATCCTAGCTTGAGTTAGTTCTTTTTTAGGCCTAACATGGTTTTCCTCTCCTATTCTCTAGTCAAGAGCACACCACATTTTAGATTTAGGAATATAAAAATTCATTACAAATTAAAAACTCAATGAGTTGTACCTATAAATTTAGAGGGATATCAGTTGCTTAGTGTGGTTTCCCAATTGTTGTAATCAATCATTGTTTAAAGATATTGGAAGTTCAAAGAGTTAATTTATAAAGGACAATCTATTTACCAATAGATTTTTGGTGACTTTTCTGGGGAGACAAACAATCACTAGACTAGAAGAGCTATAGTATGAAGAAAAATGGTTCTACCTCATGAGAACATATTTCTCATACACCAACTCAATCTTGGATTCCAAGACAACCAAGAATATATCATCTCATCCCTGAATAATTTTTTTGGATGTACAAGAGGAACATGAAACACTATAGAAATACTAGCCAAGTGCTAAAAGAAAAAGAAGCAAGAATTGATGTGCAAGAAAGAGATTTTTAGAGGAGAGCTTCAAAGAGCATAAATGAGAGTATAATGTGAAGCTTAGAGGTTAGAATAATTTGGAATCCTAGAACAAGGAAGATTCCTTAGGAGAGCCAAAGATCAAGGTGGGTGAGAAGCTTGTAGAACTTAGGTTTCCCATCCTAAAAACACCTTGACAAAAGGGTGATAAGAAGAGTAGGATTAGGCCACCTTAATCCCCCAAAAATAAAAATTTTATGAACACTACTTATTAGGTATTGGCATTACATAGAGTAGTTGCTCCTCCAGTTGTCAATTTTCCACCATACCTTGCTAGGACAATTATGGCTACTCCTTGGGCTGCAACAACTAGTCCGTTGTACCTCGCATCATATTGTCCACTCCCTTCTAGTTCAAGAAAGAACTTCCTCAAGTTTTCAAGTGATGGGAAGGTTACTACTAATGAACACATTAAAGCCTTTTTTGGCACACAAAGACATAGCTATGAGACTATTTGTAGAAACTCTAATAGAAAGTACAACAAACTAGTTTTATCATTTTGACAAAGGGTCACACCACTCTTCCCAATTCACAACCAAAAAGACAACAATATGGAGAAATATAAAAGATAAAATTCTTCATAAAGCATCCATTAATACTTGAAATTCATTACAATATTCTCCAAATGAGAGAACTCCAAATTATTACAATATGAGAGAGCTTCCAAAAAGAAAGCTTCCAAATCAAGAGCTTACAACTAATAAATTCCACAAGAAGAGTCTTCAAACCAAGAGCTTCACCAAGAGCTTCCACCGTGAGAACTTTCACTCCAAGCTTTCTTACAAGAGATTACACCACGAGAGCTTTACTACAAGAGCTTACACTTAAAGAGCTTGATTAAAAATGTTCATATGCCTTGCTTAAATAGGCACTTACCACCCAAGATGTTACAAACACAAATAATGAGGAATAAAAGGTAAATACAAATACCTTACAACAAATATTTAATTCCCACCCAAATAAAATTAAGCACCACCATGTGGCCCAACAAATATTAAATGCATGATTTAAAGAAATGTCCACAAACTTCTAGAATTCCAACTACACACCTTGATAAATGAAATGACAACCATTTTTATTTATTTTTATATTTACACCACCTATGCACCTTGAAAATATAAATTCCTATTTTATCTTATTTTCTATTTTTCTTTATTTATTTATTTCTCCTCTAATTTTTGTCACTCTCTCTCTCCTCCAATTTTTTTCCTTTACTTTCTAATGCAAGATGCTCCTCCATTAGACTCCCTAGGTAGATAGAAAAGTGTGTCCCACACTTTGACCCCAAAAGAAATATCTACAACCATCTTCATCTTTGCCAAAGCTTTCCACTCCATTAGGGACAAGAAAATCAACATGCAAATCATCCACATTTGCATCACTCTTTCAAATACTAGTATCTCAACCATCCAATTAGTATGCTCACTCTCAAAAAAAAACTGAACATAATGCTTCATCAACAAACCCTCATCCACAGTAGCAACTAGTGAATCCATACTAGTAGCAATAAACTCCATATCAATAGCAATATGTAGATCTCCATCAACATATTGCAAACTCACAACACCAATAGTCTCATTGCTCACAACAAGATGCTCTGCAATATACAACTCACCAACAACAATAATCAGATCATCCATGAATGAGTGCTATGTAATCTCCATGTCAGACTCAACCAACTGATCATGAAAACCAATCTCCATGCCAAAATCAACAAGGTTAGGAATATCCTTAGCACCAGCCTCCAGTTGCTCTATAGGTTCTATATTAGACTCTACAAATTGATCAAAAAAACCAACCTCTTCCACTTGGACCTTACTATTCCATCTTCTCTCTTGAACAATTCTTCTAACTGACTAGAAAAATCTCTTTCATACTTGTAGAATCCAACTCCAATAGCATATAACTTCCTTCCTTTGTTTCTCAACTCTTTTAGAAAAATCAGCATCCACCACAATATCCACTCGAGCTATTATCTCATTACTCCTCCTCACCACTATATTATAGAGATTCACAATCATCCTAGGGTCCAATCCTCTTGAAGCCATCTCCCAAGATCTTTTTAAAACCTCTACAAAAAATCCTTCCCACCCTCCTTGTGATAAAATCAAATTGTTTGTAATTGATATCACAACTTGCCACCTCACATGAACAATCAAAAACCAAATCACAAGTCTAGAAGCACAAATCTGCAATACACAAAATCTCTATGATCATGCCTCAACAAGAACAACCTTCTATCTTCACATTCATCGATCCATCTGCAAGTCCTTTGTAGTTACAAGTCAAAACCACTATCTGTCACCTCACAACCAAGATATCTAGGACTCCAAAAAGAATAATCCACCAATAGATCAATATCTTCTCAGATCAACTTGTCTCAACCAAGTCCTAGTTCAAACTGCCTCAATTTTAGTGATCTATCTACTCACTCAGCAAAAACCTTTTCTCTGATACCACTTGATGAAGGGTCACACTATCCTTACCAACTCACAACCAAAAACAAAACAATATGGAGACAAAGAGAAGATAAAATGCTTCATAAAGAATCCATTAATACTTGAAATTCATTACGATATGAGAGAGCTTCCAAAAAGAAAGCTTCCAAATCAAGAGCTTCCAACTAATAAATTCCACAAGAAGAGTTTTCAAACCAAGAGACCGTTCACCTCCAAGCTTGCTTACAAGAGATTACACCATGAGAGCTTCACTACAAGAGCTTGACTACAAATGCTCATATGCCTTGCTTAAATAGGCACTTACCACCTAAGATGTTACAAACACAACCAGTGTGGGATAAAAGGTAAATACAAATACCTTGCAACAAATATTTAATTCCCACCCAAATAAAACTAAGCACCACCATGTGGCCCAACAAATATTAAATGTATGATTTAAGGAAATTTCCACAAACTTCTAGAATTCCACCTACACACCTTAATAAATGGAATGAAAACCATTCTTATTTATTTTTCTATTTATGCCACCTATGCACCTTGAAAATAGAAATTCCCCTTTTCTCCTTTTTTCTATTTTTTATTTTGTTTATTTATCCTCTAGTTTTTATCACTTTCTCTCTCCTCCAATTTTCTCTCTCTTTATTTTCTAATGTGATGCTCCTGCATCACATTTAGATGATGCCTCAATTACATATTGGGCTACAATGAGAATGACCTTCGAAACAAGGTTCAAAACTGCAAAGGATGAACATATTCTTTTAGCATAATTAATGTCCATAAAAAAAAAAAAGCCTATGTAAGTATGAGTGATTTCATTGCTAAATTTAACAAGATCAATAGTAGAATCCATATTGCTGACAGACCTACTATAGGTAATCTAAAAATATTCTTCATAAGTTTGATGCCACCAGATATCAACTATGATTTAAGGATATCTCATCCCATTGATTTGGAAAATGCCCATAAGAAAGAAATTGAACTAGAAGATGACATGATCTCTGTGAGAAAGTGGAAACAATAATTTCAAACCAAGGTAAGTACTAGTAACACCACTTTGTCTAATGAAATGTTGCAAAAATTATCAAACTAACTAGTTTCTATGAAGAGGAAACTCCCTAGATTCAATAATTCATACCAACAAAATTTCCAAAATCAACTTAGGAGGAATATTGATGGGAAAACTCTACAGCTTAATGGTCCGCAGAGACTAGCTATTGAAGCCACACCCAAAAATGGGGAATATGTGTGTCTTCCATTTCACTATAGATCATGATAATGAAAGTTATCCTAAGATAGCTCAAATGATTCAATTGTTATCCACTAACAAGTTGAATATTGCAGCTTCTAGTTTTTAGTAGGATTAGTACTCAAATAGTGATTCTAAAAAAATATTTTTAGAGTATGAGTGAGATTAAGAAGGACTAAGTGAATGCTATGCTACTATTGATGGGACCTCATATACAATGTTGACTAGAAGCTAGAAAAATAAGAATTTGATTTTTGGTCATCCTTTAGGTGGTAAGGATGCTTTTACTTCAAGTGATGGTAATGTTGATCAAGGAGCCAAGATTCCTTAGTCAAGTAAGGAAAAGATCTCTTTCAATTTCATTCAATTCTATAAAGACTCCAAAATTTAAATTTACCCTATAGACCACTTAAAATCCCACCCCTCAAAATTAAAAAGATTGGTAGATTATTGCAAAGGGGATGATATAAACCTTAATCATAATGTTATGACTAGAGAAGAAGATGATTCCTTAACATCTAGTCTTTTTGATCATGAAGAATCCACATTTTTGGTAACCTTTCCCAATCAGAAACCCAACCCATTTTATGTGTCACTATACATAAATGGGTTCAAACCGAGCAATTGTATAATTGATTCAAGTGATTCAGATAACATGATGTCCTACCCTGTGGCTAAGGCTCTACACCTTACTCTTAGTAAAGTTCATGGTAGGTGTTACTCCATAGATGCCAAACAAGTTTTGCTTCTTGGGGAAATAAAAGATGCTCAAGTAGTGTTGGCCTCCTACCCAGAAAAGAAGTTATTGCTGACTATCCTAATCACAAAAATTCTAGCTAGCTATGGTTTGCTTCTAAGTAGAAGATTTTTTAGTGACCTAAGAGGAGAAATAAAATTGGATTGGTCTTAGGCAATGTTATCCATAAGAAGAAAGAAAGTGAAATTGGAACCTAAAGAGAAAACCAAGTTTATAGTTCTAAAGTTGGATGATTCCAAAGCTTAAATTCTTTGCCAAGAATTAGAATTTGGTAATTAAAATTTTTTAATTGAAGGTGTTATGGATGATCAAGTTGTTGAAGAAAATAAAAACCAAGCTCCTATTGAAAAAGAAGAAATAATATTTATATGGACATTGGAATTTGATGGGGATTGTTCCTCGTCTAGGTTAGGTGTATGGGTATTGTTGATATCACCTAAAGGAGAACTTGAACCTATAGCATTCAAGTCAAAATTTTAGAAACATGAATAACACAACCAAATATGAAGCCCTATTACTTGGGATAATAGTTGTGAAAGAAAAAGGGATAAAGATACTGAAGGCTCGAGGTGATGCAGAGCTCATTGTATGACAAATCAAAGTGTAGTACTCTGTAAAAAAACATAAGTTGAAGAATTAGAGGAATAGGGTCTAGGATGAGATTGAAGGGTTAGACGCATTCTCAAAAAAATTAGTACCAAGGAAATAAAGCCTAAAGAGGATTCATTGGTAGTCTCCATCTCCTTACTACTTCCCATCTAGAATTTAAAGATAAGAAGTATTAAGTAGAAATTATGTTTAGACCTTCTATTCCTAATAATGTAGAAGCCTAGTAAGTGTTTGAAGATGACAAATGTTTACAATTATTTTTGGAAAATGTTAGAAGTGTTCATGAAGACCATTCTAAGGAACCTATTCAAAAAGATCATCGCAAGAAGAAAAAGGTGGATGAACCCGGTGCTATTTAACTAAAAGGTAATATTATTCCTCCATACTTTGTATCATTAGAAAAGTTATTTAATAGAAATGATACTTACATTAAGAAAAATAGGATGGAAAGAGGTCCAATTGCTGGCGAGTTTGAAGGAATAAACATTGGAAGTATGCAAAGTCCTAAAATGATCAATGTTGGAAAATATTGTACACATGAAGAAAAAGAAGCAGCCAAAAAGATTTTTGTGGAATATCAAGATGTATTCACATGGAGCTACAAGTATTTAAAATTTTTTGGAGATGGAAAAATGAAGCATCAAATTCCTTTGAAGCCAAATACAACTCCTTTTCAAAAAAAACAAAGAAATTATAATTCGAAGGTAGTTGATTGCATATTTTGGGAAGTTAGAAAGATGCTTAAGGTGAGCATCATTTATCCTATTCATCACTCTACCTGGATAGAAAACATAGTGCTAGTTAGGAAGAAGAATGGAGAGATAAGGATTTGCATAGATTTTAGAAACCTAGACTAAACATCTTTGAAGGATAACTACACTCTCCCAAATATGGACCATCTACTACAAATGGTGGTGGGAGCTAAAATGATGTCCATCTTTGATGGCTTCTTAGGGTAAAATTAGAGCAAAGTGGTAGAGAAGGACCAATACAAGATGACTTTTACCACTCCTTGGGGTATAGTTCTGTATCATAGAATTTTATTTGGCCTTATCAATGCTAGAGCCACTTTTCAGAGGTGTATGAATAGATCTTTTGCTGACATGAAAGATAGAATCATTTTCATATACCTTGATGACCTTACTATATTCTCAAAGAAGAGGAAAAATCACATAGAAGATTTGAGGGAAGTATTGCAAAGATTCCGAGAAAATGGAAATTCTCTTAATCCTAAGAAATTTGTCTTCTATGTAATAGAAGGGAAGTTACTTGCTCAATAGTATCACAAGAAGGCATCAGAATTGACCCTAAATGAATTAAAGATAAGACTAAGTCTTCCTATAAACAAGATAGGAGTTAAATCATTCTTTGGCTTGGTAAACTTCCTTATAAGGTTCATACATGATTTTTTTGAAACCACTAAATGCATTGTGGACATGATGAAAGGGAACTCAAGTTTCAAGTGGAATGACCCTAAAAAAGAGCCTTTAGGAATAAAAAGACTGCTAATGCCAATGCTCTAGTTCTATGTCATCTTGATTATAAACTAGACTTTATGATATAATGTTATGCTTTCAAACACACCTTGTTAGCAATGCTCATGCAGGATAACAAATAAGGAGTACAAGCTCCTATTTCCTTCATGAGCATACCCTTGAAAAACCATAAGCTAGAATATTCTCAAATCAAGAAGCATACTTTTGTCATGGTAAAAGCCCTAAATTTTTTTAGATTTTATATCTTATACTCTCATTTTGTGGTTCATGTACTTGATGTTGTAGTGAAGAGTGTGTTGACTAAATAGGATGTAGGGTGTAATACTAGAGGTATGTGGGTAGCTAAGATACAAGAGTATGACATTGAGATCAAACCCACAAAATTGGTAAGAGGTAATGTTTTATGTCAAGCCATAGTAGAAAATGGAATGGTGAGGAATCAGGGGGAAAATAGTTAGTTTTGGTTGTAAGTCTACAGGATCCTTGGTTCAAAAATATCATATATCTCATAACATATGGTGAGTGCTTTGAAGGATTGATGGTGAAAAAAGAAGATATATTAAATTGAAAGTTGCAAAGTATGTGATTTGGGATGATAGGTTATACAAAAGATCCATAGATGGTGAAACTTTCCTCAGATGTGTAGAGAAACAACAAGAGAGATTGTTGAGACATCTCACAAAAAAGCATGTGGTAGGCATTTCTCATCCTCAATCATTTCTTTTAAAATATTGTAGCAATGTTTCTATTGGCCTAGAATGTTTAGAGATTCTTACTAGTGGGTATCAAAATGTGAAAAATGCAAAATATTCATAGACAAACCTTAATTAGCCACATTACATCTCAAACATGTAGTAGTCCAAGCTTCTTTCCAACAATGGGGCCTTGATTTCATTGCTCCTATTAATCCTACATCTAATGTCAATCACATTTATATCATCACCATGAAATACTAGTTTATGAAGTGGGTAGAGACAAAGGCAATCAAGAAAATCACTTTCGAAGTAGTCTTCAAATTCATAAAGGAGAACATACTAGTTAGGTTTGGAGTGCATATTAAATTAGTAAGGAATAATGCAACATATTTCTCTTCAGTTGAAATTACTAAGTTCTGCTTTGAATATGGCATAATAGTTAGCCACTCATCTAACTACATTCTGCAAGGGAATGGTCAAGCTAAGTCCAGTAAAAAGAACTTGGTGAACATCATGAAGAAACTAGTATGAGATAATCAAAAGACATGGCACAAAAATATTCACGAAGGACTTTTGGTAGACAGGGTGACCCCTAAGAGAGAAATTGAAATTTCCTCTTTTAAACTGGTTTACGGAGTAGAAGCTAGTCTTCCCCTACCCCTGGAATTGGTTACTAGTAAATTAAGGATAGTGATCAAAGATGACATTCACAAAGATGGGCTAGAGAAAAGGATTTTATATCTGAGTAAGCTCGAGGAAGAAAGAAAAGAAATTGTGGATCATATTACATAGCATCAAATGTGTGTAAAGAACTTGTTTGACAAGAAGAGTAGACTATAGAAGTTCATGGTAGGAGACACTGTACTATTGTAGGACCAATGAAGAGCAACAAAAGTAATGCACAGGAAGTTTGAAACACTCTAGAAAGGGACATTCATCATTCATCAAGCTTTTGAAAATAATTCACTCAAATTGGCATATCCTGATGGTGAAGTACTACCTCTAACCTACAGTGATTAGGAATTAGAGTTGTATCAAATTAAAAATTGAAAATAGGTAACCCTTGCATTGTATCATAGTTACATTTAGTTCCTATTTCTATTTATCCTTAGCTAGGTTTCCTTGTTTTTTTCTACTTTAGTTTTGTGTGTAGCCACTTTTCATTTTTGCAAAACCAGAGAGTTTTGATTCCTCCCTTGGACATGGAATGCCCAAGTATCCAGACAGAGCCAACTTTTGCCCCACTTTTGTTTTCTAACCTATTAGTAAAAGTGAGTTCTATGTATTTAGATGAAGTCGGTCTTATTCCTAGAAATGTTTGAGCCTAGGTCTATATTCATAAAGACTAGGTGGTCTTTATCATATTTTGCACCAATATTCCTTTACTTTTTCCATAGCTAGGTGGGTTATTTTTTTTATCTTATAAAATTTTAGGTAATTTTAGTACCCAATCTGATAGAGATCAATTTTCACTCATTGCAGATGAAGCATGCTCACTATTTTATACCCATGCTCTTGAAAGTTCTCTAAGATTCACATGTCTTCACAACACTAGCTCATGACATATCAATGGTTGATAAAATAAGCATTGGCACAAAATCCCATGTATCCTTCTCCATGGCAGTTTTCAACCCAATAAAGTGATTTTCTATGAGGGCCCATTTGGAGATTTATCTAGCTTAAAAAGATTCAAAGGGCATAAATTTTAAGGCAAATTGATATTTGAACTTGGGATTAGACTCCTAAACATAATTTGGATTCATTATTTCCCAAATACTAAGCTTTGGTGGAAAACCTCATTTCATCTTCACTTTGATGGATTTTCAACCCATGAAGACAATTTTCTACAAAATAGATAAAAGTGATATAAAAGATGAAGTGACATCTGAGAGGATCTATGCATCTAAACTAAATATCTTTCATAGTCAAAAATGTAGTTGCCAAAGATTCAACCAATAAGGAAGCATTGGCAAAAAATGGAAAATGCCTCCTCTTCCATGGGTTTCAAACCCATGCAGGTGACTTTCTAATTATGCATAGAAATTAGGTCAACAAATAATATTCAACTCCCATGCTAGATCTAGAATATGTCAAGACAATATTGGAATGAAATGAACCATTGTGGAAAGAAGATACAGTCAAGATCTCACTTGGTAGATTTTCATCAACAAAGTACCCTAGGGGGAACTTTCTAAAACCAAAAGGAAAATGGACAATTAAATGGCTTGCTAATGGAAAGTTACCATTATATCCAATGGAAAAGTGAAAAGAATTTTAAATATTTTTTAAATCATTGTGTTTACTCTTTAACGAGTATTTTGTTAAATTTCAATCATGTAGTGCAAATTTTTAGGTATAACGGATGAATTGAGGTCCTTGTATAAAACTCATAGGTAGTTGAATGAGTTACCTTGTTTCCTTTATTTCTCAATTTATTAGTACACGTAGCTTTCGAAAGCTAGTGATAATTGTATCTCTTGTCTTATTCATTTTTCAATTCAAAATCTCATTCATAAGATATGGCCACTAAGTTCATGGGTTTTGATGGTTTGACTGGGATCGAGTCTCAACTATAGAATTTCATAGACACATCCCTTTGTTTCTATGATATGGAAAAATTCCAAAGGAGTTTAAAATTTGAACGCATTAATCCTATTACCAAGAATGTTTGAGGATGCAGTTTGGTTGAAGCCATTGGTTTCTTGGTTGTAGTTCAAGCTCTAAAACTCATTTATGAGTGTATTCACCATTACAATCTCAAAATCAAGTATATAGTTTTTCCTGATGACATTGTATTAATTTCAATCGACAAACAAATAGTGGTGAATTGCCTTCATGTGTTGGAACAGGAGGAGTTTTCTGACCTAACTATCAGTGGAGCCATTTTAGAATTCTCAGTGAAGAAGATGATTTGAAGGAAGGAGATCATGAGAACATGGTTCCACAAGCCATAGAGTGATAAGAGAAAAGTTCCCAACACTTTTTTCAAAACCAACCTCAGACTAGAGATAATTGACATTTTAGTTCTCCTACATAGATTAAGAGGTGAAGTAGAAGACCTAATTTTTTTTGAGTAATACTTCTTTTTGGTTTAGGTTATATAATCAAATACACCGTATATTGATTGGGCACAAGAGGTAAGTGAGATTCTATCCAATGCTCTCCAAGTGGCCAAGTTCAAAAATTCATTTCATATGTCTCCATTACTGATTTATATGCTAGCATCTTTGCAATTATGGCTTGGTCTTCTGCACCTAGATGACTTCCCTGATGGTGTCAAGTGTTATGAATTTTATTCATGTCTCCAACTGCATAATAGTTATGTAAAAGTGAATGATGTATTTACTATGATAATTTTTAGGGAACTACAATAATGTCAAGAAAGGATATTCTCTCCTAAAGCCATGACCACCATCAGTTAATTTGGCTATTATTTTATTTAGCTCTCATCTTTTTGTTACTTGTGTCTTGTAGCTTTTGATGGATTTCCTCTAAAGTTGCAAAGATATCCTAATGATATGATAGTCTTGGTAGAGATCATTTGACAAGGTTTTCAAGTGCATGTCCTAATTGGAAGTTTGAAGAAGAAAGGATATGCGTTCCCCATGAAGGTTGGAGCATTTAGTTATGATACCCAGTCAGATGCCAAGAATATGATGAGGATTTTTGAGATGAAGTATAGGCTGGATATGTATGATGTCTTGAGACCTATGTTCAACCTTAATGGATATGTTAAGGATGTCCTATAGATTGAGAGTTTCATAAAGCACATCAGCACCATTAAAGGCTAATGGGTTGATTGCAAAGATGAATTTGAAAGTTGTGATCACGCTTTCACAAGATTAATAGTAGATCAAGTTAAACTATATAAGGTAAATATAGACATAGATGGAGTTGAGGATAATGTTTAAAATATAAATAGAACTACTTATTTGACCAAGTTAAGGAATACTCCTATAATCTTTGAACCATTCAAATATGTCATAGAAGACTTGCATGTGATGATGGCAAGAATTTACAAGAGAACCAAGAAGTGGGTCGATTGGACCATGACACAATGAAGTAGAAGCAAAGTTGAATGTGCTCAACCTTCCCCAAATGTAGTAGCTACTTCATCTTCCCATAGTGGTATTTTGGGCACAATTATGCCTCTCACTCAAGGACCCCCTCAACCATCTAGAGAAGGTGATCAACCTCTTGACAAGAGCATCCCACTAGATAATTTTTTTAAGGATGGTTCAGTACTAGTAATTAGAAAATTGATAAAAGCCAAGAATAAGAAAGCTAAAGAACTAAAAGACACTATAGTCATGGTGGCCCTACCATCCCCTAGTAGTCCAATCCCATCTATAAGTGAAACACTACTCCTACCAAGTAGCCCCCAAATATAAGTGGTTGATCTTGGAGATGGCGAGAGTAGTGAAAGTGAATCAACAGAGTCGGGTGAAGTAGTAAAGAAAACATATGAAGTAGAAAAGGTGTCTAAAGCTCCAAAATTCATTTAACTTACTCTAGGAAATCCTTTCCCCTCATCATTAAATGCCTTGACTCTTGTTAAAAGAAAAATTTTCATTGTAGATACACTAGGGATTGCATCCAAGGTAATGGACACTGAGTCATGGCTCGAGAATATTTTAGAGAGAAAGAGGAAAAGGATAGAGGATGGGGCTCCAAAAAAAGAGACTCTATCTCTTGCCATATTCTCTAGATTGACATTAAGAAAGGTGAAGAAGCAAATGACTTTGTCTATCCTTGGATAAGACCTAGACATAGGACACCTAACTATGGAGATCACCAAGCCCACCAAAGATGGTAGGATTGAAGACTTAACTACAACTATCTTCACATTGTAGTCTCTAGATCTAGGAGAGGTCAGACATGAAACCAAAGTGGGCTTGTACAAATCAACTAATGAAGTGATTGAGAAAGAACTCAAGGGCCTCAAGATTTCCAAAGTTAGGGTGAAGGTAGAGATCCACGAGCTTAACTGCTTCATCAAGCAATTAGTTTCCCTGTTAACAAGAATTTTGGGAGTACCATCTATGAATGATCCTATAGCTATAGATATTCAAGAAATTATCTCTTAGCTATAAGAGGATAAGAATTTTGGGAAAATTGGAAGGAAGTGGAGTGGAAAACTCAAGTTTGAAGGACTTGTGATTATAGAGAAATTAGGGGGTGAACCCACAATAGTGGGTTACACTTTTTTGGAGGAAAAAATTCCTCCAAAATCGCAAAAGTTAGATTTTTTGCCAAAAAACTTTCGATAGAATGTAATCTTCTATCGAAACTACTTTTCATGGCAGTTTCGATCGAAACTAACTATGCAAAATTTTTTTATCCTAAATAGTTTCGATAGAAACTATTTTTTACATAAAAACTCGGCCTTATTAGTTTCGATAGAAACTAACTAAAAATAGTTTCTATCGAAAGTATTAAAAAAGTTTCGATAGAAAGTTAGTTTCTATCGAAACTAGTAAAGTAGATGGCTTTTACAAAGCCTATATCATTCTTAGTTGTTTTCATGGCTTCCAGGCTCAATTTCTAGGTTTAGATGGAGCACTAAAGACATGTCATTTTCCATGACTCAAGTACTTAGAATGAGCTTTCTAATGAATATGGATTTGATAAATTTTGAATTTTTTTAGTGTACATTTTTTTACGTTAATTGAATAGAGGTTCATTATAAAAAAATAAACCTATATATTGAATGCTCATGGAAAAATAGTAAATAAGAGAATAAAAATTCTAAAAAATAACTACGGTCTCTGTATTTGAGTCCTCTTTCAATCAAAAAAAAATAAATTGAAATTGGATAAATATATAATAAGTTACATGTGTCAAAAGCCATGTATGTCCAAATTAGTGTTAGGTCAACTTTAAACTCTGATAAAATATGAAATACTGATGATAAAGACATCAAATCACCTTTACGGTTTTGGTATGGATGTTAAAAAACTAAATTCGAAAGAATTATATTGATATCTATTGTAGAAAAAAAGTTATGTGTGTCAAAAACAATGTCACTTTTTAAAAATCAGGTTTTTGATAACATGGCAATTTTCTTGGGAGAAAAATCAATTCAATCAAATCAATTAAAAAAATATATTTAAAAATATATTTAGAATCTACATAGAAAATCCTAAAGGACTCTAGTTTACTTCATCTTCAAATTCCTTACCGTTAAATGGCAATTCACATCTGAATGTGAAAGTTTTCTTGTAAATTCATAGTTCAGTGTTAGTTTAGGACAAAAAGTGTAACCCATTATTGTGGGTCCACCCTAGGTAATGTAATATCGAGGCTTGAGATAGAAAAGGATAGCATCCTAGCTAATTGAGCTACTTTGTCAGCAAAAAGGGGTAAGAGTGAAGATTGCATCTCCCTCTTGTTGATCTTAGATTGGTTTTGACAATTGAGTGTCAACACATTAAAGTCATTTACTTAGTTCATGTCAAAATAGTAAAGCATGTTGAGTATAACATGTAAATATTAGACCATGCCGAGTTGCAATAAGTGCCAAGTCACCCATGTGCCAAGCAGATAGACCATGCTGAGTGATTCAAGTGTCAAGTGAATAGTAGATGTCGAGTAGTTCAGGTGCCAAGTCAAAAGCAAAATTATAGTGTATGCTAAGTGTCAGTAACCTCATATGTCAAGCAACACAAATTGGACATATTTATTTCTAATGGCACAAAAAACTATGTAAAACATTTTTCGGCTGACCTAAGGATAGATTACAATCTTTTGAAGATAAGGAGGAACCCATATGTAGATTCCTTATGAAATTGCATGTAGCCAATTAGAAAATAGGAAGGTTTAAGTAGCAAAATAAATGAATCACAGTCATAGATTCATACCTAACTCTAAGCCACCAAAGTATTTTTAAGAAGGATGAAGCCTTAATATTTTTTTAAAAGGAAGCAAGTGTATAAGGGGTGACTGAAAGAATTGAAGAAGTGAACAAAGGCAGTTTGTAGAGCTTTCAAAGTGACTTAGTAGTAAGAGTGTATTGCATAATAATTAAGAGAAGAACCAAGGATAGAGAAGGATACAACATTGTTATATCTAATCATGAAGGATCAAGAAGGACATTGTGCAAAGTTGATCTGTTATCGAGAAAGCAAGTAGCAATCACAAGATCTATGCTGAGATATTTTAACAAGTGATTTCAGTTAAATCTCCTAGGCAGAGTAGTCCTAATAGGCTATACCAAATCCTTTAACAGGTTGGCATTCCAAGTGAATAACCTAAAATCCTTTAACTAGGCACACTTCTAACAGGGTGTTGAAATCCTCTACCAAGGTGGGACAATACAGTCTTTGTAAGCCTTTAATAGGGCATGCCTTTCACAAGGTAGACCATGATTCATGATCAAACCATTGTAACCTTAATTGGTTACATTTTATTGTTTCAGGAGTAAAGATTTGTGGGTCTCATCCCCACCCTAGTTTTACCTTCTCATTTGGAGGGTTTCTAGGTAATCATATCTAGTGTTATGTGTACTTACATGTTTTAGATGCATTTACTTTACATGTTATTTCAATTTATATATTGAATGCATCTAAGGAATGGTGAAAGTTTTATGGATCAAAGTTCAAACCTCTGATTCACCCCCCACCCTAGAAGTTTACCTTTTCCACTTGAATTCCAACAACTGGTATCAAAGCCAAGTTCTTAGAAGGAGAGGCTTTACAACTTAGAGGAAAGATCTTGAAATGGAAGTCTACAAGCTAGGGAAAAATATTGAGAACCAAGAGATTGATATGCATCTTATACTACATCAACTAAATGAAGCTAAAGATGCTTTGAAGAGTTCCTTGATGAGAAGGAAAGAAATTTCTATAACAAAAAATGACGCATAATACAAAGAGATAGACACCACCAAGATATTTGTAGATGGAAAGTCTAGAAAATTTGATGCAGTAGTTGCAGATATAATGGAAAATAATAGAGCACAAGCTAAGGGAATAAAAAATCTCAAGCTAGAACAAGAATCTCAAGCCATGATTCTATGTGAGGTAACAGAATAGAAGAAGAAGGCCATGGAAGATAAGGCCATGATTGAAGAGGACCAAAAACCCTTGAACAATAGACTGGAAGAGAAGTCAATAGATCTAACCAAGATCTCAAACATGCAATTAGATACCTTAAGGCAAATGATGAATGCTCATCATGAATTGAATCTCAAAGACATTGGGATAACCACATTGAAGTTGTAGAATGATCTAAAAAGAGAAAAAGAAATTGGTGAAAGTATCAACAAGCTAAATGAAGCCATCAAACACTTTGAACAATTATTAAAATCCCCAAGATCCAACAATGGTGTAGTAGGATTAGGCTACACAAGCACTAAAGAAGTAGAATCATAAAAAGTTTATAAAGAAAGGAACATCAAAGGTAAGAACTCCAAACCTACTTGTTACTTTTCTAGTAAGAAAGGACATACTGCTAATGTGTGTAGGAGAAAGAATATAAATTAGAATGCTAAGCCTAAGAACATGACTCATTGTCATAAGTGCAACAAACAAAGTGATCAGGCACATGAATGTAGAACTAGAACCATGCATGCACCAAGATTTGAAGTATACTGCTACAACTTTTAGAATGGACATAGAGCTTTTGAGTGTAGATCCAAATCCATTTGGACATCAAATAGGTTAGCTAAGGTAAGAAATAATAGAAAATTCTATAGTTGGGATTACAACACAAGATATAGCTATCACTACCATCAAGAATATGGACATATGCCTAAGAACTACATTAGGACTCACTTCAGTGGTAACTACAAATGATGGATAAGTCAAACCATATTTTTTAGCTATTTAAAGACTGGCCACATTAGTGAGCATTGTCCAACTAGATCAAAGGCACTGAGTTGTGAATTTTATAAAGGCAAAGGCAAGGTAGATGTTGAAAACATCAGGAATGAGATGAACAAGACATGGAAGATGAAAGATGGTTGCAATACATCAAATGGAGAAGGGATCACTTTAACCAATGGGTTAGGTGATCACAACTCATCAAACTAGAAAAATAAGAGGTTTGTAAGACTGATACTCAAATGCAATATCACACATTAGTTCCAAAGGAAATAGTATTGAAAAGAATACATTAGCATGAATAAAGATACAAGATGTAAGTCAAAACCTTAAGTTTTTCATGTTGTTGCCGAGCATGAAATGTTCTCTTTGTGTACCAAGTCGAATAATAGTTAGTCTTGAGCTGCCAGACTATTTAGTTGATGTTGAGTTTGTAGTAGTTATCAAGTTATGGTAATATGAATAGATGCCGAGTGAATCTGAAATCATTTTGATGTCAAGTTTATAGCTATACAAGCACCAAGCATTAAATGCAAGGGGTTTTGAAGGGTATATGGCCATTTTTCATCATTATTCATCATTTTGAATTTGAGTTCAAGCAAGTAGAGGAAAAGATGATTCAAAAACTCATTCAAAGTATTAGCAAAGATCTCAATGACAATTTCACAACAACTCTACAAGATTTTCAAGTTATTTATCACAAACCAAGTTATGTAGTTTTTATTTGCACAAACCCTAGTTTGAAAAAATGGTGTCTAGCTCAAAGAATGTAGAAGGGAAGGAGGTTTTGAATGTCCAACTAGTTAGTAATGAAGTAAAACAACCAATATTCAAGGCCATCCCTGAAATAGCATATAAAGAAGATCCCTCTGGCGCACTATCCATGATCCTGCCAAAAGTTATTATGGTACAAGATGTTAGGAAATGTTACAATTGTGAAATAGGAGGAATGGGAGACATGGAAATTAGAGAAGCATATGATAGACTATGTGAAAATGGTACTCTAAAAGAAGAATTCAAAATTGTTGAAAGGAAGGGTTTGACTCATGCCCTAGACTTTCCTATTGTTTTCAAGACTGAATGGATTAAAATTTTCTTAAGCTGAATACATGATGGATCCCTATGGCTAGAAGGAGGACCAATAAATATTACCAAATGAATAATCCATAGGGTTACTAGTTTCCCAACCCTAGATTGGCCCAAGACTCTATGGAGTGACTCCAAAGAGGTAAAATAGAAGAATACAAGAGAAAAATGGAATAAAAAAGGAATGACAATAGACACTATAATTGATCCTCTGATAAACTTTTTTTTTAGGGTAATCTCACACAAATTCTATCAATCTAGTAGGTTGAATAGTGTACCCTATATTGCAATAGATATTGGCTACAAAATTGTAAAGAGAGATCATACATATGATCTAGCAAAACTCCAACTACAACAACTGATGGGGAACCTTCAAGCTATAAGGAAAACCAAAAGTGTACAATACAAATTTAGTTCAATACTTATCTGCATATTCTTCTTTTTACAAAATGCATTCCCCTCTTTTGGTATAGTTGGATGGAGGACCAATAGGTCAATTGTAGTTCAGATAAATGAGTATATTGAACAAATGGGAGAAATTTTTAAGACATTAATGACTAGCTACTTTGAAGACTTTAAGAAGTCAATGAAGCAAAGGATGAGGATACTTGTTTCATTGGTTTAGCAACACTAAAATGATATATTCTTTCTTGTTGAGGTTGATTATACATTTATATAGGCTACTACACCAAGAGTGAGATGGTTAAGACCACTTGGATATGAGATCAATGTTGATGAAGCATCAACAACAATAACTACACTTCTAGTAGAGGAAGTTAACAAGAATTCAAGAATCTATGGAAATTATGATGTGATGAAATCAATGATTGAAATGGAGTTAAAAACTGCCTCCGCACATAAAAGGAAAGATAAACTAGTAAAGAAGCTAAAGGCCAAATTTTGTGAAGGTGCAGGTGATGAAGAAGAGAAGAAGATGAAGAGGATAAAGAAGAAGATCAATAAAAAAAATAAGGACCTCTTAAATTAACCCAAGGCATGGGAGAGGATAAGGAAGAAGAAGAAACAAAAGGTGATGAGGGAGAAGAAGCCGAGGAAGCACCAACACATGTTGAGCCAAAGAAGAGAAAGGCTAAGGCATAGCCTGTGACTAAGGCAAAAAAAATTGAAAAGATAAGCCTAGCCAAGCCAAATGTACCTATCACCAGAGCCAACACACATGCCACAACACAAAAGGCAAAGGATAAGTCCAAACAAGTAGAACAAGGTAGCCAAGTGTAGAAGAAACAAAGAAGAAAATATGTTGCACAGCCTGACTCAGATTAAGAAAAGACTAAATCAGATGATTAGAGTGAATTCAAAGTGGTAAGTCACAAACTACTCTCTGATATTAAAAATGTGTGTGAAAATATTATAGATAATGTAGATTTATCTAGTTTAAAGAATATTGATTTTGAAAAACTTGGAAGATGTGTAAATTTAAGAATACTCCACTTGAATTTGATAACACTATACCAAAGGGCGTATATGACATTGTTGAACAAAAGTGGCATTATTGTTTAAATTTGGAAAAGTAGATTAGAGAATCAACACTAGCTCGGGTAATGCCAAAATTAACAAAAGGGAAGATTGCCAAGGAAAACAAGAAATATGGAGGAAGGTTTACACCAAATTATAGAGCCTTCAACATTCTTCAAAATAATGTTGAAAATATTGTAAAGAAATCCACACAAATTTGGAAATTGATCTATAGATTAACTACTATGAAATAAGGAAAGAGGACCCCTTTGAGGGTAAGAATGATGACAAAGAAGATAGTAAGGAAGAATAAAATATAGTTAAGGGGGAGACTGAAAAGATAGATACTGACACGACCATAGTTGAATAGGAGCAAGAGAAACAGAATGTACAAGACACACAAATGTTGAGTGCTAGTCCCCCTCATGACACAAGTGTAATTGTAGAAACCATAATTGTCAAAGATGTCTCAGTTGCATTCACTTAGAACATCAATACATTAATTGTAGAATATTTAAAGAAGATTCTAGACCAATCAACACTACAAGCACAATTATGTGATAATCCAATTTTGGTCAATGTAGAAGAACTTCAAAAGGTAGTAACTGAGGTCACAAGGGATAAGGTGAATCCATAAGTGTTGGAAATAATCAATACTAACAAGGTTACTAAGAGGGGAGGGGTGAATCAGTAACTCTAAAAATTTAACTTAATTCTGCATAATAATATTTTTACCATTCATCCATCTAAACTACTATATGCATGAAAAGATAAACATTTGTAACACATGAACACACAGATTTGGTGACCCAGAAACCTTCCAATTAGAAAGTAAAACTGGGGTGGGGATGATACCCACAAAACTTCAATACTGTAGTATAAAGTTGGCTGGTTAAGGCTTACAATGATCACTTTTGATGATCTACCCTGTTAGGAGCAAGTAGGATTGCTAGATCCACATTGTTAAAGGATTTACAAACATACAATGAAGTATGCACTCTGTTAGGAGATTTACAAAAGAATATTAAGTCTACCTTGTTAAAGGATTTAGAAAACTAATTCACATGTTAGGATGAAGCAGTGGATCCAATTACAACTGATTTCTGATAAGATCCTTTGTGCTTTGAATGTGATGAATATATCCTTTTTGCATCAATGTTGACCTTGCTGTATTCCTCTGTTCTACTGGTGATTCGCTTTCCTTCTTCTCAAATTATTGCTAGATCATAATCAACTACTCTCAACATCTCATCATTTCACATGATATATACCAATCCAATATTTACACTGGCAAGGTCGGCCAAATACAAGTGAACAAGTATTACTGAGTCGGTCAGGTGGTAGAAAACTCGGGTTCCACAAATTGACTCAGTGACCTTCTAATACTCGGCATCCACTACAATACACTGCATCTTCATGCACTCAGTAAGAGTAGAGGCATGGTCCACACTAATCATTCTAAGTAGCTTGGAACTCGGTAACCATTGGTGACTCGGTGAATATTGTGTCACTCAGTAAAAACTGAATCCATTGATAACCTTCTTCACTTGGTAGATATTGATTCCTTTATTTACCTTAATTATTTGGTAGTCACTGATTCCTTCATTTACCTTGGTCACTCGGTAAACACTAAGCTCTTTGTTTACCTTGATCACTCGGTAAACACTAAGTTCTTTATTTACCTTGATCACTCGGTAAATACTAAGTTCTTTGTTTACCTTGATCACTTGATAAACACTAAGTTCTTTTGATGACTCGGTGAGCCCTGATTGCTTGGGGAATACTGTTCTGCTCAGTAACCACTAATGGCTTGGAGAACATTGTTCTACTCGGTAACCACTGTAAACTTGGTAAATACTGCTGAACTGCCCATATGCTCAGTTTCCAAAGGAATGCTCAGTATCAACTGTTTACCTGTGGAGTTTATAAGGTAACCGCTGAATGCTCAATGTGAACTGTAGACTAGGTGATGAATTCGGTAAGCATTCAGAATCAAATAAGTGTTGTCACTGATGACAAATATATCATAATTCCAACAATCTCCCCCTTTGGCATTAGTGACAAAAACACTTATGAGTCAAGACTTATATACAATATTTGACATACTGACAACTAATTCTACTGAATATTCATGGCTTCCTTAAATGGCTTCCTTACATATGACTCCCCCATAAAATATACACAAGGTATTTACCTGAGTTATATGACTTTTATTTATAGTACCTCTTTTTCTGTTTTGTACATTTATCTCACCAATAACTCTTTCTGAGTATCTCTTTCTCCCCCTTTTTGACAATAATGCCAAAGAATAAAAAATGTATTTACATAGAAACACCAAAATGTGAGATAAACTCAGAATGTACCTGAAGAATGAGTTGCAAAATCTTGTCCCAATTCTCTTACAGGATTTTGCATGTGGATAGAGCTATTTGAACTTCTGCAGAGAGTTCAATCACATGGTCTGCAACGGAGAAATTGTTGTCATGGATCAATGTTTTTGAATGGGCAATGTGCTTTTGCATTGTGTCCATGATGGGAAGGATCATATTCTGAATATCTAACAATGTAGATTGGATCCTTGACTCTTCTCTCAGCAATTCTGCTTATTTTTCTGACAAAAATTTGATTTTGAGGTGATGAGATGAGGTTGAACTGGGGTCAAGCTTTAGGTTTTGTGCACTTGCCTTCAGATCCTCATCTATCTTATTCAATTGCTCTCTTATTTCCTTAGTATACTCGGTAACATCACAAAGCTTAGCAAAAAGAGATGTTACATTATTAAAAGTATTTTCAATGTTGGCCAAAATTGTGGTTAATTCAACCTATTTTATTGCTATATGCTGAGCAATGTGCTCAAGCACCTTATTATCAAATTTCTTCTCTGCCTTCTCTATCAACTTTTCTTGACCAATGGTATCCTCATTGAATTTATTGACTAACTCTTCTAATTGTAGCAAAATGTGTTGAGAAGTATCAACATCAACACCTATAGCCTCAATAATTATATTTTTCACTTCATCAATAATTCTAAATTCTCTATCTCTCTCATTCCTTAGTTGATTCTGCTTTGCCTTCAGTTCTATTCGCTGACTGAGCAGTCTTAGTTCATCAACTGAAGTAGTATCCATATCTATCTTTGGAATGACAATTTCAGTATCCAAGTCTACATCATCATCAATCGTCTTTCCTATAAGCAAAAATTTTAATGGAGTCTTTGGTTTTTCTATTGTACTAACATCTTTGCCTTTTGAAACAAAGACAATGGTTGATGAGGTTGGACTGGCTATCAAAACTGGAATAGGACCAACTAAAGGAAGACCGAGAGAGGGGCTAAATGTATCCAAAATTGATATACTTCCCAGAGTTGATGTGCATACCGGAATATTTACAATTGAAGAGCTTACTGGTGCAAAAATTGGTGCTAATGTAGCTGAAGTTGACAAAATTGGAGAGCAAATTGGAAAATTTATTGTACATACTGTAGGAGTAATAGATACTTCTGATGTGGTGACTGTTGCAGTGGATGACTCAATAACTGAAGAAGTTGCCTGCAGCTCGGTAGATGAAGTGGAGGTATGTAACTTGGTAGATGAAGTGATAGAAACTTCCATTGATGATACCTGGAGCTTAGATGTGGCAGGTGCAGATGATATATCTGATGTAGTTGTGACCAAACTTGCCAAAGCTGACTACAACCTTGATGATATCACAGTTTTAGGTGGAGAGTGAGGAAGGGATGCAATAACTACTACTACAATTTTCACAGGGTCATCCCCTTCCTTATTTGCCTCTTCAGCTTCTTCCTCCTTATCTTCCATCAGTGCATGCAGCTCTCCTGGTGAGACTGTGACGGATGGAGTGCTATCAAGCTCATCATCACTGTCACTATCATCATCTTTGATTTCTACTGGGTCTACACTAGGCTTATGTAGATGATAGATGTTTTTCCACATGTTTGTAGCATCATTTACAACATGTTCAATGTCTTTAATCAAAATCAAACAAGTGTGGAATCTGATCATCATTTTACTTTCATGGTTTTTCATTTCAGCTTTTACTTCTTCTCCAGTGAGACTTGGTCAGAGATTCCTTAGAGATTTCTCATAAATATTTTTTACCGTTTGGTCAGAGATTCCTTAGATATTTCTCATTAATATCTTTTACCGTTTGGGTGGTTAACTCCCATCTTGGTTGCAATCCCTCCAATAGCTCTTTTGAGATTTGAGGGGCAATCTGGTCTGGGGAGTATTTCCATTTACCCATCTTGTTGAGTACCAGTTCCTCAATCTGCATTTTCTCCACATCAGTTCTAGTTTCAAATTGCAATGCTTTGAAATTTTTGATTCCAGCTCCTTTCTCCAATTGTTTGAGCCTTTGCTCGAATGTGGGTGCAGGCCTAACTAGTATAGGTTCCTGCTTACCTTTCCTGGTTCTTCTAGTGAATACTGCAGTAGGCTTCTTTTTGAGTTTGGTAATGATTACCTTACCTTTCTTCTTTGGTTGTTCCCCTATAGATTCTTCTTCTCCTTCTTCTTCACCTTCTTCTTCTTTTCCTCCTTCTTCTTCTTCTCCTTCATCTTCACCTTTTCCCTCAGTGAGCATAAGAGAACCGGTAGAAGTTTTCAATTTGGCTATTTTCCTCTTGCCCTTGCTTATGGCCTGTGGTAGCTTGATTTCAAGCTCAATTCTGGCCTTAGCTTCTTCATAGGTTCCAAAAATTTGTTGTCTTTGGTCTACTGGCTCATTTACCAGTGCCTCTATGATATCTCTAGCTTCATCAATATTTACCTCATAAGGAAGAGGTTTTACCCATGCAACTTGGGGTCTGACTGCCTGAATGTATACCTTGTCACAGTCAACCATGAAGCACACATCATCTTTGTAGTCCTCAACAAGTTTAGGAGGGATTCTAAATCTGTTATTCATTCTTTCCTTGCAGTCTTCAAAATAATTATCCATTATACTATCAAAATTTTCACCCATCTCTGCTACAAACTCATTTATTTGATACAAAACTGGAATATCTTTCCTCCATGCAACTATACCTTTTAAAGGGAAAAACTTTTGTACATAGAAAAATAAACAAACTAACAAAGAACCAAATTTACAAGAATTGGTTTTTGAGGTCCTTATACTATCCATGTTCTTATTAAGTTGTTTTAGCAGCACATCTGCTAGGTCAAACTCCATGTTTTTCTTCACAACCTTATAGGCTAAATCTACAGCCTCACAGGGCATGCTATTCAATCTGCTGGAACTATACATCTTATATGCAATTAAATAAATTCTAAATCTTAACTCTGCATCAGATACATTATTAGGTTTTAATCCTCTGCCATCCCATTCAGCTAGGGTTAACTTCTAGAGCTCATCCCGACTTAGGATTTTGGTGGTTTTTGATTTACTTAACATTGGAAAACCCGTGATCTTATGAATCATTTTCTTTGTTATCAAGATAGGTTTCTCTAACCACAACTGACCATTATGCACATGGCTTAAAATGTATCTTATCCATTTCATTTGGAAGTTCCTTGGTAGGTGCGGGATATGGGTCAAACCTTTGGTTTCTAGATGTTTGAACTCGGGTTTGAGGGTTCCATCCACACACAACTCGGCTAGGGCATTATCCATATCTACTGTCCCTATTTCTTGAACAGTGCATGTGAAATGAGTATGAATGTCATTTATAAGTAGTACCTTTGGTGGAATTTTTGATTGGACTCCATGTGGGTTGAGCGATTCAGCTATGGCGGGAACGAGCTTGAAGCTAGGTGCTTTCCATTCTACTCCCTTCACAAGCATTTCAAAGCCTCTTTTTGCCTTACTACTGCTGGTGCTCGGATGCCATTGCTGCTTGGTGAGTGAATGATTTCGTTAAACAAATTCTTTGTTGGAAAATCACTTCAAATCGCTTGAACTCTCTTTCAAACTCTTGGAAAGTTCTTTTCTCTGTATATTCTAAATTCAAGGTGAAAAATGAGATCAAATTCTGCCTTTTTGATGAAAAATCTGCCACTAATGCTCAGGTACGAAGGTAGCTAAGATGACCTAGGGTTTGTCAGATAGTCACCAACTTAATCGGTAAACCTTGCAACTCGGTAAACAAAAAAACCCTTTCACATTACCGACCTAGCTCGGTTAAGTCTGAAATCAACCTTGCTCGGTAGATGCACCACAGTGAATTATGTCTAGTATCTAAAATACTGATTTGTCTTTTGCACTTCTATATTTTGGAACTGCTTAGGATATTGCTTAAAGATGCAGTCCCTAATCCTTCTTGATGAATCTAATTAGAAATGGTGGAGTCACCCACTTCTTGAGTGACATAGCCATTATTTGAATTTTCTAGCTCGATAGATTTTGGAATCCACTGTTGTCTCATCTGCTTTCGAATGTTGTCAGCTCTGGCCTTCTTTTCATCTTCAATTCTTCCTGTATTCATGCAATTCTTGGATATATGACCAAGTTCGATACATGTATAACATCTTATAGTAGTATCTTTCTTCCTTAGGTGATGCCTTGCACAATTTATTCCAATGTGTCCATATTCTCCACAATAGTGACATCTGCACCAAGTATTGTAGTCCCAACCAAATAATGCTTTGATAACCTGTTATGCTGGATTGAATGATTTTGATCTACATTCAAATGCCTTGTGACCTTGTTTCTTGCATTTGTGACATTTGCCCTCAAACTTTGGTTTTTCCTTGCATTTATTTGCTTTGTCACCATGTTGATTGCAATTGTAGCATTTACCATTGAATTTTCTTTTACCATTGCTCCAACATCTGTTAGATGTATGACCTAACTTTCCACAGTGATTGCAAGTAGGTCTTTGATTCTTTTGGGTACCTTGTTTGGAAGATTCACCTTCTTCATTGTATCCAAGGCCTATTTTACCTTTTTGTCTATGAAGATTCTGCTCATTTTGCAAATTCAATTGATCCATATCTGCTTGATATTTTATCATCCTTTCATTGACTTGTTTTTCAACATTTAAGTCATTTTTCAAACTTTCATTGATTTGTCTTTTAGATCTCAAATCACTTTGCAAACTTGCATTGATTTTTCTTTCAGTGATTAAATCATTTCTCAAACTTTCATTCTCAGATCTTAGATTCATAATTTCTTCATTTGCATTAGATAGTTGTATTATAAGATCTTCATGCTGAAGGGATAGATTATTTCTTACCTCTAAGTCTTCATTTGCCTTGTTTCTCTGTTCCAAAACTTCACATAACCTGATGGATTTGACTTCTTGTTCTCTTTTGAGCTTTCTTACTTCTTCCTGCAGAGAACCATTCTTTGCTAGGAGTTCCTTGATTGCTTCATTAGCTTCATTTGAACTATATGATGGTAAAAGGTCTTCAATCCTTTCTTCAATATATTGATGATCATTCATTTGTCTTGCAAGTTCCTTCCTTCTTTTCAGAGATTGAGATAGATGCTCTTTTGCTTCTTTGAGTTGAGTCATGGCCATTTCCAGATCTAGCTTTTCATTTTCAATAGATTTGTCAAGTCTGAATATCTCCATTGTTCTTCATCTTTGCTTCAAGCTTTCAAGCTTTATCCTGAGAACCACAATGCTTTGATACCAATTGTTGGAAATAATCAAGACTAACAAGGTTACTGAAAGGGGAGGGGTGAATCAGTAACTCTAAAACTTTAATTTAATTTTGCATAATAATATTTTTACCATTCATCCATCTAAACTACTGTATGCATGAAAAGATAAACATTTGTACCACATGAACACATAGATTTGGTGACCCAGAAACCTTCCAATTAGAAAGTAAAATTGGGGTGGGGATGATACCCACAAAACTTCAATACTGTAGTATAAAGTTGGCCAATTAAGGCTTACAATGATCACTTCTGATGATCTGCCCTATTAGGAGCAAGTAAGATTGCTAGATCCACCTTGTTAAAGGATTTACAAACATACAATGAAGTATGCACTCTGTTAGGAGATTTACAAAAGACTGTTAAGTCTACCTTGTTAAAGGATTTAGCAAACTGATTCACCTATTAGGATGAAGCAGTAGATCTGATTACAAATGATTGCTGATAAGATCCTTTGCACTCTGATCACCTGATGTGATGAATATATCCTTTCTGCATCAATGTTGACCTTGTTGTATTCCTCTGTTCTGCTGGTGATTCGCTTTCCTTCTTCTCAAATTATTGCTAGATCATAATCAACTACTCTCAACATCTCATCATTTCACATGATATATACCAATCCAATATTTACACTGGCAAGGTTGGCCAAATACAAGTGAACAAGTATTACTGAGTCGGCCAGGTGGTAGAAAACTCAGGTTCCACAAACTGACTCGATGACCTTCTGATACTTGGCATCCACTACAATACACTGCATCTTCATGCACTCGGTAAGAGTAGAGGCACGGTCCATACTAATCATTTTAAGTAGCTTGGAACTTGGTAACCATTGGTGACTCGGTGAATATTGTGTTACTCGGTAAAAATTGAATCCACTGATAACCTTCTTCACTTGGTAAATATTGATTCCTTCATTTACCTTAATTATTTGGTAGTCATTGATTCCTTCATTTACCTTGGTCACTCAGTAAACACTAAGTTCTTTGTTTACCTTGATCACTCAGTAAACACTAAGTTCTTTGTTTACCTTGATCACTCGATAAACACTAAGTTCTTTTGATGACTCGATGAGCATTGACTACTTGGGGAACACTGTTCTGCTCGGTAGCAACTAAATGCTTGGAGAACACTGTTCTGCTCGGTAACCACTATGAACTTGGTAAATACTACTGAACTCCCCATATGCTCAATTTCCAAAGGAATGCTCGGTATCAATTGTTTACTTGTGGAGTTTATAAGGTAACCACTGAATTCTCGATGTGAACTGTAGACTAGGTGATGAATTTGGTAAGCATTCAGAATCAAATAAGTGTTGTCACTAATGACGAATATATCATAATTCCAACAATAAGAACCACCTTCTATCATTCCTTTAGTTACTCAAGTACAACCTTTAACTCAAACAATGGTAGACACATCTAATAAGGTAGATACTAATTTTGAAGTTGATACAATTGAACAAAAATAGACTATAGAAGAAGGAAAAGGGACAACAATAGAGAAAATAGGACAGATAGATTCATCTATACCTGAAGCAAAAACACAAGGTGCAAGTAAAGTCATTGTCATAGATCAAGACAAGTCTAAAGAAGTTGAACAAACACCTAAGGTAAAGGAGAAATAAGCCATTTAGGCACTGGTAACACTACCAACATCTAACACTTCTCCTACAAAAATCTTCAAAACCCGAGCATGAAAGCTATACCATTGTAGATCTTAGTATTAGGATCAAGTTGTTCAAAAGTTGATAAGGTAACTCACTATGGTGATATCACTTTAGATGAAGAGATAAAAATTCCTAAATTTGACTATAATACCCTAACAATAGATCAAATAAGCATTTTACAACAAGCTTTAGAGAAGAAGAAGAATCAAGAAATGCTCAGGAAAGAATATAGGAAAAAGAAAGCACTACAAGAAATTAAAGACATGTTTTTAGATACATTTAGCCTACCTGCTCCTAAAGAAACAAAGCCACTATTAGAAAAATTGTCAGACATAGTGGAAAAGGTCACCAATGAAGACATTGATACAAGTGCAAAACTTTTAGAGTGATTAGAAAAGAAAGTCCAGAGCAAAGTCAATGAGAAGATATCTAGTGAGATAGCACTGACTCAAGTTGCACTGGAAAAAAAGGTTGAGGATATAAAGAAGGTACTTGAGAATATATTCTCATTGTACACCAAATTGTATGATCTTATACTCTTCACCCAAGAGACCATACATCATATTCTGATCCTGGAGAGAAATCTCAACATATTAGGTAGCATGCTACCTCTAAACCCAGCTCAGAGTGAAATGCACTTTCATAAATTGCTTCAAACACAAAGTTAATTAATTGTGTTAATAGTAGAAGAGGCTAACATAAGAGCCAAATTAACAAATATATAGGCATCTCTCACCCCTCACATAGAAATACTACAGAAGGAATTAGGCTATGCAGAAACTCTATTGAAGAAAGACCCCAATATTTCTACTGTATATGGCTTAGTACACCTTGCTATTGAGCTTGCTATCCAAATCAAGTCACTAGATGTTGCATGTGACAATTGGGATGCAGCTCTAAAATCATAATGCAGGTCCACAAATCATTTTTGGAAAAACACACTATTCATGTATAGGGGGAGATAGAATACAAGGATAGAATATAAGGGATATAATATAAGGGGGAGAATATCCTATTGGGGAGAAAGCAAAGAGAAAACATAAAAGGGGAGAGCCACAAAATGCAGAGATACATAAAAGGGGAGAGCAACAAAATGTAGAGATATAGAAAAGGGAGAGTAAAAAAATGAAAAAATAGAAATAGAGTAGCATAATGAGTATAAGTGCATTGAAGTTAAAGAGTATCAACAGAGGCAAACCTACTCAAAATGGAGAATAGATTTTGGATACAAAATAGACATATTAACTCAGGGGGAGTTATACATTTTAAGGTATATAGGTTATTACAAAATTTTGAAATTTTTGAAGTTTTGTATATAAGCCAAGTCATGGATATGTTATACTCAAGAAGATTAGATTAATTATGTATATTTAAGTGATTTTGACACTCATGTCAAAGGGGGAGATTGTTGATCTCATATTGGTTTTTACAATTGAGTGTCAACACACTGAAGTCATTTACTTAGTTCATGCCAAACTAGTAATGCATGTTGAGTACAACATGTAAATATTAGACCATGATGAGTTGCAATAAGTGTCGAGTCACCCAAGTACCAAGTAGATAGATCATGCCAAGTAATTCAAGTGTCGAGTGAATAGTAGATGCCAAGTAGTTTAGGTGTCGAGTTAGAAGCAGAATTATAGTGTATGTCGAGTGTCAATAACCTCATATGTTGAGTAACACAAATTGGACATATTTGTCTATAATGGCACAAACAACTATGTGAAACATTTTTCAGCTAACCTAAGGATATATTATGATCTTTTGAAGATAAGGATGAATCTATATGTAGATTCCCTATGCAATTGCATGTAGCCAATCAAAAAATAGGAAGGTTTAAGCGACAAAATGGATGAATCACAACTATAGATTCATACCTAACCCTAAGCCACTAAACTCTTTTTAAGAAGGAAAAAGTCCTAATTTTTTTTAAAGGAAGCAAGTGTACAAGGGGTGAATGAAAGAATTGAAGAAGCAAACAAAGGCAATTTGCAGAGCTTTCAAAGTGACTTAGTAGTAAGAGTGTATTTCAAAATTAGTTAGAGAAGAACAAAGGATAGAGAAGGATACATCATTATTATATCTAATTGTGAAGGATCAAGAAGGACATTGTGCAAAGTTGATCTATTATCAAGCAAGCAAGTACCAATCACAAGATCTATGCTGAGACATTTTAACAGGTGATTTTAGTTAAATCTCCTAGGTAGAGTAGTCCTAATAGGATATACCAAATCCTTTAATAGGGTTTTATTCCAAGTGAATGACCTAATGTCCTTTAACGAGGCACATTTATAACAGGGTGTTAAAATCCTCCAACAAGATGGGACTTAATAGTCTTTGTAAGCCTTTAATAGGGTAGGCATTTAATAGGGCAAACCATGATTCATAGTCAAACCATTGTAACCTTAATTGGCTACACTTTATTGTTGCAGGAGTAAAGATTTGTGGGTGTCATCCCCACCCTACTTTTACCTTCTCATTTGGAGGGTTTCTAGGTAATCATATCTGGTGTTATGTGTACTTACATGTTTTATATGCATTTACTTTACATGTTATTTCAGTTTATATATTGAATGCATCTAATGAATGGTGAAAGTTTAAAGGATCAAAGTTTAAACCTCTGATTCACCCCCCTCCCCCTCCCCCTCTTAGAAGTTTACCTTTTCCACTTGAAATTCCAACACCTCTTGCATATGGTCATTCAAATGAAGGCCAAAGAAGTAGTAGAAGCTAAGATCCTATAGAACGGAGATGAGCTATTGTTTGAATGAAAATTGAGCTTGTAATTAAAAGCTAAAATGATCTCGGTGGCAGAAGAAGGATTACAAAAAATAGAGAGAAAAGTAAAGGAGGAATGAAACAAGAATTTTGAACTACTCAAAGGCCTACACACTAACTCCCAAACAAGTGTACAAAGGAATGGAGTAGTTGCAGTTGTTGTTATGCAAAAGGCTTTCTCTAGTTACTTGGATAAATTAATAGAGAGGTCTACTAGCCATTAGAACAGAGTTTCAGATCTCCAATGGCTTAGTGGTTGTATACATGTGGTGATAGAAGAAACACAAGAGTAGTTGAGTGCAATCAAAGACTTGGCTAGAGAACACTCCAAGTAGCTCCTCTGGTACACCAACATCCATGTCTACAAACATGAGGAGCTCATTCCAATCATTGTCACTACCAAAGCCTATAAGGAAAAATTAGAGAAGGGGAAGAAAGAAAAATGATATTTCTCCTACTCTTTTTGTATTTTGATGTGAAATTATAACTGATAATTTGCTTCTTGCCATTTGTCATTTATGAGAAAATGAATTGATTTAGTTACTTTTTGTAATAGTTTATCCCAAAATCCTATATGTACTTGATTGAAAGATTAATGAAAGGTTGACTAATTTTTGGTGTGAGATACTTCATTTCATAGAGAAAAATTGAACATGTTTCATATCAATTAGTTATTGCTCCATTTCTTGTCTTAGTTAGAAGCATCTCTTTGAGTTGAATTGAATTAATGGACAAACATAGTTTTTCTCCCCTATTTAATTCAAAAAATCCAAGATAATCATAGTATTTTTTGGGTTTAAAAGAGATTCTTTCTAGTATTTTTTCTTAAGCTATTTCCTTGCATTTTAGAGTTGAAGGCATTTTGTTAAAGTATCTAATTCATATAAGTAGAATTTTTTACTGCATCATCAAATTTTGTGGGTTCATAAGAGGTGTGGATTCACAAATTTGGTTGGTTTTAAGACCTAAATCCTAACCTAAGTTAGTTCCTATCTAAGACTAACTTGGTTTTCCTCTCCTATTCTTTGATCAAGAACACACCCCATTTTAGATTTAGGAATAAAAAAATTCATTGCAAATTAAAAACTCAAGGGAGTTGTACCTATAAATTCATAGGGAAACTAGTCACTTAGTGTAGTTTCCCAACTATTGTAATCTGTCATTTCACAGATATTGGGCATTCAAAGAGTTAATTTAAAAAGGACAATATATTTACCAACAAGCTTATCCTCCATATAAACCTCAATATTAACCTTAACTTGAAATAATGTATTACTTTTAATCATGTTGAGGTGATTAACATACATGTTAGTACTCTTTGGATTACAACTAGGGTATCTCGTATATCTTCCCATGTTGTTTTTGTTGGCACTTCTTCTATGGTAAATGTTATAAATAAAGAACATATCTTTAGTAAATGACTACATCAGGATGTTTATGATTCATCTACTATGTGGTTTCAAACTTCTAATGGTTTTCTTTATCATCATCATGGTAACATAACTCTTCCTATCACACTTAGTGGTAGAGTTGTGTAAACTACATCTATGGTTATTCCTACTTTTGATCAATTTCAAGATTTTTATTCATATGTAGTCATTTACTAAAGATAGTCATTTAATCTTATGTAGTGCATGTTGCTAAGATTTTCTTCAAAGAGACAAACTTAAAATAAATGAACAAGTCCACTCACAAAAGAGCCAATGTACAGATAAACTTGGCCAAATAAGGATGAATATATAACCAAGCATCAAGCAAATGATAACTGAACATGCTCGACCAATATAACAATTGAAAAATATCAGCACTCGACACTCATAGGAACTCAACCGACATTGAATTCAAACTCGACTAACACTAGAACTCAAACTCAGTCAAATTTGTAACTCATCCAACACTGGAACTCAACAAAACAAAAAGACAAGCAAGAAAGAAAAGCAACCTAGGATGCTCCTATATCAGAAAACTAGGGTTGAAAAGAAATGATTCTCCTAAATCATGAAGGTGTCACAATTTGAGCTAAATCCAACACAAATTGAGAAATCTAGGTAGCATCTTCAATTGGTATGTTCTTTCATTTTACCAAATACTCATGGTAGTATTTGCCTCTTGTACTCTTGCTAACTCTTTGGTCCAATATCTATTCAATCTACTTCTTAGGATAAACACTTGGCATAATAGCTTCATCATCTACCTCATGATACTCATACAAACCAAAAACATTTAATATAGGAGATATATCCATTTCATCAAGTAACTCAACTTCATATGCATTACCATTATCAAACTTCCTCAAGATTCTATAGGGACCAAAATTCTTCATTTTCAACTTACTGTATGTACCGACATGAAATCTGCCTCTTTTCAAACGAACCATCAATTTATCACCAACTTCAAAAAAATTATGTCTTCTAGACTTCTTTGGATTCTCCTTATACTTATAATTACTTTTTTCCAACCTCAACTTCACTTCCTCATGAAAAGACTTCATGGCATTAGTAAATATTTTTCCTTCATCATTCCTCTTCTCTTTTCCAACAATATCCCTCAAATTTGATATACCTCTACAATGCATTCTGGTAACAATATAAAAAGGTGTTTTCCTAGTACTCCTACTCATAGAATTATTATATGAAAACTCATCCTTGTGCCAATACAATATCCCAGATACTCAGTCTATCCCAAACTAAAGATCTCAATAAATTACCCAAGCTTCCATTCACAACCTCTGTCTGTCCATTAGCCTATGGATGGAATGTAGAACTAAACTTCAACTCGGTATCTATTTTCTTCCACAAAGTCTTTCAAAAATAACCAACAAACTTACTGTCTTATTCAAAGAGAATGTTCCTTGACAACCCATGAAATCTAACAATCTCTTTGAAGAAAATCTTAGCAACATGCACTACATCTGATGTCTTCTTATATGGTATAAAATGTGTTATCTTATAAAATCTATCCACAACAACACATATGGGATCATACCCTCTTGTTGTCCTAGGTAAGCCAAGAACAAAATCCATACTAATGTCACTCCAATGTTTCTTAGGAACATAAATAGGTGTATACAATCTAGTATTCTGACTTACTCCTTTTGCAGCTTGACAAGTTCCACAACTATTTACAAACTTCTAAACATCCTTATACATTTGTGGCCAATAATACTTGTCTTTAAGAAAACTCAATGTCTTATTGATACCAAAGTGTCTAGCCAATCCAACAATGCTTTTCCTTGATCAAATTAACTCTCATAGAACTTCTTGGTATACACAATTAGATGCCTTTGAACAACATGCCTTCTTGAATAAAATACTCATCATACTTACTCAATTGATTTGATGATAGATTTGGTGCTTTGCACTCTCTCCACACCTTAGAAAAATCAAGGTCAATATCATACAATGTCTTCATCTCATCAAAGCCAAGAACTTCAACCTTCATCTTGGTTAATAAATAATGTCTTCTTCTTAATGCATTTGCAACTCGGTTAGATATTCAAATCTAATCCTTCATCACAAATGTGAAACTTTGAAAGTACTCAACCCACTTTATATGTCTTTGATTCAACTTATGTTGACTTCCAAAGTAATATAAAGCCTTCTTAACTCAACATAACTCCTATTGCACTACCACTTTCATCACACTCAACTTGAAATTCCTTATTGAAATCAAGTAAATCCAATATAGGTAACTCACCAACCTTTTGTTTCAAAGTCTCAAAACTCTTATCAAATCTATATGTCCACTTGAAATCCCTTCTATCTCATCTCATTGTCTCAATCATAGCATAAAAAATAGAACTAAAATTCTTTTTGAACTTTCTATAGATACTTTCCAAGCCATGAAATGATCTTACCTCTCCCACACCCTTCTCAGGATCCATCTTCAAACCATAAGCCAAAATCCCAACTCCCAAATGCACAATCTCCTCTTGCATGAATGAACACTTCTTCAAATTAAAAAAACAACTTTTTCCTACTTCAATCTCTATAACACTTGTCTAATGTGCTCAATATGTTCTTCCTTAGTCTTACTGAATATCAAAATGTCATGCAAATAAAAAATCACAAACTTACACAAGAGTCTCTTTAGAACTTCATTCATCAACCTCAAGAAATTACTTAGGGCATTAGTCAAACCAAGAGCAATAATAAACCATTCATACAAACCATCCTTTGTTTTGAAAGAAGTCTTCCACTCATCACCCTCTCTAATTTTGATCTAATGATGGCCCCTCTTCAAATCAATCTTCTCAAATTATTTTTTTCCACTCAAACAATCCATTATGTCATTCATCCTCGGCATAGGAAACCTAGATATTTCATTGTTATCTTGTTAATAGCTCTAGAATTAGTACACATTCTTCTTGGGTTTCAACACAACAAGTATAATACATGGACTCAATCTTTCTCTGATCAAACCTTTTTGCAAAAACTCCTACACTTGCATGTTAAGTTCTTCACTATCGATAGGTGTCAATCTATATGGTGCTTTATTTGGAAAACTAGCTCTAATAATTAGATCCATACAATGACTTATACTTCTCATTGGTGGTAAACCATTAGGTATATCTTATGGAACAATCTCCTTGTATTCATTAAGAAAATTCTCAATTTCTACTAGCACTCATCTTACACTATCATATTTTGTTGTCACTTGGTCAATAATTCCTTCTGCCACTTGCTCTTTTGTCAATCAACCATTACTATCAAAAATTGGTGCTCTAGGAATCATAGCAAAGAAAACTCTATTCTTTTGAAGTCATGTATTTTTCAAATTGTTTCCCATTAACCATACAAACTCTAATACTAGTACAATTTACCTCATCTGGATCTTCAATCAAAGGAAACATTTTCTTTCTTTCTTACATTCACCCAAAGAGTCTATTGATTCAATCTGTCATCATGTACAACATGTCTATCATACTGTCGAGGTCTACCCAATAGGATATGACAACAATACATAGGCATAATATCATACAAGAATTCATCAAAGAAGTTTCCAATATTGAATTTCACAACACAGTTCTCAGTCACCAATAACTAATATTCATCTTTGATCCATTAAATATGGTTTAGGATGTCTCAACCTCTACAACTGCAACTTTGTAACCAGCTTGTTTGATGGCAAATTTGTTGAACTATCATTGTTGATGATCACTTTGCAACATTTCCCAACCATCTTACATCTAGTTTTGAAAAGACTTTCCTTGAGACAGATTCCTTATCATCTCTTTTTCTTCTTACCTTCAATTTTTCTCCAGCTTCAAGTCCACTCAGTGAACCTTCAAGATCTTCTTGAACCACAACATTTTGGCCATTATTACCTTCATTCCTCCTTCCAATTTTTTTACATTCAAAGGCTCTATGGCCTTCCTCACCAAATTTAAAGAAGTTGCCACTAAATATTCCTCTTCTTCAATTAGCTCGGTAATAAATATCTTTCCTTGGTAAGAACTACCACATTTCCACTTAGCCTTGCCTTTGTCTTCATTTTTTCACTATGTTTTTCCCTTATCTTGCATAGAATTGTCAAATCTACCTTTTCCTCTATGAAATCTAACACCTCTACCTCTACCTCTTTGTTTAGGCTTTGTTTTCAAGATCTCCTCATCTTTCAAGGAATATCAATATGCTTCTTCCATGCTATCCAATTTTACAAAACTTATCTCATCTTGAATTCTAGATCTCAATCCATTCAGTCACCTTGCAACTTTCTTAACCTCATCATCAACATGTCTGAATATGATCTCCAATCTATGGAATTCCTCAGTGTACTCCTTCATAGTCATGTACTTTTTCCCCAAATTTTGCACCTTCCTCAATAGGTTCACTTGATAATCAATAGGGAGGAACATCTTTTTCAATTTATTCACCATCTTTAACCATGTTCATATCTTTTCTTTACCTTTCCCTTGTCAATCAATTTTCAAATGCTCCCACCAAAGTAAGGCATGACCTTTCAACTTATTAACAACTATCTTCACCTTCCTTTTATTATAAGTACCTTCAAATTCAAAGAGTTTCTCAATCTCAGAGACCCAATCCAACAAATTAGTGGTGTCCAATCTTCCATCATAACTTGTTACTTCAACAATAGCCTTTGAATGCACCCTAGATGGGACTCGCAATAATCTTTCCTCATCATATTCCACCTTAGGTTCAAGATTAGGATTTAGGGATCTAGGTGCTCCTCCATCATCACTAACATCATCAAGATGTACTCCTCTCCTCTGATTTGTCTACACAACATCTAATTTGGGTAAAATTTATCTCAACATGACCATAATAACATTATCAACATTTCCTCTACCTTGAACCATTTTGAATAGGCCCCTTCAAGATCATAGCCCTTTGCAAGTTATAGGTCAAACTCAGTTCTACCACCCTACAAGAAATATGAGCTAGGGTTCTACATGATCTAATCTCCACAAGGATGAACTAAGATCTGATACCACTTGATGCAAAGAAGGTCAAGTAATTAGGGCCATGGCACTCCTAACCATCAAACCACCTTGCTAAGTAAACACAATAGAAGAAAAGTACGAAGAACAACACCAAGAAGAGAGAGACAATAATATCTTATTGATTCATAAAATGATTAGTAAACATGACCGACCATGAGGCCTTTTGGGTTATAGTCAATAAAATGATCGGATATACATCAAAATACATCTAAGAAATACATATATAATTAGATATCCAGACTCTAGCTTGCTAACTTCTATGATTCTTCTACTTGTTCTCCACTCTAAAACCTACATCTAGACTCTCTGCTTGTCAAAATGACTTACAAAAGATTCTAGATCACCACATAGATAAGGTGGACCACATAATAGTATGCATGCATCCCAATACATGATCCTTATATTTAATGGACAACTTAAAATAAATGAACAAGTCTACTCACAAAAGAACCAATGCACAAAGAAACTCAACCAAAGAAGGATGAATACATGATTGAGCATCAAGAGAATCATCACCAAATATGCTCAGCCAATATAACACTTGGTAAATAGTGGTGCTCAACACTCACAAAAACTCGGCCAAGATTGAATTCAAACTCAATCAAATTTATAACTTGGCCAACACTAGAACTTGACAAAACAACAAGGTAAGCAGGAAAGCAAAGCAACCCAGGATGCTCCTGCATCATATTTCTTTCATCCAAGCTATGTCTTTTCTTCTCCAAAAATGTCTTAAATTTATTCATGATGGAGAAATAGAAACCTTTCTCCATATCCTTTATCATCTCTCCAGGCCTTATGATTTTTCCACTGTTGATTTTTTGTTTCCTTTTGTCAATAGTTCAACATCACCACATCCTAATCATCTATTTCACTCTTATCAATTTGTAGAAAATATTCATGAACTTAGTTTTTCTAAGCACAACCTTTCTTTAAGCCCACCAATTTCTCCTTTCTCAATATTTCCATCACCTACTTTGATCTCTTCCATTCCCCCTTCACAAGGAGATAATGAACCTATGGTAGTTGATTTTAATCCTTCTTGAGTGTCTTCCAAATTTAAACATAACCAATGTGCCCATAAATATCAAAAAAATTACAAGCTAGAGCCAAAGCTCACACTCAATTCTCAACATTCTTCATCCTCTCATATAACTTCTACTTCTTTTTCTCAACCCGTGATCAAAATTGGTAACGATAATATTTGTTTCTTGGATTCTTGTATGATTAATTTAGATGAATAATATAAAATTGATATTGTTATTGATTCTAACAATGATATGTATGCTAGTGATGGTGAATGTGAAACTATTGATATTGATATTGATTTTTCTAATATACTTTCTTGACAAGTAACACTTACTCCTAGTCCTAAACATAGTGATCCAACTTCTCAACATAGTCCTTGTTTAGAACCAGCTATTGTTCCTTCTATCATACTTGATGTTTTTCATCTTGTGTGTTTTCTGCCTTTCCACATTCTATAGACCAAGGTGGTGGGAGGTAGGTGATCTTCTTGAGTAGCTCTTGGTACATAGTGCTCTTTTCATGTTCTCCTTTTTTATAATGTTCTTCCATCATGATGTTTTACTCATTATATGTTATGTCTAGATTACTTTAAATGATCTTTGTTTCTCTATTGGCATAAGGTGATAAAGTGATCAAACATGTTATAATCATTATTCTATTTGTATCTCTCTTATCCTTCCATATGTCATTACATCTTGTGTTATACATGTGTTACTTTTTTGTAAATGTACCCTCGTGTAGTCTGTTTGGATGCTTATGATCAATGTTGATCCAATAACACTCTTCATTGTAACTCTTACATAAATTTTCTTCATTGTGTTTTAGTTATACTTTTTTTGGGGAATGATTATATTTCATATTTGACATAATATTATACATATTATCGTATGATCACATTGAATCCATAGTTAGTGGGGCCCTCTTGTGCTTTTTTTCTCATGTGTTTATTTCCCTTGTAGTGTTCTCTCTCAAGGGAATTTCCTAGAGGAAATGTCTCTAGTAGATGACTATAAACTTTGGTTAATGTTATTTCTCTCATTGAAGATCTTTTAATCTCTTTAACATGAGGGAATATACTTCACTCATATTGTACACATACACACATTATGACCCTCTCTCTCTCTCTCTCTCTCTCTCTCTCTCTCTCTCTCTCTCTCTCTCTCTCTCTCTCTCTCTCTCTCTCTCTCTCTCTCTCTCTCTCTCTACATTTTTTAATCCTTGTTTGGACTACCAAATAGTCCAAGAGACCTAACCCTCACATTTTTTATCCATCTTTGGATTAACAACTACTATGGCAAGATTAAACATTAACTATTTTTTCCTTCCTTAGATTAACAAAAAAATTGCAAAACTTGATCTTGGAATTTGCATGTTTTTTGATCCATTAAGGACACACACATCCTTATGCCTAGGTTGATTATGCAAATTCTCCTTTTTAGACACAGAGTTCCTAAAGGTTGAATCTTTTATGGATTGACTAACATGCCACACAAACTTGCTAGAACATTACATTTCATTTGTGATAGGTTGATTAGCATGCCATACACACTTTCTAGACCATTCAATGTCATCTCCTTTTTATAGTGTGGCTTTTAGGCATAGCTCACAATAAGGAACACAAACTTTATTGGGAAAGTTGATTACACCCTCTCCCTCTCTTTCTCTTTCTCTTTATCACTGAAATATCTCTTACTATGTTTTTGGAACTCATAAAGACTTAAGTCTTTTAGGGGCTTTGTAGTTTCTTTGAACTTCCTTGGTCATGATAAGATTATTGTTTTCTTTTGGTCAACTTTACTATGAGTATGGGTTAGGCTCATAATCCTAGTAAGGTGGGGGCTAAATGTATCATCTTAAAATGGAAGGACTTTTTATTTTAGAATTAAGCTCCCTTTCCTTAGTGAATTTATTATCCATGGATATATTTGTGCTTGAAATGGCTATATTTCCCACATTTATTTCTTTTATCTTGATACATTTTACATAACCCTGGGGACCTTAGAATTATGGATCCTAGGATTCCCTTGGGTATAGGTCAACTCAATTTGAACTATAATTGGGACCTATTATCTTTGGATCATGTGTCCTCCCAAGTTCCTCTTTTATTTTCTGGAATGATTCAACTGGTTCACTTTGTATTTTATCCCAAAACTAGTATTTAAGGTACAACTAGAGCATTTCCTCTTCACTAATAAGATGTGATAATAATAAAAGAGAGATCATAGACACATATTATCACACATAAAATATCTATGATCTAGAACATTAACATATTCAAGCATTCAAGGATTCATTTGGAGCATTTCCTCTTCAAGATCTAGCATCCATTATTGGTTATCACGGGAGGAGATCTACATAGCATCCATTCATTCATTAATTTTCTTCTTCTTACTTAAATCACATCTATCCATGGATCCATGATATGGTATTTGTTTAAATCCATTGTATTTGTGGAGATTTCTTACAATCACATTGAGATTTGGTATCAACGACATCTAGCATTGCAAAATCCTTCCTAACAAGGGTTTCATCAAGCAAGGTGAATTATTTACATTTTATCTTTCTTCCTTACATGATTTACATTTTATTTAATTTTAAGGTTGATTCATAAATATAGGGTTTGACAAAGGAAATCTCTCCCCTATTTTAAAAAGAATCATTTTTTCTTGTGTGTAGGTTCAGGGATAAAAGTTTAAGACACATATCTAGGTACCCTTTTCATAGAATTTTTGGGATCCATACAAGTTCAGACTCTAGTATACATCGACCTAGGTTGACCTATACCTCTAGGTGGATGTATACCCTCCATTGTAGCATATATGTCACCATAGGTCAACCTATATCTCAGGTACATCAATTCCTAGGTTTTATTTTTGTCATCTTCTTGATTCCATATCTCATCTATATTTGGTTATTCTTATTTCCACTTTGTCATTTTAGGCCTTCGAAGCCTCTTCCTATTTATATTCTCAAGGAAATTTGCATTATTATTTGTCCATTTATGCTTTAGATATAAATTATTTCACAATTAGGGTTGTACTTGTGTTTTTTGCATTTAAATTAATTAGCCTTAAGTAAGTTAATCAATCTAGAAATCAACACAATTTAATCAATATACATTCACATAACAAATCTAAGGTGAATTAACATTGCATGAAAGAGACTTTATTGCATAATTCCTTGGTGTAATTTGAATTTTGAATTAGCATAGCTTCATTTTACTTGGGTCTTGGTAATCTAACTTGAGTTATATTGAGATTTATGCCTAAAATCCCCCTTTTCTCTTATATTTAGTGTTAGGATGATTATCTCAATTGATACACATATTTATTGAGTGCTTCCACTTCTCCCTAATATGTGTTTGTGTGTGTGTGTACATACATATATATGTATACATACATACATATATATATATATATATATATATATATATATATATATATATATATATATATATATATATATATATATATATATATATATATATATATATATATATATATATATATATATATATATATACATATATAATACACACACACACACACACACACACACACACACACACACACATATATATATATATGTAAATATATATATATACTCATATATATATGTGTGTGTGTACATATATATGTATATGTATATATATGTACATATATATGTATATGTATATTTATGTACATATATATGTATATATGTATATGTATATATATATGTATATATATATATATGTACATATATATATATATATACATATACATATATACATATATATATATATACATATACATATATATATATATACATATACATATATATATATATACATATACATATACATATACATATATATATATATATATATACATATATATATATACATATATATATATACATATATATACATATATGTATATGTATATATATATATATATATATATATATATATATACATATATATAATAAATGTATATATACATATATATTGTTAAGTTTATAATTCTTTATTTTCTTCTTTTTTATCAAAAAGGAAATAATCAACATCTTATGCCTATTGCATGAGAGCACTTGATTTTTTAGGGGTTATTACTAACTTTACTTAAAGGTGATGCATTCTCTTTTGTAATGGTCCTCATGATAAAGTATACTTAGTGAGTTTCTCTTTCTGCTATCAATATATCTTAGCCTAGTTGAAATAAATAGTTGGCCCATCAAAGTCTAACAAGTCTTGTAAACCTTTTTGATTAATAAAAGGTTAGCCTAGGATTATCTTATAGTTTAAAATAGAAGAATTTTAGTAAGAAAATAATAGCATTAATATTTTTTTAATGTATATTTCATGGTTAGTAATTCTTAAATAAGCATTAAAAATTTCATATTAGGGGGAAATCATTTTTAAATATTTTTTAATTAAACTCGAAATCTTTTATAGATAAATTAGTTGATGAATTGGATTCCTACCCTTGAAAATAAATAACAAACTACAAGTGACTTCACTCACTTTTTTAATCATTAGTAAGCAGTCGAAGCCATGATTAATTATTATTATGTGTTGTTATTAATTATTATTATTTATTAAGCTTGAGTAGATTAGAACCCAAGACCTCCTAAGTAAGAGGTTCACAATTTTACCATTGTGTTGTAGACTCTTGCCTTACTAAAATCACTTTTTAACATATGGAGAAACCATTTTGAAGTCAAATTTGACCTCACTTTAACTGACTTCCTCTAGAAAGAAATCCTCTTCTAAATAGGATGGATTTGCTAACAATATAATCTTTAACATTGTTGCATAAAGTTGAGCTAACTCCATGACACATCTTCCCTTTATAGTTAATGAATACCATTTTTGAATTGCATAATATCTTAATACAATTTTTTATTTTAACATCCATCAGAGACATGGGAGAAGTAAAAAATGCTTGTAAAAAGACCATAGGAAGGATAAGGTACCAGATAAATAAATCCATACAAGCAATAATTCACACCCTTTACTAGAATGTCCAACTCTAGTAGATCTCTTGTATCCCTACCAACAACACTAGTTTAGTATTCTAAGCCAAATTTCAAAGAGCAATATAAAATATAATGTTTATGCTTTGCATTCAACCACTAATTGTCTTTGCCCATTTTCATTTTTCCTATAGGCATGATGACCACCCAAAATAAGTTTAATCATTCCAAGGTCTATTTCTCATAATTAGGGGGCCACTTCCAAAAGATTTTACTTTCAACCCTATATCTACATCAATACCCAAAGAAAAGTGTTAATATACCAAAATACATGCATATGTGGATTGTTAACACTTAAGGATTATAAGGGAAAAGGAGACCAAGCCAAACAACTAATAATATATATTATTTAATAAACATGTCATCTAATAGAGATGTTGAAAGGTTTATTGAGCCCACTAGAAATCAAGCTAGTGTCTCAATGTCATGAGAAATGAAGTTAGATTGTGCCATGAGTTATTTTGGTGGATTGATACTGATTAACCCTTTGACTCTTAGCAGACCAAATCTCAAACAAGCTTGCAACTTTGTTGAAATGGATAGCATTTAGTCCTTTGACTATCAACTAAAGAAATCTCAACCCAAGACTTGTACTTCCATGTCAATTAACTAAACAATTTATTTAAGTTTGATATTAAACCCTCGAATAAATAATTTTAAAATTGATGGTATGCACTTATAGTAAAAAAAATCAGTTAACAAATAATATATGAACTAGAGAAATATCATGTTTTTAATTAATATTTTAATGAATAGAAGATGGGGACCAAGTCAAAGATATTAGAGATATTGAAAGGTTTTAACTAAACCTGCTAGAGATCAAGTTAAGACATCAATTTTGTAAGAGATGAGGTTAGATTGTGCTATAGATGACTTTGGTGGAAAGAGTACCACTTAATCCTTTGACTCTTGAAAATATATAACAACATGGATACCACTTAGTCTGTCGACTTTCAATCCAAGAAATTTCAACCCAAGATATGTACTCCCATATCAAATAACTAAACAATTATTTAAGCTGTTATTAAACCTCACAATAAATGCAATTTAATAAAAGTTTGATATTAAACCTTGCTATATATAGAAAAATAAACAATATATACTTATAATAAAAACTCAAATTAATAAAAAGTACATAAACTAGAGAAATATCATGTTTTCAATTAATGAACAGTACAAGGAGACTGGCTCCAAACACTCCTGATCACACATTGTGAAGCTTTCACCATTCTTATTTGTCACACAAAATTGCAGTCTTTATTACAGAAAAAACTGAATCATTCATTCACAGCCTTGAACAAATCTAATAAATCTTCTTTTATTGTGGGATGAAAGTGAAAAGTCCCCAAAAAGGATTGAGGCATTACGATATAAGTGAGAAGCCCGTTTTTCTTTCACAGTTGTTGTTTGCAAGCAGCGAAGATTGTGGGGTTCATTAATGGTTGGAATGTTGAGGAGAGAGGTCTGGCATGTTCAGAGCTCTGAATCTCCATTAATGGTGTCGGCATTTCTCAAACATGGCATCGCCTTCGCCTGCTAAAAAGACACGGGCTTCATCACTCGTCTCTGCTCTGCTCTGCTCTGCCATGAAATGATGAAATTCTTCGTCATCTTCATTAAATCTGATTTGGGGATGCAGAAGAAACCCCATTAATCTGATTTGGGGGAGAAATAGATTACATCTGCTACCAATGGACAACTACCAATTTGACAACTCCAAGGTAAATTCTGCTTGCAGACCAGACTGTCTGTTCATAATTGGTCAATTCCCTTTTCTCTTTGCAGAGTTGAAACTCAATTCTGTTGGCCGTTGAATCGGTGGGTAGTGTTGTTATTAATAGCCCCATTTTTTCTCCTTCTGTAATTCAGTAGTCCAAATTTGTCAAGTGCCTAAAAGACAGAATGGAAAACTGTAAGATCAACCCCCACATAACAAAAGCACATATATATTGGGAAAACATCTGAGCTTGTAAATAATTATTTAGTTGTGTGGATATAGGATTTTATTTTATTTATTTATTTGTTATTCAATATGGGAGCATGTGTGTTATGGTTGAATGTCTACGGCTAATAATCAAGGACTAAGGAGTATCCAGTTCACTGAATTCTCCCGGAACCTCTATGTAGGATTTTTAAGATGTAAGGTATATATGAAATTTAAGTTAAAATGATGTGAGGAGAAGATTTGATAATTAAGCATCTTAATTTTGTGGTTTTAAAGAGTTTGTGTGGACTATTGAAATATTTGACAAGTCATTCTTATAACTTATAATGTGAGGTTTCAAAGTCAAATCATTAATAGCAAAGTTGGCTTGGGCTATGTGTTTTCTTTTGAGTGGTCTCGTGTTAGACACTAAGGCTCAAACTCTCTCAAAGCACAAGTTTTGTGGGTGATTATGTACATATGTAAGTTACTTTTGCCCAAGTTGGTCCCTTCTTGGCCCCAACATGACAATAAAAGCAATGTAAGGTTGATTGGATGTAGTGTCTTCGGCTAAGACATAGGGACACTTCTAGTGTGACCAAAAAATAGTATGTCAGAAAATCTAATAGCTGAACACTTTAACTTTGTGCTTTTCAAAATCTTATATTAAAAATTTCAGTACTTGACAAATCATCTACTAGTAACTAAGGTCTCAAAGTCATCAAATATGATGCTACATCTAAATGTTTTGTTATTAAAATGTCTGAAAAGGTTCCCATAGAAAGGTTAGTGTGGAGTGAGTTATATTTTGTTGCTGCACATATGTAACATCACTTGATTTGTTTCCTTCTAAGATTCTTCAGGTCCTGTACAAGGGAGTCACAGTCTTGACATTTACTTGTGGCTTTTTTAATGGGCTTATCCTATATAGAAGGAGGGTTAAAGAAATCATCCATAGTTTTATTTCCCTTCACAAGAGGAACACAAAGGGAGGTGGTAGAAGTATCTTTGATCACAGGCTGAGAGGGGAGGTAGAAGTCACAAAAGAGGTGTCCTTGAGGTTCTCAATGTCTCTTTTAGTAGTGAAGTCCATAATGTCCATTTAAAACTAGCTAACACATGTGTCATATCTTTGCTACTAACAATGATATCATCATCTAGGTTGGCCTTTCCACTCTTTGACTCCGAAATATCTTCCTCTTTTTTCACATATTTGATCTTAATCACTTTTTGTTTTTTGCCTTGACCCAATCCTCTTAATTTTATCACTCTCCATACGCCCAAAACTCGAATCCTCTTCCACATTAAAAGTTCTATCATCCATTTGCTTCCTCCTTGGATTGGAAGTGATCCTGTTAGAGCAGTTGCGGCCATCTCCAAGCACCATATGTGAATCACCAAGGTCAATAGGGGGGTCAAGTTTTTTCTTCTTCTTAGAGGCTATTTAAGTTTGGTCTTTCTTATTTTTCTTACCACTAGCAAAAGGGCTAGTGGCATGTGGCACCTGAGGGGTAGGGTTAGTCAAACAATCCATAGGGTTAACAAAATGAGTTGTATTAGCAATATGGGCTTCTTCAAGGACAATATTGGGGTGTGGGGGGGGGGGGGGGAGGGGAAGAATGATGAAAATTATAAAGTTGAAGGCTCAAGCCTTGATGGAAGATGACAAAGTTCTTCCCCAGACTCCTTCTCTCTCATGCACTTCCATGACTAGGGCTTCAATGTATTGGAGGAGAAAAAATGGAATGGAATCAAGATCATGGTATGGAAAATGATTTAATAGAGGGAAATATTACTTGTAACTAACACCAAAGCAGCCCTCCAAGGTAAGGTATTTCATGATAATAAAACATACCATGTTCTAGGGTTTGGGGAGTTGTTCCATATCAAAGCCAATGCAAAGTCTAATAGGAGCTTTCTTGGCCTCAAAGAATCTATTGAGGGTAGTCTTGTCCAACACCTTTGTGACTCTTTTTCATTTTCGTCCCTCAATTGAAAGACCAGTGGCCTATATAATGACATCCTCATTAATTTCAAAATTCATCCCATCAATAATGACCTTTCTCTCATTCCAAGAGTTAACTAGCTACATAGAATATGCCTCTTCATAGCCCTCCATGGCCTCCATAAAGGGAAGAGTTCCTCCTTCAATTAGCATCCAAGAATAGGGGTCCTTTTTCAATTCATCCTCAATCTTACTAGGCTCTATTCTAACCATATCACCCCCCATCTCTAGGTTAGACACATAGTTCTCTCAAACCTCCAATGTGATAGCAGGGAGAAAACCCAGAAAAGTATAGATTTCAACAAGAGGCATTGCTTCTCAATTTTCAAAAATGATGAACTCCAATTGAGAAAATGACTGAAATGTTATGGAAATAAATATTTTCACTATAATAATTATTTAGTAGGAGGCTATGATGAGTCACATTTCAATGGTACAAAGCCACTTGTGAAATGGTCATCCCCTCCAAAAAACACATATCAAAGTCTTATTAACAATCATGCATTGTGGAGAGGGATAGTTAATTATCACCGTAATTAAGGAAGTACAGTTGATAATATTTGATAGCATCACACAAAATCATTTATGTAACCATCACATAATGAGGAAAAGAAATAAACTTAATGTTTTCCGAAAATTCCTGACAAAGCCGAATTTGAATCACCTAGAACTTTGCCAAAATAATGACCGCCCGATGGATCCAATAACAATTTATATTCATTTCTAACATCAAAATATAATGGGGTCAATACCCTTTTACTGATTTATATTCACCATGGGAAAGTTATATCATATTGTGAATGCTAAAAAGACTAGTTTGGATCCTTGGTCAATGATTTTACACACACACACACACACACACACACACACACACACACACACACACACACACATTTCATCATCAATTTGGATTCACCATCTCTATCTCATCATCACTCAATATATTTCTATCTCTCTATCACTCCTTATTGATTTCTCTCTCTTTCAATATAATTTATCATCTTTACCTCTCCCCATATCTATATATTTATCTCTTCCATATCTATCTATCTGTTAATCATCGATGTTTATTCACCCCTCTCTTTCTCTTTATACCCCACATCCTTGGTCTCCATCTCCACCTCTATCTTACTTTGTATCTTTATATGCTTACCCCCCTGTCTCTCTCTTGAATACATAGTATGAGTCTTTTACTATTTGTAACATAAAAATCAAGTATTTGTTTATTAACATATAGCATTAATTTTTTGGATAATTAATGAATATATATTGATTGCTCCTAATTTTAAATGTCACTTTAGGGAAAATGAAAGAGGAACCTTCAAGAATAACCTTCTAGAGGGCTCAAATTAGATCGACACAAACCAAATGATGGATCCAATTTATTTTCCAAGATATATATTCATCGGATCTCTTTCTATAAGATTATTTTCCCCCTTATTGTTATGTTATTGATTGATTTAATTATGTGTTTATTTAGTGCAAGTAGATTGACCAATTGAAGTGCAAGTATTGTAAAACACATAAAAATAGAGTACTTGAAAGCATCATATCTTATACATAAAATTAAGTAGTATGAAATAAAAAGTGAGAAACCAAAGTCACCTTGAGGATCAATAGAACACATCACTTCAAATCTAAGAATTAGGTAGTTAATAGTAAGAAAATTTGAAAATGTTCAGGTCTAGGACTTGAGAACTTATATATGAGAATCTAAAAGTTTGGAGGCCTCTATATAAGGATGACATAGAGGTTAGAGACAACCTAGGCCAAGGGAAAAAAAATTGTTGGAGGAAGTGGTGGGTGGGGATCTTGCATTGTTCAAACCCTCATTTAGTAACTAACCTTGAAATGAAAATGTATGTACAAGCATAAAAAATGTAAATATTCGCATCACTTGTTAAATCTCTATCGATGGATTTGGATTCACTATCTCCAAATATGTATAAATTTTTCTATGAAGATATATATAAGAAGTAGAATGATAATGTAGGATGTATCCAAAAATGAAATAGATATATAAGGTCCAATTATAGATCATTGAATGTAAGTATAATCATGAATTCTTGAATGTTTGTGCAAGGTGAATGAAATGTGGATCTTCTTCCTTGACGGAAAACTCCACTATCTACAATGTGTAGTGCCTACCCTCATTCACATCTTCTCTGGACATATTATTGCTATTGTTATCAGACTTTGATGGACTAGTTTTATGTAGATGGATTAGTGGTATTGTTTTGACACTATTAGACATTATGTTATGGATTTAGTTATTATATGATGAGATCATTTAGACTTCACATTTCATGTGTGTATGATGATCATTATATCGTTTTCAGTTACTGCTGATGATTGGTTAGACGGTTGATTATTTTATGTGTTTTATTATGGATACTTACCCCATACTTGCATGTGTATGGTGTGCATGTTTTCTTATTGTATGGCGTTTCTGATGTGGTTAAGGAAGGGAGTCGTAGTCACCTGCTTAGTCGGGATCTACACGATGCACCACTTCCTGCCATTGTCTGTTTAGCTTAGCACTATATATATATATTGTATGTACATGCATGGCTTTTCTGCAGGTTGCAGGTACCGGGTATCGACTTCCCTGAATTGCCAGGATGAGCGTACCCTATTATACTATCTCAATGATAAGAGAGGGGAGATAAATTCTCAAGTCCAAATCCCAAACCCTAAAACCATTTGTCCTAGTGAGTTAGGACAAGTATCTGAGTTGAGTACCCACTGAATGTGTCGGATGATATATTTTGTGATTTTTAAACTTTTAGACTGATTTCGTATGAATTGTCCTATGATGGGTTTTCATATTTTATCATGAAGGTCTATGGTGAATTTTCTATTAACTAAGTTTTAATAAATAGATTTAATTAATAAATTAATTATTTGAGAGATTAAATATCATGATTTTTGATATTTTGATTATAATTAATTCAAGGAGAATTAATTGAGAGAAAAGAATTAAATTAAAAGAAAATTAGAAATTAAAATAAATAATAATTATAAAATATTAATAAATTAATAAACAAATATTAATAATAAAAGTTATAAAAATTAAAATAAAAGTTATGAAGATTAAAGTGGGAGTTATAAATATTTAAATGAAAATTAATTTAAAAGTTATTGGAGTTATAAGTTTGCATAGGAAATAATGCAGTTCCCTATTTTTCATGTGTCAACAACACGGGGGTTAGTGCATCAATTAAGCACATGGTGTCTACAACCCTAGGGCTTATCAAAAAGGTTGAAAATAGGTCCATGCTTAGTTGGCGATATCTTCCAGCTGATTCTAGAAGCATTCTAGGGTTATCTGAAAGCTCTTTATATTCGGGCATTCCTTAATAGCTTGGGATATAGCTGGGACATAGCGTGGATAGTATGGTTAGCATGGAGAATAGTTGAAGCATTGGAGGATTCGGGAAAATTCTGAAGAAGGGGAGCTTGCTCTACGGGTTGTCTGAGGATAAGCGAGTTAGCATCAGAATCCAGGTAGATTCTTGTGATTTCATTATAATACTTCTGCATCTTGCTTTCTCCTGTCTTCTTCGTATTTTCGATATGTCTTCATTGTGCATTTTCAATTTGGGCAATTAAGTTTTATTTAAGGATTCTATATGCTTAGATCTAAAATTAATACGGACTAGGGTTGCAATTCATGGACAAACCCATTAGAATTAGTCATCAGAGAATTTTTAAAAGAACAAGTTTCATAGAGAGGTTCTGAAAATGAAAGCTTGTGTTTTTATAAACAATCTGAGATTCTGTATATTATATATATACATATATATATATATATATATATAAACATAATCCTTGTTATATATATATATATATACATACATACATATATATATATATAATATATATATTTATATAATCACAACCTTATTATGGCGGAATCACAACTTATTAAATCGCGTTGCGATTGTTTGATAAAACAAATACTAATGCATGTTTGGGTGGGGGTGGAATCGCACCTCGTACTCGTGCTTTAAAGGGGCGTGCAGTACCTGCTGCGCAGTGTACCCGCGACTGTATTAGTCGCAGGATACCTGCGGCAAATGTCACCATAGTGACAGCCGACGGCATATTCGATTCGGCTTTGTTCTAAGGAAACTTTTTTATTCGATTTCCTTTATGAATGGAAATTAATAAAAATTTGGTTCCATTTTTTATAAAATGCAAAAAAAATAAATATTATATTATATATGTACGCATGTATATGTTTAAATATATATATATATATATATATATATATATATATATATGTATATGTAATATATATATATATATATATACATATATATATATATATATATATATATATATATATATATATATATATATATATATATATATATATATATATATATATATATATATATGTTATTAAAAGATTTAAAGTTGATAATAAAAGATTTATAAATTCATCTCTTTTTAATGGTGAATAGTTTTGTAATTTTATAGTTTTAACTATTATGAATTAATAGTTTAAGATTATAAGATATATGAAGCATATGAAAATTAAGTTAGTGGAAACGTCTTTTAAATGTTATAATTGGAAATTGAAGTTTAGAGGGAATTTTTAATCCATCCAAAAAATTAATACATGGAAAAACGTAGGAAAATGTTCTTCCTCTAAACTTGGGATACAAAAACTGAGATTTGGCATATGAATTCAAATTTGAAAACTTAGCAAAACCAAAACATGTGTTTACATTGTGTATTCATTATGCTAATGTTTTGGGTTTTGGATTGACTAGTGTTGACTGGTATAGGACGTCTACCAGAGGCTTGGGGGTTATGTGAATGTAATGTCTTGATGATGTTTTAATCTCGATCTTTATAAACCCAACCATGATTATGTGATGGAATGCTCTATGAATTGGTTGTGAATATTGATTGTTATAGTTGAGATTCTTATGTCTGGAACCCTTGACTTAACCACTATTTTGGTCATCGATCAGTTATCCTTGGATATATTTTAGTCGCCATGATGGGACTAATATGTGGATTTATTATTGATGATGTCATGATGTGACATGTTTGACTCAACCATTTTGGAGTCTTTGATCAATATGATTTTGAGATATATTTTGGTTATTGAGAACCAATGGATATTTTGATTATCAGTGATACTTCAGTTGCCAATAGAGAGCTGTTGTGTTCATGATTTTCTATGGATGTTGCTCATGGTGATTTGATGCTTTTATGCATAATTAATGATTTTTAATTATGGATATTTGTTGATCCTTATTATGGTGATTTTTTGGACTTTCTTTATGATTATGATATCATGAGCATTAGGGTAGGATATCTGCATGTAGTGTTGGGAAGTGGCTTGCAATGGGGGCCGGGGCCCTAAGAGGATGCCAGGGTAACTCATTGTAAGTTGGATTAATAAGTGATAACATTCACACACTTAATACTAACTGAATGAACCTAAAAAGATAAGAGTTTTTGGTTCTCGCCCATGCCTTGAGTGCTTGTATAGGCTAGGATGGGAGTAGAGAGAATGCATGGTTGTGACCTTGCATTCCATAGTATGCCTTGTCAATATGAAAGGATACTAGTGGCCGCATGAGATCTGTATGGACTCGTGGAGTTTAGCTAACTGCCAGGGTAACTTGTACGAGATAAATGCGATGACACTTTCCCGCTTGCATAGTAGGTTCCTACATGTCATTGTGTGCCTCTGGGAAGTAGATGTCTGTTTTGTGATTGGAACCTTTGAGTTAGTATACTTTTAGGATTCCTGGACTTTAGAGTCATGTGCTATTTGGTTTTGATAACCTGTTTGGGACTTGAGATTATCTCCATAGCACGGTGGGAGTGGACCACTTAGGTACCACGCGGTCGGGTGGTAGTGTATTTTCCACTCTTATCATTTGAGATTCACTGAGACTTTGTGGTTAATGCGTCCTTCGTGATGGTGGATATGTATCCTTTCATTGATGATTAGCACATGTTAGATGATGATATCTTATACTTTAATTTTTATGTTAGTAGGATGTTTAGGAGTGACATTCCTACTATGATAATACCGATGATCTCTTCGGTGCTTGGAATGTTACACACGGAGGGATGGCTAGGATCCACGATGGTCTAATGATGCTATTAACGGTTGGGAGGAACCGTGCACTTAGTTTATTTATTTGATCTTTATGATAGATGTAAATGACTTTTATGATGATGTATCATGAGTATCATGTGATTATCTTTACTTTGATGTATCATGGATTAGAATAGGATGATGTACCTTATTCTACATATGTATATTCTTTTAAGCCTTCATACCCTGTGATATGTACAGTGGATGAATGAGCAGTTGGATATGTAAAAATTGAACATTGGACTTATCATATTATTTCATGTGGACGTTGTACTAGATGGATTCATGTAAGTAATTCACGTTAAGAGGATCTTAAAGAATGTAATGTGTTGTATATGTTAAGTTTACTCTTTAGATGGACATTGCTATTGCTTCCGTTATTGTGCATAAGTTGTATGTGGTAATTACTTTCAAAAAAAAAAAAAAAAATGCTACCAATTTTAGTGAAATACTAGGTTAATTCTTTGGATCCCTTGACGGGGCATTACACAATGAATAAATAATCTAGGTCTTAAGAAGAAAGTGCATAATTAATGACTTGGAAATGAGGACCTTCAATGAACCCTTGCTCGCTTGGCTCAAACTCCTTGAATGCACCTTGCAAATTTTCTTGAATGAATGATTACTTTAATCGATCTTGCTCTTGATAGCATAGTAATGGTAGATGGGTAACTTGCATGAAAATGTACTGCATGAGATCATAATAATTAACTACTAAATGAAGAAATTAACAATCATTTTATTCTGATTTTAGAATGAAAATCAAAAGAGTCAACTCAAATAGGTGATAAATTTTTTTTTAAAATCTCCAAATTAGCCTAGGATTTGAGGGAAAATTACTTAGGTAAGGGATGATCTCAACCCTCACAAGGGAGTAGCTAGCGATGATATCATCCCCAATTCAAGGGTAATATAAAACTTCAACCCTCACCTGAGGTTTTCTTAGCCTCAAGATGACTATCACAATCATCGAGAAGGAAAAATAACATGTCCAATAATGGGCAAGAACTTAAAGGAAACTAATAGTTCAAGCATAAATGCATCCATAGACTTAAGAGATCACAAAAAGGTCTTTAAAATAAAGTGCACACTTTGTAAGATAGCACAATAATGAATTTTGATTATCTTTCTAATTCAAAAAATAGTATTTTAGTCATGTTGGGATTCATGTATATGAACACATAGTTGATTCAAAGCTATAGCTTGTCTAATGAGACCCTTTTTAAAAAACATCATTGTTAAATGGAGGTATAACTTATGAAAGTTATCATATTCTAAATTCCTTACTATTTGACCTCATGTACTATAGAAAATTATGAAAAAATAGACTAATTCTTTTTCCTAATTGAATTTTCACACCTCTTTTGGGTACCCATTTCATATAGAGGTGCAATTTTTAGTTTCTATTAGATGCCCTAAACTTTATCAACTACATTGATATGGTCAATATTTTTTCACAAAGATATCATCACAAATCATTAATTCCTAAATCTAAACTAGAAAATTGTTGATCTCAAATTGGTTTTGACTAATGAGTGTCTACACACTTATGTCATTTACTTAGTTCATGTCGAACAAGTAATACATGTTGAGAACAACATGTGTAGAATAGAGCATGCCGAGTCCATAGTGAGTGTCAAGCCACTCATGTGCTGAGTCACTCAAGTGTTGAGTAAATAGTGTATGCCGAGTGATTCAAGAGCCAAGCAAGCAGTGCATATTGAGTGATATAGATGTCGAGTATAAGTGAAGAATTGAGTATATGTGAAGCATCAAAGACTTTAGATGTCGAGTGACACAGTTTTGTTATAGTTGTTTTTAATGGCACAAACAACTATGTAAACCATTTTTAATGGCATGAGGACAACCTAGTGAAACATGGAAACAACCTCCAAGCTGTGGGACTTGAACTGTAAGGTTGAGTCTTCGGAGAAGGCCAAATTCCTCTTACTATCAAGGTGCACCTAACTCCTCTTGGAGAGGAAAAGGGAGAAGGAAGCATGAAAGAAAATCTACCTAATCTAATCTAAAGAGGTGATGCACCAAAATAGAGTGTTCGGACCAAACTCTGCCCATATATGCACTATAGAACCAGAATGAAACTAAGGATAAACACATTCAGACTTTCTTTAATCTAATAATCACATGCAGATTAGAAGACCAAGATGAATGACACAAGGAAAAAGAGATTCACTTATATTATCATTGACAGGCCAAGGAGATACAGTCATGTAGATTAGAGATCTCTACAAAACACCAGTGAGAGGCAAAGAGCTCTTGCACTTTCATAACAATGGTTGAAGAAGATAAGATAGAAAATCATGCAGTTTAGAGGCACAGGGGAATTTACACTAAGAATCTGCAGAGCAATAACAGAGAAAACAGAGAAAGGTCAACCTCTCCAAAATTCACAAAAATTTCCTTTATAGTTCAGTCATAACTGAGATTTCCTCCAACTGTAATTACTTCACAACAACCGGCCATTAAGTCCTGTAGAGAAAAATCATGGAGAAAATCTGATCTGAATATATCTTTTTGGTACCATGAAATCTGGTTTTTAACTAAAATAGGGCCTCAAAAAGATAGAGGCGGCACTATAACTGTGCCCTGATCAAGTAGATGGATTAGATCAGGGTGGTAGAGTGTCTTTGCATGCTTCACATTCACTTCTAGTGGTTGGAATCAATCATAAGATCGGATGCGTGTAAAACCTCGATTTCTTATCATTTTTGGTGCATGAATCAACAGAGTCAGTGAGTCAGCCGAACACTGTAAGAGAAACAGGCCACATGGACCAATTAGTTCATTTCTTTATGCCACCTTGTAGGAGTCTTACATGGTTGACCATCTCTTTTCATTACTAACTGCGCCACCTTGCAACCTTGACCGCAACAGTCACATTAATTGCCAGCTGCTAATCGCTACTGCCTCCACCAAACCCATTGGGACACGTGTCACCGAGGTGCTATGTCACTATGCATATCCTCCAAGAAATTTCCCATAGTGAGATGGTGCCCACCGTGGATTTAAATTGATCTGACGATCGTGAAGACTCACTATATTACTACGCTATCTCCTTAAAACTTATGGGCCCACGAAACACTTGGCAACCACCTAGCACAACCTAACATCCCTGGCATCCTCATCTTGGGGAGACCTAGCCCCATTGATCCATGTGGCACAATGGCCCTATGTCACTATGGGTAATATCCTCGTAGCTTTCCATAGTGAGATAGCGCCCACCGTTGATTTTCCTTAGATCTAGCAGTGAGCAAGATGGATCTGACCTATCAGTATACCAACCAATAAGAACTGGCCATGTGCCAACTTGTCTGAAAATCCTCATTTGTGGCGCACCAAGTAAAGCAGGACCCACATTTCTTCTGATGTTTCTACAGTATTAATTTTTGTCTGGGCGCTATGTCACCAATGGCGAGGAGCACAGGTTTTTCGATAGCGCCATAGCACCCACCATTGATCTAGAAAAAATTGGCGTCAGAGAAATAACAAGGAAAAGGGAGGACCCACCTAACACGTGGCCAAAAGGTCCTATGTCGCTATGGCAAAGCAACGTGCAACTTCCCATAGCGAGATATAGCCAGCCATAGATATCCTAAGATCTACGGTGGGGACTGTGGGCCCGCAGAAACAAACCTAGGAAATTAGGAATATCATAAGGTTCGATCTTTTAATTTTCTCGATATTCTTGGGATGTTTTAAATAACATTAAACTAGGAAGTGACCGTTGGGTCGGCAAGTATTTAAAATTCAAATATTTGGTGAGGGGCACAATATGTAACAGTACCCACACATACAAAAAAAGTGAGATAGAAAAAATTGTTGAGGAAATGCTAGAAGCAGGAACTATTAGGCATAGCCAAAGTGCTTACTCCTCACCTATGGTGATGGTGTGTAAGAAGGAAGAAACTTGGCACATGTGTCCATATTATAGAGTGCTCAACATGTACACCATTAAATATAAGTTTCCCATTCTAATCATTGATGATTTGCTAGAATAAGAGGAAGATATTTGTAAGACAACATTTCAAACTAATAAGGGTCATTATGAATTTTTGGTGATGCCATTTGGTCTTACTAATGCACCATCTACATTCCAAAGTTTGATGAATTCCATTTTTAAGAAGTTCTTGAGAAAGTTTGTGTTAGTATTTTTTGATGATACATTAATTTATAGCAAGACTTGGGAAGAACATTTACAGTGTGTAGATCAAGCATTACAATTACTCAAAGATCATAAACTCTATGCTAAGTCATCCAAGTGTGCTTTTGGTTTTAAGGAGGTGGAGTATTTGGGAAACATAGTTTCACATGAATGAGTAAAGGTGGACCCTAACAAAATTAAGACTATCATGGAATGGCATATTCCAAAAGCCATTAAGAAGTTGAGGGGTTTCTTGGGATTGACTGGGTACTATAGAAGATTTATGAAGAATTATGGTCATATAGCAGCACCCATCACCACTCTATTGAATAAGGATTCTTTTCATTGGAATGAATCTGCTAATGTAGCATTTGAGAAATTGAAGAAGGCTATGTGTACACCTCTAGTGCTTGCCACTCTAGACTTCACCAAAGAATTAATTGTGGAATGTGATGATTCTGGAAATGGGATAAGAGCAGTTATCATGCAAGAAGGTTGACCGATTTCTTTTGAGATTTGTCAATTAAAAGGTAAAAATCAGCTCAAACCTATTAATGAGAAGGAAATGCTAGCATTCCTTCATGTAGTTAAAAAAATAGAGGCCTTATTTAATGGGTCAACACTTCAAGGTTTAGATAGATCATGATAGCCTAAAATTTTGTTTTGCAACAAAGACTATCTTCAGAAGAGAAACAAAAATGGTTCACTAAGATGTTGGGATATGACTTTGAAATAGTATACAAGAAAGTAAAGGAAAATATTGTGGCTGATGCACTTTCCAAGAAGGATGAAAAAGATGAAGCCTTATTGTGTGCCTTTTCAATGTTACAAGAAAATTAGGTGGAAGAAGCCAAAGTAGAGTGGAAAAATGATGTTGCAACAAATAATCTCATCCAACAAGTAAAAAGTGACCCTAGTAGTTCAAATAAATTTTGTTTAAAGGGGATATTCTTTGGTATAAAGAGCAGTTGTATCTCTACAAGAACTCCACTCTTAAACAAAAGATTCAAATAGAGCTACATGAGTCCCCAATTGGTGGTCATTCAAGATTTTTTAACACATATCATTGGTTAAGTGAGATTTTTTTTAGAAGGGCTACAAGGTGATGTTCAAAAATTTGTGGCCAAATGTTTAGTTTATCAAAGAAATAAGGGTGAGATAGTTCAGACACCAGGTCTCTTGCAGCCATTACCTATCCCTAGCCAACAATGGGAAGAGGTATCCACAAACTTCACCATAGGGTTTCCCAAATCTAAAGGTCATAATGTCATCATGGTATAAGTTGATCACCTCACTAAATATGTACATTTTATTGTATTATCACATCCTTTTACAAAAAGTATAGTGGTAAAAGTTTCTTGGAGAATATCCAAAAGCTACATGGTACACCTAAGGTTATTGTTAGTGAGCGTGATCCTATCTTTACTAGTCACTTTTGGAAAGATTTATTCTCATGTTTGGGTACTCAATTAGCTCATAGTTCTTCATACCATCCTCAATTAGATGGGCAAACTAAGGTTGTTAAAAAAATGTTTGGAAGGATATCTACATTGTTTCAATTTAGAGAAACAATCTCAATGGGTAGATTGGCTACCACTTGTAGAATAATGGTACAATACTTCTTTTCATAACTCATAAAAAATGTCTCCATTTTTGGCACTTTATGGATATCATCCTCCTTCCATCACAACATCATTAAAGGTGTCACCAAGAGTTCAGGCAGTAGAGGACCACTTGCTTCATCAAAAAAAGGTACTTTCAAGACTCAAGGAGAATTTATCTATGGCACAAAATTGAATGAAACAACAAGCGGGCCAACATCACAGTGAAAGAACTTTTGAAGTTGGAGACTGGGTCTTCTTGAGATTGCAGTGTTATAAACAAACCTCAATTGAAGCAACAAAAAAATAATAATAAGATGTCTCCAAGATATTATGGACCATACAAAATCATGCAAAAGATTGGTAGTGTTTCCTACAAGCTAGAGTTGCCACCAACAACAAAGATACATCCAATTTTTCAAGTTTTTTTTTAAAGAAGGTAATTGGGCAGAATATTCCTGCTCAAATAGCACTAGTAGAGCTTGATGAAGAAGGAAGAATAATTTTGGAACCAGAATACATGCTTCAAACACGTAGGAAGAAGTTGAGGAATAGAACTCTCACCTAGTATCTCATCTAATGGAAGAACTTACTAGTTGAAGGGACCACATGGGAGGATGAGGAGTTCATTCAAAAGAATGCACACTTGGTTAGAATTCAGGACAATGCTTCTTTCAAGAGAGGGGGCATGTTATGCCCTTAATATTGGTGTATATAGGGTTATGAATCATCAACTTGTGGCTATCTTAATATTTAATTAAGTCATGTTATCATTATTATATTATTATTTATGTAGGTAGGTCAGCCTAGGTGTTATGTAGGGTTGTGTCTATTCATCCTAAGCATAATTAGGTATATATAGGAGGTTGTGAGTCTTATTTCAAGAACATATTGTAAGTGTGTTCTCATTAGATATATTTGGAGCTTGCCCCCTCGAAGTGGCCTATTACTCTTAGTTATTATCAAGTATCTATATAATATTTTATATTATTTCTTCTATTGTGCAAGTTATTTCCTGACATAGATGTTAATGCTTTTGACCTCATCATTTGGACAATAATTCATCCACTATCTCCCAAGTTTCAACTTGGAGATAATGCCAAATTGATTACCACAAAAAATGTTTAGGGAGTTTGACAATGAAAACTATACGATAATTTACATTGATATCCCTTGTCCATCTTCACATGTGTGGATTATAAAAAATTCTCTATAAGTTTAAGTGTATTTATATTATTTAACAATAAAATTTCTATTAGTCGCCCTTAAAGACTATAACTTTTGATATAAAAATGTTTTAACATATCAAACCAATTTAGGTTTGTACATGTTTTCTCAATTTTCTTCTAAAGGAGTGTATTGGAGGTTTCTACCTCAATATTTGGAAGCATTAGAAAGCCTAATGAGGATTACTTATTTTCAATCTTTATTGTTCATGGTTATAATTTTTGATTTGGAAACTATAGATCATAATCATCTACAAGTAGGTCCTCCATCTTGAACTTCCATATCTCAAATTTGGTTCTATTGAACCTCTTGACTTGAAACCTTCCGCTAGAACTTGTCATCATTATGTACTTGAACAATAAATTTCCCTGTGAACAAATTCCATTCTAGAAAGTTTTACTTTCAAACTAGCACAACTTTTCTCACAAATATTGTCAAATATCCAAGCCTTGATACCAAATTTGAAAGAAGAATCCGCTAAAAATGTAACTTCCTCTTTAATCATTGTATGAGGAAAGTAATATAACTAATTTAAATCAAAATCATTTTAACAATGCAAAAATAATTAGAGATGAATAAAGGAAATAATAAGAATAGATTATTTAAGGAAAAACCAATCAAATTAAGAGAGGCTTAATGTATTGACAATAATATAAAGATTATACACTTCCAATATTTTTAGATCTTCTATCTCCAACTTAGGGAAAATTCAATAGTATAACTCTTCATTGCAATAATAAAAATATTAGAAAAAAACAACATGTCTCCACCTACAATACTTGCAAAGGAAACCTTTTTTAATAGATGACAATTCACCCATGTCTTATTTATATAGGTAAGTATCTCACTTGAAAACCATTTGTGGTATCTAAACTATAGGTCGTTCAAGATGACAACTCATTGGGTAATTTGAAAGTGGTTTTACAAAGTCACACATAATTTTAAAAATCATCTTAGAAGTAGATTAATTTTCTGCTAAAAATATTTACTCCTTACAACCATTGTACAAAAATAGTTGTTTCTATCTTTTGTCTTCTTTCTAATAGAGTTGTCACATCTCAACTAAATTTATTTTCATATATTTCCTTGTAATTTTTAACTTCTAACACATTTGACTAATATTATCTACAACAATATTATGCAAAGTGTACAACATCTTTCCAACAATCAACCTTCAACCTATCACTCACATTTCATTACAAACTATTGTTCTTCCCTTAAAAAAGAAAGAAGATGTTACATACAAATAGTCAAAATAGATTAATTATCTAAAAACTCAATATACCAACCTATAACCTCAAAGATAGTGAAGATGTGAACTACTTAAGCACCCTTCCATCCCACTAAAAGATCCCTATCAACAAAAGGCATTTGTAGGGATGAATGGAGGGCTAATGTTCCCATTAAGACATTAAGCACCAATCATCATTGCAATAATCAAAACAGTAGAAAAATCCAACATTTCTCCACCTACAATACTTGCAAAGAAAACCTTTTTTGAATGGATGGCAAGTCACCCATGTCTCATTTGTATAGGTAAGTATCCCACTTGAAAACCATTTGTGGTATCTGAACTATAGGCCATTCAACATGATAGCTCACTAGGTAGTTCAAAAGTGGTTTTACAAAGTCACATGTTACATAATTTCAAAAATCCTCTTAGGAGTACTTCAACTTGCGTCCAAAATTATTTACTCCTTACAACCACCGTACCAAATAGATGTTTCTATCTCTTGTCTTCTATCTAATAGATTTGTCACATCTCAACAAAATTTATCTTTACATATTTCCTTATAATTTTTAACTTGTAGCTCATTTAACCAATATTATGTACGACAATATTGTACACAGTGTACTTCTTTCCAACAATCAAACTTCAACCTCACTCAAGCCTACATTAAAGAGTATTGTTCTTCCCCTAGAAAAGAAAGATGAAGCTACATAAAGATAGGTAAAACAGATTAATTATTTTAAAAACTCAATATACCATCCCATAACTTCAAAGATAGTGAAGATTGTGAACTTAACCACCCTTCCATCCCATTGGAGGACCCCTATCAACAAAGACATTTGTGGGGGTGAATGGAGGGCTCATGTTCCCCAAAAGACATTAAACGCCCAGCAAACATCTATGAACAAATATTTGGTTTCAGACATTCCAATCTTTACCTTAAACTGATGGTCCTTCTAGATCTTGCAGGCAAAAATTTCTGTACAAATGACAACATTTCTTACCAAAGCATCCCTCAAAAGCATTGAATTGAAAACGATGGGATAACTAAAGCATCCTGAATGGCTGATAACTTCCTACAGGCGAGAAATTCTCACTTGCTGTACATTTCCTTCAATAACAACGGTGTACATGCAAGCACACGGCCTCCTCAAGCTCAAATACAAATGTACTGCCCCATTTCTCGTTTGTACACAATAAGAACAATAACCCTTAAACTTTACTCACCATCCAATAGATTTTAATCTGAAACTTTGTAAGAATGAAAACAAATAGTACCCTTTTGCTGGGATGTCAGGTGACAAGTATTGAACGACTTGCTTGTATTCTTCCTCATGAACTTAGATTCACCGTTGCAAATTTTCTATTCTTGACTATATTTTTAACTTTTTTTTATACAACACACTCTATTAGTTGATTGGGATGGTTTATCTGTTTCTCTCTCAGAGATTATTATCTGAGGGACAGTATCTAGTAGTTGAGTACGTTCTACAACTTAGGTAGTATTTTTCTATTAAATAACAAAATATGAATAGTTGTGATTTATAGTTTTACTGATTGATGTCATATATTGGTAGACTAAAAGTATTATTTTTTCAAGCTTAATTTCTTCTTTAGTGTGTGATATTTAATAATGACTCAACAACTACCATATCTTCTTTTGAAGAGATGAGAAAGTAGAAATAAAAGGAAATAAAGTAAATAGTACCAATATTTTTAAACACAAACAAAAATTATGTTAATATATTATAATATTTGAATTAATATTAGTATGTGATATTTAATAGCGACTCAACAACTACCATATCCTCTTTTGAAAAGATGAGACAATAGAGAAAATAGAAATAAAAGGAAATAAAGTAAATAGTACCAACGTGTTTGAACACATAAATAAAAATTATGTTAATATATTATAATATTTGATAGCATTCTGATTTCTTTCTCAGATAAACTATTATAAAAGACTAAAGAAAATTTAAATCACTTTATAAAATCTTAAGCTACAAATTATAATACTCAATTACTAGATCTGCTTCCCTTTAACATTAGCTGTCAAGAACACAATAGTATGAGTGATCTTCAATTTCACAGTTAAACTAATTGTCCACTGCTGGGTACAGTTTACACGTATTAACTGCCACCTTATAACTCTATTTTTATTTATTATTTCTATCAGCGTTTACATACACAAGTTTCAATATTCCTTGTCATTCATATACTCACGTCGCTTCTTTACTGTTGATGCAAATTGTTCAAACTGAAATTAAGTTAGAAGGTGTTGAATTACGTTAATGTAGTATTCTGAAACTTTTACAAATAATTTCTCTCTTGGGCCTTCAAATAAATTTGGGTTTATTTTATATCAACATATAATGGAAGCTATACTAAAAGTCTTTAGTTTTGTATTCATGTAATAAGATTTATGTAATCTTTCTTTATATAAATGTGTAAGTATACACACATATTTATATATCTATTATTATATATACATAGACATAGACATATGTAAATATATATGTGTCTATTAAAAATTTTATCACGAAGAATAAGTTATATTTGTGAAGCTAAGTGACGAAATGGTTATATATCGGTGTACTCAATTCACATGCGAAGCATATCCATTTAATCTTTAACAATATAAAGATGATAAACTAAAGAGGTATGTCACCATATAACATGTAAATCAATACATCCAAAAGTCATGCCACCATGAAACCCTTTATTCACTTTCATGTCCCTATTTTAAGATATAATTTGAATAATAATCAAATAATATAGTATTATTTTTTGAACAAAAAAGAAGCAAGAGGGTGCTGGCCCATGGTACAGCAGGAACTAGAGCATAATAACACATTTACAATAGAACAAAACAAACACTTTTGCCTCTATAAAAAACATAAAACCCATAGTGCTTCATATGGAAATTTAAACTAGTAGCATAGATATACTTAAACATAAAGTTAATGTGGTGGATGAACCACGTAGGGCCATTAAACATAAAAATATTTTAAAACATATTATCAAAGCTCATAGGACTGCCACTAACTATAGAACAAAAAATAGGAAAACTCATAGTATCAAAGCCCCTAAGGCTACCGCAAATTGAAGAAGAAAAATAGGGAACCTAATAAGCACTAGATTTTAGTATGCCCTCCCAGCCTCTTGAAAGAAAGGGTGCAGCCCTATTCTTCCTTGACGAATTGAAACAACTCTTTGTAGTCCTCCTCATCTTTTGGATTCAAACCTACAATCCTCTCCTACATCATACAGAGGGTAATCGAACAACCACACATGACTTTGATAAAAAAATTGTTACAAACATACATATGCTTGTTGATACTCTTAACCTCCTTCTTCATCTCCTACATAGCATTCTCAAGATCTATTAGCTAATTTTTGATGTTACCCACCAAGCTGCTAGGTTTAGTGATAGTGGCAATATTCTCTGGCTCCCCTTAAGTAGCAACCTGCAGGTGGGTGGGGGTGGGGCTTGGGGGTGAGGAATGCAAATTAAACAAGAGAATATGGTGGGGAGCTCTTTTCTCTCACTAGAAGAGTGTTAGTAGAATCATCAAAAGCCTTAACAATAGACTCATCAAACTCAGTGAACTCTTTGTTCTTGAGGGCTTGTTCACATTTTTCTTTGACAATTCTATTAGACCTATGAGCACTAGGGGTTTTAATACACTCCTCTGAGTCCACCATGTACACCTCTTTTTTGGATTGTTTTGGTTGCTTAATGTTGGTGTGGGGGGGGGGGGGGGGGGGGGTTTGGTGTACTCAATTTTTCTTCTTCTTTTCACATTGATTGGGGGGCAAAGGGAAAGATGGAACTTGTAAAGCCTATAGATGAGGCCCTGATGCATGATGCCAAAATCCTTACTAGTCTCTTTAGCTTCCCTAATGGACTCAACGTTGCTTTCCAAAGAGTGAATAGGATAAAAAAAAATGGAAATGAGGCCATTATTTCTGAGGTGATTAATAAATAAAAGGTGATAGAAATAAAAGACAATAAACTTACCTTCCAACCTTAAGTACTTCATGATAATATGGTAAATTTGAGGCCAAATGGCCGAGAGGTCCTCTATGTTATAACCACCTTTATTTTTGACTGGTTTCTCATTTAGGGGTCCAAAAAATTAGCTAAGGCTTTCATGGTCATATATTTTATTGGTTTTCTTCCACTTTCAACCCTTAGTAGAAATCCCCATTGCCTTTGCAATGAAATCTCATTAATCTTGAAGGAAAAACCATTCACTGTGACTCTCTGACCATTCTAGGAAGACACAATTTCTTCGACACACTCTCATGATACCCACCATCCATACTCTTCATCAAGGAAAGAATGACTCCCTATCCACAAAAAAACCTCACTTTAGGGTTCTTTCTAAAGGCTTCACTAATTTTTCTTGGCTTAATTCGTAGCTTAGCACAACCAATGTCAGATAATTACATAGTAACATGCAAAAGGAAAATGTTGGTGGAAATGAAAGAAAGACCCTTCTTAATACCAAGATGAAACCCAAAATCTCTTGTCATTTGATGATGGTTGTCGTAACCCCTGTAATTGCCATAATTATGATAATTATCGATTTCTTACACCTCTTTCTAATTGTTGAACACCCATAGACATGGGGATTTTTAACATAAAAGTCCCAAGCAATTTTGGTAAGGTTGCCAAATCTTAAATTAAGTTTATTCTTGGGAATGGAGATATAGTTATAATTATTGTTAGGACACCCAAAGGTTACATAACTTGTCATTAAATTCACAATCTAACTTGCATGATTTTTCTAGATCATTATTTCCTCCATCCATGTAGCCATGGTGACCCATGCAACAAGCCTATTAGAACGAGCCTCTAGATTTTAATCATAATGATTGAGGTTATAATTGATGTAACTCCCATGATTAATGGAATCATGGTCCCAACCCTTTCAACATGTGTATAAAGTTCCATGCATAACTAATATGGTTGATAATGCGTTCTTCCTACCTTAGTAGGTTATATGTAATCATTGGTAGCTGATTGTAAACACTCCAACATCTAAGGCCATCCTACTAGAAACCCACTACAACCATAGAGGTTACTACCACATATCCTTCCCTATTAATATAGACAATTGTTCATTCTTGAAAATTATTAAAGAGGGAAATGATATCAAGGAGGATAGGGCTCACTTTCCAACCCACTTTGATCATGCCCTAGACAAAATCCACGATGATTTTAGAACCCCTTTGATTTATAACCTTGTGATACTCATAGAGATAGAAATTTTTAGCCCCCACAATAGAGCCGTTACTTTAGCCTGATTAATTCTGTGTTCACTTTGTGGGCTAGCATAAGAAACTTTGAGTTTTCCACATTGATTTCTCTTAATCCCAAAACCCACCTACACATTTTCTTTGAAAGCACCATCAAAATTTAGTTTGGTCCTTCTTGGGGGGAGGCAGTGTCCACCTAACTTTGTCTCTAGCAACATATTTTGAGTTTTCATATTTGTAAATATTTGAGTGTACATTCTAATCTCGTGTAATGCATTTCTCTAGAAAGGAGGAGGGTGACTCTGGGAATGTCCAATTACATGTAGAAACATTCTCCTTGATAAGTTTTAGACTTAGGTGAAGGGTGGTTTGGGGGAAGGCTTCAACTTCTTTGAACATTATATTGTTCCTTTCTTTCCATATGCACTAGAAGATGTGAGGGGGTATCATTTTTCAAAGGATTTTGAGTAGGGGGTGATTGGAGATGTAGTGCCAATGTATTAACTGCTTAATATCCTTATTGAGTGTCCAACTAAGTTTTAGTTTTTTGACGATCTATTACCAAATGGTAGAAGCATATTCATAGTGAATGAAGAGGTTGTTGATGTTCTCCTCTACCTTCTTGCACATAGTACATCTTTTGGCAAGATTAAATCTTCTTTTAGTTAGGTTATCAAGTGTAAGGATTTTTCCATGCATGAGGGTCGACCAAAAAAAAGTTAACTTTGGGGGTAGGATATGGGCCCTAGATTTTGAACCAACCCTTTGAGTCTCTAATGTTGGTGATTATTGAAATTCATAAGATGATTTAATTGTGAAGAGGCCAGTCATGGTAGGGGACCAAATGATATTGTAAACTTACCCCAAAAAATGAATTCTTCTCTACTCAAGTTTGGCCATCAATTCCCTAGTGAGATTGTGGACCCCCGAGTGATTTTCCATAAGTGTTAGAAGATTAGTCCACCTCCCTAGGATGTAATTGACCACATTTTCCCCAAGAATGGGAAAAATAAAATTGCATAGAGGGTGGAATTTATTTTCCTCCATTGTTAGTAGTTCAAGCTAGTTGTCTTTCCAAACTCTGACAATTTCCTTATTGCTGCGCTACCATCTGAGACCTTTGTAAAGGATAGTTTTGAACTTGAGGATTTTATTCCATATTTGAAACCTCAGGGGTAATTTCCTTCTATTTAAATCTCACCAAAAGATGCCCAATTGAGATAGTTAGCATGCATAATGTTGCACCAGTCTTCCTTACCCATAATGAGTTTCCATGCCATTTTAGACATGAAAAACTTGTTAAATTTATTAATCTTCCTCAGCTCAAGGACACCAATTTTGTTATGTGGAGCCTAATCAGAATCAAAGGTTTAGTAGGTACAATTTCCCCCCAAATTATTTCTATGGGGGTTTGGGGGCAGCACCCCCAAGATGGGGTCAAGAGGCACAATTGCTATTTTTTTATTGGACAACTTATTCTAGCCATAATTTTGTAAGTAGAAAAAGATTGTATAAAATGGCTTAGGGTTAGGGAATTCATAATGTATGATGAGGTTCTAGCTCCTTGAGGTGATATTGAGCTGTAAGGGATTGCAAATTGTAATCACTAGATAATAATAATACTGGACTTTCTATTATGGACGTAGCCCAGGGATTAGGTGAACCATGTTAAATCCTTGTGTCTTGTGTTCTCTTCTATGTAATTTATTATTTAATAATATTAATTATGTTTGCATGTAATTATTAATTATGTCTATGGTTAATCCTAACAAGTGGCATCAAAGCCAAACTGTCATTATTTTTTCAGCTTAGACTATTGCCATTTTTTTTCGCTATCCTTTGCAAGAAGGTCTCACAGTTTAATGAGAGTCTCATGATTGAGTGGGAATGATGGAAGATGAGGGTAAGATGAAGAATATATTGAGAATTTTAATGGGTAGAACTTTTAGTTATGGAAAATGTAAATGGAGGACTATCTTTATAAGGACTTATGGTGGTCATTGGAAGGAAAAATCAAGAAACAAGGAACTTTGACAAATGAAGAGTGAGAAATTTTGGATAGAAAGGAACTTGGAAGTATTCAATTATTCTTAGAACCATTAGTGGTATTTGACATTACTAAAGTGAAGATGATGGAAGAGTTTATGCAAATCCTAGCAAAGCTATATAAAAATCTCTCTGCTTCAAACAAGGTATTTATCATTAAGTGCTTATTTAACATGAAGATGGTAGAAGGTGGATCTATTACAAATCATTTAAATGAATTTAATATAGTTACTAGTCAGTTATCTTCTGTGAATGTCAATTTTGATGAAGAAATTAGGGCTCTCTTGATTTTGTGCTCTTTACTTGAAAGTTGGAATGGCTTGGTAATGAATGTGAGTAATTTTGTTTCTAGATCTAATACCCTAAAATTTGATGATGTAATTGGTGTTATTTGGAGTGAGGAAACTTGTAGAAAAACTCTAGGTGGATCTACATTAGGAAGTGCTTTGAATGCACAAAGCAAAGGAAAAATGACTGAGAGAGGAAGTAATTCTAGAAATCATGGGAAATCAAGAGGAAAATCAAAGGGGAAGAAGTCTCAATCTAGAGGACCAAGAGATTGCTAGTACTGTATTAGGGTAAAAGCACAAACCTATGTCACCCTTTTGTAAAAAATAGGCTAAAAAAAGTATTACTGTTCACCTTGAATGACATAAAATTGGTATTATTATTTTGAATTTAGAAATGAAGTAAACTAATTAAATGTGTAGAAATGGACGAAGTTTAGGATTATATTTTTTAATAATTATTTGGAATAAGAATTGATATATTTTCCTAATTTTTATAGATAATTTTTTAGGTGCTAAAAAATGCTAAAAATTTGGGGTCTAGTTCTCATTCCAAAACTATATGGAAATAAATTTATTTCACTTTGATCTCAAAATATGTTATAGATAACATATATATCTAGAACAATCAAAAATAAAAATTGGCTTTAGACCTATATTTTCTCTTTTATAAAGATTGAAATCTCAACTCACCTAAAATTGACAGTTTTCATCTCCCACCACATTTTTAAAAACAAATCTATTCTAACCAGGAGAAAAATTATACATTCTAGAAGAGGACTCTCTCCTCTAGAATGAAATATAATTTTTAGATTTTTTTGATAAGATCTATTTTTTTTTTCTTTTTCAAAACCAACATCTTTTTGAGTATTAAAATACATGGTTGTAGAATTTTTTAATTACAATACACTTTATCTAATTACAACACTATAAACTCTATATGAGAATATTCTTGACTCCGAGCTCTATAAAATGGTGTTTACATATTATTAAAATAATCATAAAAAATTGTATGAGTTATTGAAACACCACTCTAAAATAATCTTATTTGTAAAATTAAACATGTGGGTAGTGGTTGTCAATACTCTTGTGTATTTGATTAATAGAGGTCCCTATACTCCTTTGGTCTATGGTATTCCAGAGGAAGCATCAACTGGTAAAATGGAAAGTTATTCTTCTCTCAAACCTTTGGTTGTGAAGCATTTGAAAAAATAGATTATGAAAATAGAACCAAGCTAGAAGCTAAGTCAAAGAAATGTGTAATTTTTGCATATGACATTGATGAATTTGGTTATAGGCTTTGGGATTTTGAAAATTGTAAAATTGTAAGAAGCAGAGATGTCATATTCAATGAGAAAGTGTTCTACAAAGGTCTATTGCAACAACATGAGATGAAAGAAAATGATTAGGTAGTGCTAGATGATATTCAAAAGGAATATGTTCTAGTAGTCCCTTATGCTCTACAACAACCACAACAAAAATACCACACACTCTAGTGAATAGTAGATGGTTAACAAGGCCAAGTCGACCTTTAGAAGGATTTTCTCCCTCTTTGTACTCTATTTTACTAATTGATGCTAGTGAATTTTAATGTTATGATGAAGCTGTGTAGGTGGATACTAAGATTTAGTGGGAGTCTATGATGATAGAATTTGTTGAAAAATTAGACTTGGGATTTATGAAAGTTGACTGCAAGTAAAAGGGCTTTACAATATAAATGGGTTAACGAGTTGAAAGAAGACAATGGAGGTAAGAAAATATTTAAAGTCAGATTAGTTGTAAAAGTATTTGCATAGAAAAAGGGCATTACTTTTGATGAGGTATTATCTCTTGTTGTTAAAATGACTTGTATTCTTATTGTTTTAAGTATTGTGGCTATTGAAGATTTGCATTTAGAGCAACTTGACATTAAAAAAATATTTCTTAATGGTGATTTGAATGAAGAGATATATATGGGACAACCACATAGATTTGAGGTGAAAGGTAAGGAGAACTTAGTGTGCAGATTAAATAAAATTTTACATGGCTTGAAGCAAGCACTTTGAAAATGGTATCTTAACTTTGACAGTTTTATGCATGAGCACGGTTACACTTCGTGTTATTCTTACCATTGTGTTTAATTTTAGAGGTTAGATGATGATAGCTACATTATTTTATATTTATATGTTAATAATATACTTGTAGTTGGGTCTAACATGGATCACATTAAGTGGCTGAAATGATAGTTAGCACATTGATCTTCTATGAAGGATCTAGGCAAAACAAAGAAAATCCATGGTATGAAGATTTGTAAAGATAGGAAAAATATAAAATTGACTTTATCTTAGGCTGATTATATTGTGAAGTTGTTGCAATGTTTCTCTAAAGAGAATGCTAAAGTTGTCAGCACACCTTTACCTGGTCATTTAAAATTGACTAAGAAGATGTGTCCCAAGGCACAAAAAGAGAAGGACAAAATTTAGAAGGTACCTTATGTTTCAACTGTAGGAAGTTTTATGTATTCCATGGTATGTACTAGGCTAGATATTCACATGCAAAGGGTGTTGCTAGTAGGTATATGAGTCATCCTAGAATTAAGCATTGGAATGCAATAAAATGGATTCTTAGACATGTGAGGAACATGCAATAGGTGTTTACATTTTGGGGGCTCTACTACTAATTTATAGGGCTATGCTGACTTAGATTTGGTTGAGGATATTGATACCAGACATAGTACTACATGTTATGTATTTACTATTAGTGGGGTAGTAGTGAGCTAGGTTTCTCAGTTATAGAAGGTGAATTCTTTATCCACTATAGAGGCAGAGTATGTCGCTACAAAAAAAGCAGCCAAGAAGATGATATGGCTTCAATTATTCATGGAAGAATTGGGACACCCATAGAGGGATAGTTACTTGTTTACAGATAGCCAAATTTCCATTCATCTGGTGAAGAATTCTGCTCTACATTCAAAGATAAAACACTTACAGTTGTGATACTATTTCATTTGGCTAGTTTTGGATAATGGATAGTTAAAGATGGAGAATATACATATAGATAATAATCCAATAGAAATTTTTACCAAGGCAATAACAAGGGAGAATTTGAACTCCTCTTTAGCTTCAATTCATCTTGTAGACTAAACAAAATAAGAGAACATCAGACTCAAAGTTTAGTCAATGTGGTTTCCACCAAGATTATTTCCACAGGGGTTTGGGGGCAATGCAATAGGTATGCTACGTATCATAGAACATGGTGGGGTCGATAGGCAACACGCTAGTGCACTCGAAGCCAAAAATGACTCACCATTGTAAAAGGCATTAACTGCTAATTTTCTATTGGACAACTTATTCTAGCCCTATTTTTGTAAGTGGCAAAAGCTTGAATAATATGGCTTAGGGTTAGGGGTTTCATAATGTATGGTAAAATTGTAGCTTCTTGTGATGGTTTTGAGATGTAATGGATTGCAGATTGTAATCACTAGATAATAATAATATTGGACTTGTTGTTGGTGGATGTAGCCCAGGGATTGGGTGAACAATGTTAAATCTTTGTGTCTTGTGTTCTCTTCTGTGCAATTTATTATTTTTTTATATTGGTCATATTTGCATGTAATTTTTATTTCTATCTATGGTTAATCCTAACAACCAACTTTTATAGGAGAGAAGAAAATGTACTAGTTTGAAAGTGATAATTTCTTTTTAACTTGGTGTGCTCCCAAAGAAAGTTGCATTGGATTTGCTAAGTCTATTTGTCATAACTCTTGTGATTTTGAACTGGAATAAAAAGTACATAGGGATTCCTTGGAGAGAGGACATGAGGAGTTGAAGTTTTCCAATGATACTGAGGAGTTTTCCTTCCCACCCAATAAGTTTCTTTTGGTTGTGTTTAAGGATATTATCTTTGACTATGAGAGGGAGCCCTAAGTAGGCCAATGGGAGAGTAGTATATTGATACCCTAGGATTTTAGTCACCTCAATTTGTATTTATGGAGTACTATTGAACAAAAAACTCTATTTTTAAAAAAAATGATTTAACTTTTGTAGGCTTCAATATAGTTGGATAGAAGGTTCTTCCATTCTTTCACCTCAATCATGTAGGATTCCCTAAAGAAAAAAGTGTTATCCACAAACTAATGTATAACTATTGTAGGTTTGATACTCCCAGTCTAGTAGGTTCCATATTTTCTACTCTTTACTTCAGCAACATGGATGAAGAGCTAGGAGGAGAGAGAGTCTCCCTATTGGAAGATTGGGAAGATTTTTGGAAGATTGGTTAGAAGCATGAATGCTAATGATATGTTACATTCCTGACTAAGTTTTTCATTGATGTAAACATAGCATGTTTGATATCTTTTGTGGTATCTAATAGAAGAACAACCGAAAGATTAAGGTGGTACAAATGGCTAGCTAAGCATGATAATCACTCAAGCTTATGGGAGATACTTCTAAATATCTAGTATATGTAATTAATGTCAAAAGAAGAAATGATAAGTCTAGAAGAAGTTATGTAAGTTTTGGTGATGGCTATTCTAAGATAGAGTTTACATAGGCATGTTCTAGTAAACTTGTTACATATCTTAGCAAAGTTGATATCTTGAGGATCGAGGTTGAGGACATGAAGAAGACATGTTGGTGATGACATGGCTAAGGTTGCTCATCATAATATTGCATGTACAAAAAGTTATTCAAGCTGTAAGGTGGAAGATTAAGGTTATCACCAAGTGTAATGTGTTCTTAAGATGGTCCTATAATAATTAATTGAGAAGGACTAACAACTAACTCAAGGAATTATTTTATGGACTCTGTATAAAGGAAGGACAATTTCCTTTATCATGATATGTGTTGATATGATTGAATAATCAATGATAAGCATCAGAGAGTACGGAATGTGAAGTTGAGAAGAGAAATGCAGAAGTGAAGGAAACTTCATTGCCAAGGTTTTGTTGAGTAATCCAAGGTTTGGTATTTGGATTTGAGGTTCATAACCTAGTCTACAAGGTTTGGTAGTGATTGATCTAGTTGACAGGATAGAGGAAAGGAAAGAGGTAAGAAGAAGCTATGATTAAATTACTTGTTTGAGCAATGAGCTCTTCTTGTAGTTGAAATTGCATGTTTGGGTAGTGGGCTCTTCTTGCATACATTATACCACAACTCCTAACAGGGACATATTGTACAAAACATTGTAATAGACTGCTAACAGAGTCCATCCTCTAACAAGGAATATTTATATTAGTACATAATCTTTTGTGCATCATTCCTATTAGGGTTTTCCCTCTAATCAAGGCCTAGTCAACATATCTAGTGTTATTGTCTATGTGCACTTTATTATGGTTGTTGTTTACTTTGGTTGAGTGGTTAAGTTTCTTTAATGAAGATAAGCATTTTAATTGTTGGATAACTAATTCAGCCCCCTCTTTTAGTTATCTTGGTGGACTACTGTTTCAAACAATTGGTATTAGAGCATCAGGTCTTTGAAGAAAAAGTTTGACAACTTTGGAAGATCCACGAAAAGCATGTTTAGGAAAGATAGTTTAAATTTTGATAGAATAAATTATGACAGCTAGAAAGAAAAGATGAAGACACATTTGCTATGTATTGGTTTGGGATATTGGATCTTGACAAAATTAGTGAAGACAATCATTGAGGAAAAGGATTTGGAAGTTTGCACTGAAGCAAAAAAGAGATCTTTTCATGTGTGACATGATAGCTAGGGAAGCACTATTGAGTGCACTTCCTAAAATTGAGTACAAATAGGTAAAATCACTTGCTACTTCACGTTTGATTTGGAATGCTTTGGAAAATAGTTTTGAAGGTGATGCACATTTTAAGAAGTTGAGGCTACAAAGTTGGATTTGTGAATTTCAAGATGCTAAAATGATGGAAGATGAATCTATAAGAACATATATGGGCAAGATATCAGAAATTACTATAGGTATTAAAGCTCAAGGAGGAACCAAAGAAGCTAATGAGGTTATATGGAAAATATTGAAGACTCTAACACCACCATTTAAGTTAGTAATTCAAATGATACAATTGATGATATCATGTACCAAAGATTTCACAAAGGAGACATTTCTTAGAAGACTTGAAGTAGTTGAGAATGAACTTAGATAGTCTGGAGAATTGACTAGAACAAAGACAACTTTTAGTGCCTTGAATATTCTACCTAACTTATCAAGGAGCACAAGTGCTAGAGGAGATTTTTCTAGTAGCAGTAGATTTGAGGAAGACAAAAAGATTGATGAAGCAGTAGCCCTTCTGGTAAGAAGAGAAAAAGGAGGTAAGAAAATATTTAAATGTTGGACTTGTGATGAATATGGTCATTATGCATCTAAGTGTCCTAAAAGGGAGAAAAATTATAAGGAAAATCATAAGACTAGAAAAGATAGAGATTATTTGTATGCAAATGAAGATAATGATTCTAATGATCAAGCATTAAGTGTTAGTGATGATGAAATTGGATTTGTGGCAATTAAAGAAGAAATTCCAGAGAAGGTGGCTTTGGTATCACAGGTTGAGAAGAAATCTATTTGGATAATTAACAGTGGTTGTTCACATCATATGACTAGTGATATGAACAAGTTTTTTGACTTCAAAAGTTAGGATGGAGGAATTGTGAGAGTTGAAAACAATGTAGCATGCCAAGTAAAAGGTATTAGATCTATAACTCTTTATGGTAAAACTAATACTGAGTATGTATACTTTATTGATGGTTTAAAGCACAATCTTTTGAGTGTTGGACAACTAGTAGACAAAGGTTATCAATTGTAGTTCATAGAAAAGACATGTATGATCAAAGATAAAGATGGAAAGGTAATTGGAATAGGAACTAGATCTAGAGGTAATGTATTTCAGTTGAATCCTACTGAAATGACATGTTTGATTGCAAAGGTAGATGACAGTTGGTTATGGTATAAGACATTTTTTCATATAAACTTTGATAGTATTGCAAAAACTAGTAGAATGTTTGTTGTTAGATATTTGCCAAAGATTGTAAAGCTTACTAACACAATTTACAAGGAATGTGTTTTAGCAAAGCATAATAGAGCTTCTTTTCCTAGCAATAAGTTTACCACTTCTACAAAGTTGGAGATTTTACACATAGATCTCAATGGTCATACAAAGAATAGATGATTCTATGGTGAAAGGTATTTTATGATTCTAGTTGATGATTTTTCTAGAATGATGTGGGTTAAATTTTTGAAAGAGAAATCTAAGGCATTTGAAAAGTTTAAGATACTCAAGAATGGAGTTGAGAATGAATCTGGTATGAAGATTAAATTTTTAAGATTAGATAGAGGAGGATAATTTAATTCAAGTGATTTTAACATGTTTTGTGAAGAAAATGGAATTAAAAGACAACTATTAGCTCTGAGAACCCATGAACAAAATAGCATTATAGAGAGAAGGAATAAGTCTGTTATAGAAGTTGTAAGAGCTATGTTAGCAGAAAATGATGTATCCAAGACATTTTGGAGGGAAGTTGTGAGTACAAAAATCTACACTATAAATAGAGTGCAAGTCAAGAAGGACACAAACAAGACACCTTATGAACTATGGTTTGTTCACTCACCTATAGTTAAGTATTTTAGAATATTTGGAAGTAAGTGTTATATAAAGAGAGATGATGGTATTGGTAAGCTTGATGCTAGAAGTGATGAAGGTATGTTTCTTGGTTATTCATTGAAAAGAAAGACTTATAAATGTTATAATCAGAGAACTAAGACTATTATGGAAAGTGAAAATGTGAGAATTGATGAGAAATTTAGAATACAAGAGAGAATAGTTGATTACAATTTAGATGATGATGTTGTTACCAAGCCAAGGAATGGTGAAGTATTTCTTGAGACTAACAATGATTTGCAAAATGAAGGATAGACAAGGTAGGAACAAAGCTTAGAACCTTTAGTAGAGCCAAGAGTTGAGATAGCAACTTTTACTTCAGGAAAGAACATGATAAATAATCACCTATTGGAATAGATTATTAGAACATTATAAATATTTGTTATCTTTTCATTGTATTTCCAACATTCCACTAAAACTGTTCTCACATATGCTGCAAGAACATTCAAAAAGTGCTATACTATAGGAAGAAACTCACAACTTCTAACTAAGATGCTATGAATTCTTGGAAATTAATCTATTCTATCCTAATCTAATCCACCTTCCAAGTGGGCCCCCTTGGTCAGCTACTCTAAACTACTAACACACTATGAAAGTCAAAAATTATTTCATTCAATTTAGAAATTCATTACATAACACAAAACTGTAAAAGTTAATAGTCTATTCTTAGATAATATTTCTTCTAACTGTTTCTTAAAAACTTAACACACTTGGGTCGATTCCTATATATAGGAAATCACCATTTATTCCATAACAGAAAAGTAAATGACCTAGCTTAAAATCCGAAAGAGAGAAAATAGGAAGATAACAACTAAAGGTGGGAAGAACGAATAATAGCTTAAGGTAGGAATAATAAAGTTTGAACATCTACTCACCATAGAGTAAATGCAGCGAAGGTAATAAGTCTTCATAGCTCCTTCTTACTCATTGTCATGTCTTCTAGAACCATTACAACTTCCTCCACCATGGTTGCTCCTTGACATTCTCTTCTTCTTAAATGTTGTTGATGCTTAGCTTTTGAATTCCTCCAATCATCTTTCAGTCTTCATTAATAGATTAGTTATAACACAAAACATGTTTGCAAATAAACATTTATCAAATTAAATTCAAATATAAGAACACACATTTTGATAACTATATGAAATACTGCATACTATATATAATATTAGCAAAAGATGGCAAAGTTTCTGCCCCATAGGTTTATCATAGGTTTGGTAAACATAGGTCCACAAATGTTTTAATTGAGTATTAATAAAGTACTTTAAACATCATAAAATAAAGGCAAATTTTGGTCTCATCAGGTGTGATGACAAGAAGTAGAGTACATGAAGAACTATACTTGATATCTCAAGTTGAGCCTAAGAATGTAGATGAAACATGCAAAGATGATTACTAGAAACAAGCTAGGAAAGAAGAATTATATGTGATAGAAAATAATGGAACATGGGAATTGGTCCCTAGACCAGCATACAAGAATGTGATAGGAACCTAATGGTTATTCATGAACAAGATGAATGAGCAAGGAGAAGTTGTATGAAATAAAGAAAGATTGGTATGTAAAGGTTACTTACAACAAGAAGGAATAGATTATGAGGAGACTTATGCTTTAGTGGCTAGAATAGAAGTAGTATGATTATCCTTAGCCTATGCAACATAGAAGAAATTCAATGTATATCAGATGCATCCAAGTCAGCATTTCTAAATGGAGAACTTGAAGAAGAGGTATACATTGAATAGCCTAAAGGATGTCCTTTAATAGATGACAAGGACATAATATGCAAAACTGAGGAAAGCATTATATGGATTGAAGCAAGCACCCAAAGCCTACTATGCAAGGTTGGACAAGCATTTGACAAAGCTTGGATATAGCAAAGGTGTGGTAGATAATAATTTGTATTGGAAAGAAACTGATGATGGTTGGATGATTTTGGTAATATTTTTTGATGATATTATATTTGGAGGTAATGATGAAGAAAGTAAGAAGTTTTTAGAAGAGATGAAGAAAGAATTTGAAATGACTATTATAGAAGAGATGAAATATTTCTTAGGATTACAGATTATATAGAATAAATGAGTCTTTATTTGTTAGACTAAGTACCTGAAGGATTTACTGAAAAAGTTTTGTTTGGAAATATGCAAACCCATTGGAACACCTATCTAGTAACTGGACACAATTTATCTACTAAGGATGAGACATCTACTATTGAGCAGAAGAAGTACAAATCTATGATCAGAGGATTGCTATATTTGACTCACACAAGGCTAGATTTAGGAAATGTAGTTGGAATTTTTGCAAGATTCCAAGATGATCCCAATGAAGCACATTATGTAGTAGTGAAAATGATATTAAGATATCTGAAGGGAACATTTGAGTTTAGATTATGGTATGAGAGATCTAATGATTTTACTCTAAGTGCTTATATTGATGCATATTAGGTAGGCAATATTGATGAGAGAAAGAGCACTAGTGGAGGAGCTTTCTTTCTTGGAGGAAGATTGGTTTCTTGGTTAAGCAAGAAGTAGGATTGTACATCTCAAAGTAAATTAGAAGTAGAGTATGTTGTAGAAACAAATAATTGCAATCAAGTCATTTGGATGAAGCAAATCCTAAAGGATATAAGGATAGAAATCAAGGAACCTATTGTTATACATAATGACAACACAAGCATAGTAAATATGTCTAAGAATCTAGTATTGCATTTGAGGACTAAGCACATTTCTATTAAGTATCATATGTTGAGAGGAAAAGTTTCAAAAAAGGAAATCACATTGGAGTATGTAAGCGCTAAAGAGCAGATTGCAGATATTCACTAAGCCTCTTCCCAAAGAGACTTTTGAGCATTTGTGAGGTATTATTGGGGTTATACCCCTTCCTACATTAGAGTAGAAGATGCAAGAGTGCATTAGTCTAGGGTAACAGAGCACCATTATTTGTTTGGATTGGATACTAGTGCTTCCTATATGGGGGAGTATCTATGATGGACAGAGCCATTTAGGACTCTTGTTGATATTATTTTGAATAGTGTCTTTTGACACTCAATCTAGTAAGTTGTTCTTGAGTTTGATATAGAGATATTGGTTGTAGAAACCTTTGACATTGATGTCAATGGGAGAGAAGTATTGCATGAAAAACATTATGCTTAAGGGGAGAAGTTTGGCATGAATTTATAATAACAGTTTGGTACTGAGCACATTGAGGTATATTAACGAGGGAGTGTGAAATATGAAGAGGATTTGAAGACAGAAAGACTTGTGTTGGTATTCTTGGAATTAGATGTTTTTCATCTATGTTTCCATCAATGCCAAAGGGAGAGATTGTTAGAAGATTAGGAAGATTGGTTGGAAGCATGAATGTCGATGTTATGTTACATTCATTATTGAGTTTGTCATTGATGTCAACATAGCATGTTTGATGTCTTTTGAAGTATTTGACATAAGAACAATGGAAGGATTAAGTTGGTATGGATGGCTAGTTGAGCATCATAACCACTTGAGGTTATGGGAGATAATTTTGAGTATCTGGTATATGCAGTTAACTTTAGAAGTAGAAATGACAAGTCTAGAAGAAGTTATGTAAGTTTTGGTGATGTTTGGTTTTAGAAAGAGTTTACAAAGATATGTTTTGGTAAACTTGTTAAATTCCTTAGCAAAGTTGATATCTTGAGGATCAAGGTTGAAGACATGAAGAAGACATGTTGGCGATGATGTGGCTAAGCTCACTCATCATAGTATTGCATGTACAAAAAGTTATTCAATTTGTAAGGTGGTCGATTAAGGTTATCGCCAACTATAACATGTTCTTAAGGTGGTCCTATAATAAATAATTGAGAAGGACTAATAGCCAACTTAGGGAATTGCTTTATGGACTTGGTATAAAGGAAGGACATTTTCCTTTATCATGACATGTGTTGATATGATTGAATGATCAATGATAAGTAGTAGAGAGCGTTACATGTAAAGTTGAGAAGAGAAATGTGGAAGAAAAGGAAACTTCATTGCTGAGGTTTTGCTAAGAGATCCGAGGTTTGGTATTTGGATCTAAGGTTTGTGGCCTAGTCTACAAGTTTTGATAGTGATTGGTCCAGTTGACAGGATAGAGGAAAGGAAAAAGGTAAGAAGAAGATATTAGTAAACTACTTGTTTGAGTAGTGAGCTCTTCTTGTAGTTGAAATTGCATGTTTGGGCAGTGGGCTCTTCTTGCATACATTATACCACAACTCCTAATAGTATTGGAATTGTACTAAATGTTGTAATAGAATCCTAATAGGGTCCATCCTCTAACAAGGAATATTTATATTAGTGCATCATCTTGTGGGCATCATTCTCACTAGGGTTTTCCCTCTGGTCAAGGGTTTCCCTAGTCAACATATTTGGTGTTATTGTCTATGTGCACTTTATTATGGTTGTTATTTACTTTGGTTGAATGGTTATGTTTTTTTAATGAAGATAAGTGTTTTAATTACTAGATAATTGATTCACCACCCTGCCTCCCCCCCACCAATTATCTTGGTGGACTATTGTTTCTAACACTTCCTACCTCAATCTATTGCACGAGGGAAAGACCTCACCTTGGGAAACATTAATATTAATAGAGTAATTGATAGTTTCAACAAATTCCTTAACAATATTGATGAATTTATCATTGAATCCTAGCCTTGTAAGGACTTTGGAAAGTAAATTCCAATTTCTTTTATCATAAGCCTTAAAAATATCAATTGTAAGAGCCATACCTGAATTTTCATATATAAATGGAATTGATGATTTCATAGGTGGACATAGCCACATCTAAAATTTGTCTACCTAGGACAAGTCCCTTTTGATTTGGCTAGTGATTTGATCTAGGAGAAATTTTATTCTATTTAGCGAGATTTTGGATAGGATCTTGTTGAAAGTGTTGCATAAGCTTATTGGATTGAAATCATTCATAGGGGTGGGGTTATTTTGTTTTGGGGCAAGCACAATGAAGGTTTCATTATGTTGTGACACAATTTTACCCATCTTTATAAAGTCTCTAGCAACTCTAGTAACCTGTAGACCAATAATATCCAAAAATTCTTGGAAGAAGGCTAAAGGAAAGCCATTCAAGCCTCAGAATTTATAGGAACCAAAGGAAAAGACAACCTTTTAAACATCTTCATCGATGACCCAATATAGGATGATTCCATGTCTCTAGCATTGACCATAATAGTGAGGTGCTTAATAAAATATTCCTATAGAGTTAAATTTCCTCTACTATTAGTAGAGTAAATATTCTTGAAGAAATTGGCAGCAAGGGTTTCTTGAAGGATTTTGCTAGTGATTTTCTCCTCCACCTCATTATGAAAAGCCCCAATGGTGTTTCTTCTTCTATGATTAGCCATTGATCTGTGGAAGAAAGAAGAATTAAAACCCCCTTCCTTGAGCCAATCTATTTGGGATCTCTTCCTCCAATAGATTGCTTCATTAATTATTGTGTGTTTCCATTTATTTCAGATTTCTTCTTCATTATTTTGAATGTTGGGGGTTTGTTACCATTTACTATTTTTTTTTTATAGATCATCCAAATTACTGGAAAGATCTTTCTTCTAGAAGATGTCCCATACTTCCCTTTGATGATATCCAATTTAGTAGCTCCTTTGTACATGGTCAAACAATTAATGGGAGTGACCCACCAATGTTTGACCATATCCTTAAAGGTTGGGTGGGATGTCTCCAGATCTTCTTTTTATGGTGGTGGAGGCTCTTTAGGGATAGTCTAACCATGAGTACAAAAAGGTTGTGTTCCAAAGTTTTTATCAGTAGTGTTGTTAAAGAAGTGGAGTGACCAACATCCCAAGCTAGGAGGCTAGAATCATATCTAGGTAGATTTGAACAAGGTTGTCTTATTTTCTATTATTTGACCAAGTGAAGGGGTTTCTAGTAATCTTGATATTAATCAAACTAGTTTCATTGATAAAGATAGCCAAATCACTCATGTTGTCATTAAAATTTGGTTAGTGATCCAAATTTCTCCAAGGAGTATCTAAGGGTGGTGAGTTGAAATTACTCGCTAGAAGAAATTTTTCAGAGGGGACTTGGATCATACAATTATTAAAATCTTCTAGTAGGAGCATCTAACTAGCCCTAGTGTTAGGAGCATAGATGTTGATAAGATGCTAATGGTTGAGTTATTTGGTGGAGACCACAAGTAAGTTGTGAGTGAAGGGCAGATCACTACCAATCACATATAAGGGGTTCCAAAGGGAGAAAATCCATCTAGAGGCCCTAGAGGCTTCAAAGTAGATGACTTGAGTGCCCGACCACATGACATTGGCCAATAAGGAAAATTTATCATAGGACATTTTAACTTATTGGAGTGAAAGGATATCAACTTTGTACTAAAATTATATTGTTTGACATCATCTTTCTTTTTAGGGTTGTTTAGACCCTTGATGTTCCAAGAGAGAAAAAAACATTTCTTACCTTTTTGGTTCACATCCAAGATAAGTTGTCTACTCACATCAATTCCCTTACCATAACCTTTATCCTTCTATTTTTTTTGAAGGCCTACCTCTTTTTGACTTGGATACCACATCAAGTTTTTCTATTATTTCTCTTTTTCTTTTGGGTTTTACATTCTTCACTAGAGTCCTCGGGTTCCTCCACATCATAAGTAGTCTAAATGTATTGTATGGCAATGGATTCTAGAGCCATTCCATTTCATGAATTCTTGAGAGTTGTGTCACCTAAGATGTCTTCAATTCTAACTTGGTCCATGTGAGAAGGCATGACTAGGCAATCTCTAGTTGAGGTGGACACATAGTTACACCAACTAGGGGATGTGGAGGAGGGTGGGGAGAATGGGGGGGGGGGGGGGGGGGGGAAGTTTTCAGGGTAGGGAAACAAAGGGGAATTAATTTGGGGATGGTGGGGGATGATGATAGGGGATTAGGAGGTTGTATATACTATATATGTGGTACTTAAAATGCTAGTTATGAAAATAAGTATTTTGAAATAAGATATAAAGATGTAAAAGGGAAAATACTTGAACATTGCATTGAATTGGAACATCAAATATTGAACATAAATAGTCAAATTAATAAATAAATAACATCGAGATGTCCCCACATCCTTGATGGAGGTTCAAAAGGGTAAATATAAGATATATAGATGTATATACTATATATGTTGTACTTAAAATGCTAGTTATGAAAATATGTATTTCAATATGAGATATAAATATGTAAATGGGAAAATAATTGAAAATTGCATTGAATTAAAACATCAAATATTGAACATAAATAGTCAAATCAATAAATAGATAACATTGAGATGTCTCACCATCCTTGATGGAGGTGGAAAAATCTGGTGACACCATTGGGGATGGGGGAATAGAGTCATCAAGTTCTAGGTGCGTCCCCATCTCTAGGATGTGGGGAAAATTTGGGGGTTCACGTCCCCATTTTACTATGGGTGGAGGTGACAACATTGATCAAGATCATCATAGTTTACTTTGGTGCAGACATAGCCATGGTACCATCACCAAAATAAATGGTGATGCTAGTTTTGAAGGAGTTCCAATTAATGACATGAGGAACTTGTACAATCATGATAGGTGTAGATTTTTCAATTGGGAGAGGGTCAATTTAGGAGCATTCACCCAAAGAGATTTAGGAAACCCTTGCGGAGGTGGGTTTTTTTTCTTATTCTTTGGGTTTGAAGAGGGATTTTTCTTGCAGTTTTCATTTTTATGGCCTTTGGTCTAGAATTTATGGAAAAATAAGAGAGAAATTCTCATAGGAGTGCTTGGGTATACTTATCAAATCTTGACTTGAGCACCACAAATTTGGGTAGTCTTGTTAATATCCACATTCACACAAATTCTAGTGAACTCAAGATGAGATTTAGAGATAGTTACCAAATCTGGCAAGATATAGTTTCCAAATGAGTCACTGATCTAGTCAAAAAATTTGCTCATCCCAAAATTCCAGTGGGAGGTCAGACAATATAACCCAAACAAGTGTCATACATGCAAGCTCAATCAAAGGGTCAAAACACAAGTGTAAGGACATTTTTACCATAAATCCACAAGCCATAAAGAATAAAAGAAAGGTCTTCAACAATAGAAAAAAGAAAAAGAAAAGGCATGCAAGGCAAATAGACAATGATAATACAATTATATATTAATATCTAAATTTAAATATAAAGAATAAAACTAATAACATAACACATAATTTATTATCAATTAAATAGGATCTAAAGATGAATAATAATTAAAATAAAATTGCAATGAATGAATAAATGGATAAAGTTAACTATAAAACACAATATGGTAAAAAGTATTCTAGACCTTTTTGAATTAGATTTAATAGTAAATTATAATACAATTTTAAATAAACAAGTAAATAAATAATATAATATACATCACTTAAATCTAATGAAAAGTCAAGTGATATTTAATAAAGAGTTGTGCCTCCTTCAAAATAATATAAAAGAGATAGGAGAGTTCATTTGAAAGAGTAAGTAAGGAAGATGATGATAATATAGGAGTTATAGGAGGATTACTAAAATTGGAAAAGAATGAAAATAAAATAAGGAAGAAATTTTTTCAAAAGGTTGCAATGATGAAATCATGCAACTCTTTGAAACGGTTGTAATTATGAATGGTTATCACTCTTCAAAAAGATTGCAATTATGAAGTGTTGTGACTTTTTAGAAGGATTATGCTTACAAAGGGTTGTGAATGTTTAGGACATATATGAAAAAGGAAAAAAGAAATATAAATCATCATTGAATTAAAAAAGAGAATTATAAATCAATAATAAAATTGAATAAGATTAAAAAACTGATATAATTGCATAACTCTTGGCATGTATTTAACATGAGAGTGAGGAAGCTCTAAAAGGTGGTAAAGATATCATAAATGTATGCGTATGAGGTATGGGTAAGTGCAAAAATTTGTGGACCATAAACATGCCACATTTTCTTTTTCTAATATAAGGTATAGTGTCATCTTGCTATAGTGTGATCATTTTATGGCTTGGGTGACATAAGACTAAGGCTCATGAAATAGGTAGCACACTCATGCTATTTAAAAATAATGAATTGAGTAGCATGATCACGCTGTTGAAAAGTTTTTAATATAAAAAAACCCCAAGACCCATTCCTTATTTCTCTCCACATCTTCACATTTTCTTCTCTTCCAAGGTGTGCATACACCCTATTGCTGCCCATTTTAAACCCAAATTTGTATCAAATATGTGTCATGCCCAAACTACGAGGGCAAAAACACACAATTTTTTATTTTATTTTTATAATTAATAAATAATAATTAAACATGCTCTACATTGAAATAATTGAGAATAGTTTTAGTACAGGTTCTCTACATTACATCTTAAGATTATAAACATGAGGACGATTACATTATTAAGATTTGAAACTTTTGTTATAAGATTGATATCGATAAACATATGTTCTTACATTAACATTCAACAATAAGAAACAATTATTTAAATGACAATGTAGATGTATTCGAGTTTAGATTCATTGAAAGTATATAATCAAAATCAACTATAAAACTCTTAGACAAGTATCAATTTACAAATTAATCGATATTAAAAAGTCACTTTAAGGAAAAACAATTTAACTAGAATTAAAACTGAATATATGTATATCAAATTTATTAACTTTAAACATTTCATCTATTTTTGGCATGTTAATAACCCATCAAAATCTTACTAAATTTAAATTTTATGATATATAAAAAAAACTAACTAAATATAAAACAATCATACGTTTAAACTAGTTAAAATCATATCAGTATAGCACTAACATTACACTAATTTAAATGATGGTATAACCTATAAATTAATATTGATTTTAACATCATACTTAATTCCTAACAAAACTAAACGTATTACTTTTAATTCTAGTTCAATCACAATCAAATACTACATTCTATTAACACTAAATTACAACTATGATTGCCACTCAATTATATATATATATATATATATATATTAAAAAAATGCTAACTAATTTAAAATCTAAAACAATATTACATTTAAAGTTAAACTAACTTAGTTCTAAAACTAACAAAAAGAAACTTTATTAACTTTAAACTAATATTACACAAATTATCATAACTCTAAACTTAACTAATTTGAAACAAACTAAACTATAATAAATAAATAAATCAATGATAAAACAAACCTACTCTATACTGACCACCCCACTTGGCCACTAGCCAAGTTGACTTGGCCTTCACCAAGTGGGCGCTCCCCAAGGGTTGGGTGCACTGCTCGAGCTCACTGACCCTGCGTCAGTGGTACCCCCATCATGTCATGGGTGAGGATCGAGCCAGGGCCGCCCAAAAGAATTTGCAAGCCCAATTTTTTTTTTTAAAAACAAAAACACTATGACATAGTTAAGATCAACATGAATCAACAGCAAACAGTGAGCGCTCCAAAATTAATGGAAAAAGGTGGATGTGAGATGGGGACAGGGTGACGTCACCCCCCCCATGTACATTGCTGACCTTGCTTGCATAAGATACGCCTAGATTATGGGTGTGTAATTATGTTTTAAAGTTTATTTGGTAGGATAGGATATTTTCTTGTTTAGTATATTAAATAATTTGTTTGATTGATTATCTATTTTTTTAATGTTTATTTAGGTATAAAATAATTTATTCATATTAATCAATCAGCATAAATTGGAGAATCTTTTAAAGATTCTTTGTTACCAAATGAGAGAATTAAATGTGGTTTCCATACAAAAACTAGAGAGTTTTTGCTCTCTTGGAACCATTTTTTTTGTCTCATATTTTTCTAAGTATGAATTTTTAAGTTGATATGTTACCAAGAGGGGTTAAATTTTTTTTTTTTTTTTAAAGAAAATCTATAAGGACTTGTTACGAACTTAATATACCAAGGATTTTGAATTACCCATTTTAACAACAATGCAAGAATTGGTTTGATTCTAATAATCACGAAAACTGAACCTTCATTCCTACCATATTTTTGAATAGAATTAAAACATGGATACAATAGTTTGAGGCATAATAACACCGTATTTAATATGATATCCTTTACAACTTGAATTGCAATATATCAACCATAGACGTTATTTTCTTTCCATAACATAATTATCATTTTGAACATATAAGGAACATGTAAGGAACTTGAAAATTTGCTCAAATCAACTAAATCTACATCCATGGTATAATTTTCATTTTCAACATAAAAGAAAACCTTGAAATTTTTACCAAATTAAACATCATCAATTCCATCCAAATTTTAAAATTCATCCATCTAAATTTAAAATTTACAATTAAATCGCATGACAAGCAATTATACTCAACACCAATTTTATTGGTAAACCTGATTCAAAGGCTCGGCCAGGAAAGAACTAGGAAGAAAACCTGGCTTCGTTGCCAATTACAACAAGGTTTAAAATACAATTTACAATAGGATCTCAATCCCAAATTTCAACAATTTAATCAAATTTTCTTCATGACCCTAATCAAGGGATTTATAATGTTTTCTGCAACTCATTTCTAGAACCATGGAGGAAACAGAATCTGATTAGGTGACCAAAATCATGAACAAGAACAAATCAAAATAAGCATATTTATACAAGGTTTTCACAAAAAGATCTACCATAAATAAACACTAGGGAAAGGTGGATTCTTCCAACCAGGAGAAGTCAAGCACAACACCAAATCAGATGCCCAATCGAGGCTATTAACCAAGAACTTTCGTTCTTCCATTTAAAAATGCCATACTCATATGAGGTTTGTGTTGACAGGTAGGGGCCCATAACACCCTACCCTTTCTCCCTCTTCTCATCTTGAGAAGAGACTCTACACTGGTTGGAGTCCAACTAAACAGACCTTTCCCAAAATTGGTCACTTCTGCCCTCTCCAAGGGTGAGTAATACCAAAACACCCATGCAAGAAAAATCTCAAAATTTCAAACATAAACATGAAATAAAAGCAACCAAAATAACATGGTTTTCAAATCTTCCCAACATACCCACAAACATACAAACAATGAAACAACAACAAGGTAGCATAAGCAGAAACAAACATGAAAACTGAATAAGGGAGATGAGAAATCCAACCTTCACAAAGAGGTAATGGAAATGAACAAATTTGAGTAGAGTTTCCACTTCCTCCCTTCAATCTTCAAACTCCTCTCTAAATGTAGAGATTGGATAACAACCTCCACAAGTCCAAGAAGGGCCTCTAAATAGGCCTCCAACTCAACCACCCAAGGGTTCAATAACTACCTCACCCACTTGAAATTCTAGAAACTCCTAACTCAACCTACACTATGATTAACCCCTAAGTGGTGATGAGGTGAAGTAACTCAAAATAACCATGGTCAATTTTTGCACAAAGGCAAAAAGAGACTTTTTGAGTGACCTCAAAAGTTTAAAAAAGGGGCTTAGGGGTTGGAAAAGAACCCTAACCCATACCCGTACCCTTTGGTTATAATTATATCAAGTTTTAAACTTTAGGAAAGAAGTTTAGAGCCAAATAAAATCTAGGAATAAAATAGGACCATCTAACTACTCTAACTTGCAAATAAGCACTAATTCGGATTAGGGATGACTAACCTCAATTAAGAACCTAATAAAAAACTGACACTAACTTAAACCAACTTGGTCCAAAGGTTAAACAATTAACCCTAAGTAGCATGCCGAAGAACATAACCAGTTTACGAGTGTCAAGCGACACTAAAAGAACATAATTATGAACATCAAGGTTTCCAAAATTAGCACAAAGAGATCAGTTATGTTCCTCTGTAGGGTTTCTCAGCTAAATATCTACACACTCATTGCACACATCAGTAGTCCCATAAAATCACATGTACATAACTGTATACGTATCAAAAATTCACATAAATTAAAGACATACATCAATAAGAGTTTCTTCATTGCTTAATTCTTAATCATTTAAAATCTCTTAAATCAAAGTCTCAATCCTACATTTACTGATTTCATCAACATACATATACATGAAACTTTAAATGATAATCATCAAATATATCTGAAAGTAACATCACACAACATGAATAATAAAGTATGTTCTAAGCATTAGATAATGTCTTGACATCTCGAGTCATGAATATCAAAATAATAGTAATGTATCACTATGCTACGATGGGTCGGGGCGAGGCCTCACAATATGGCTCCACAACATCATAAATCCCAAATTGCTTAAAGATGTATGAATTTCAACTCTTGTTTTTGTTAAAATTTTTGTTTTTTTAAATATTGATTAGGGTTTTTTTATTATTATAAACATAGTATTTATTTAATTGTCAAGTAATGTAGACAATCCACCACCTAATCCACTTCTGAACAATCAACCAAACCCTCCACAGGATCAACATGAAAACCCTCCAAATGAAGAACCACTTCCACGACCTCCACCAATTGAAAAATCTCCTCTAGGAACCCAAGAAATTTTTTTGAATGAAATTGAGGGAGAGAAAATAGAGTTAGAATTTTTTTTAAGAGGTTAAAGGGTTCACTTCATAATAATCCTAGAGGGGAATTATTTTCACAATCATTTGAGACCATTGTGGGTCAAGTCACATATGTTAGTGGTCAACTAAATCTATGGCATAATAAAAGAGAAGAACAAAAAATATATTATTCTAATAAATCATCCTATGAAAATGTAAGAAATAATAAGATTACCAAATATGACATATGGGCTTTGTTTAAAAAGCTTGGAGAACAAGACATGTTGAGAATTACAACTAAAAGGTCTCCCATCCATTGGTACATTCATGAAGGTATTAAAAATAACTTTTGGTACAAATGGTGGATGGTGTTTGATGCCCCTCCTTGTAACAATCATGAGGTTCCAAGGTATTTCTTGGGGAAACTATATTGTGATGTTTTCCTTGGGGAGATCCCCAATTATTTTGATATTCTTCCTTCTCAAGGTAGATATGGGAGATCATCATTTTATAGGCCAGGGGCACTTTGTGACCCACATGTTGTTAGGGAACCTATTGGCAAGCTATACGTGGAGCATGTTACTATTCCTTCTGTTATGAAGGAACACATAGAGGTTGACACTCTGGGCACTATTAGAGCTTTGATTTAGAGCCTTGTTCATTATGCCTCTCCTTTGGTTTTTATGGAGCACCCTCATACTAGTGGTCACATTTGCATGTCATGTGGATCTCTATGCACATTCATCATTTTATAGGCTAGGGGCACTTTGTGACCCACATGTTGTTAGGGAACCTATTGGCAAGCTATATGTGGAGCATGTTACTATTCCTTCTGTTATGAAGGAACACATAGAGGTTGACACTCTAGGAACTATTAGAGCTTTGACATAGAGCCTTGTTCATTATGCCTCTCCTTTGGTTTTTATTGAGCCCCCTCATACTAGTGGTCACATGTGCATGTCATGTGGATCTCTATGCACATTCAACACTTGTAGGAGACTGGATGAAGATACTACCCGATGATGATAGATGACTTCCTCTATGTCACATTTGGCATTGATACATAGGTAAATATAAATAATTATATCTTAACCTATTTTTATCACATCTCATATGTACATGAATGATTAATAAATTACTATGTCTTGTCATTGTTCAAAAATCAGGGCTAGAGTGTTGGTGGGACTAGCACTAATCCCTTGGCCTCATTTTTCACAATGTTAGCAAATCCATAGGTATGCATCAATGTGTTCATTTAAATTACTACATATGTATATAATATAATCATATCAAAGTTAACTCAAAACTTGTATCCATCTAAATTAATTTTGTGTTGGAGCTTTGACTTTCACATTGGACTTTGAGTGTGGGCATGATTTTGATCATGTATAGGTATATTTGTTTGCATGTTAATTTGATTCAATTGAATATGTATATTTAATAAATGAATGAATAATTTACTAATTTGGCTTATTATAAGATCATATGTAGAGTCAGAATGGTCATGATGATGTTAATATAGGCTCACTTGGCTTTCAGATGAGTTCATTTTCCCCATATGTATATACATATTCTAATGCATTTTTATTTTGCACATGAATATGAATAATTTGTGATGTCTAATATATTTACATACATGTGCAATAGGTAAATGTTGCACCTTTAGGATTGATACCAAACAATAAAGGACGTGGTGCTACATTTGTAGAGGTACCCAAATATTTTAACTAATAATGTGGCATAAGAAAATATGTATTCTTGATAACTACATCATATTATCATCTTGTATCATTTTCAGCTAATGACATCACAGACTCCTTCACATCTTTGTCAACATATTGATCAAGGAGTCATTGTTGATGGTTCTAGTTCTAAGCCATTGAATGAGGTACACAAGAGTTCTCATTACAATTTAGTTCGTATTGAAATTGTATATGATATTCATAAGTACAACCAAGTGATAAATTTGATGATTGTTGTAGGGTATTAGTACTCCCGATCATCCATGTGCCCATGAGGTGGACGTAGATTGGAATTATCAGCTAGTTGTATGCAAATATTCTATTTTATGTGTATGTATATTTCATTTTTGATGTATAATAGTTATTGATTCATATATACTTTTTATTGTAATAGGTGGAGTTATAGAAGAGTCCAGCCTGCCACACTAGTGCCCATGTTAGGAAGACCTCGTCATCTACTTCATCTCCCTCTTCTCAATCATCAAAGATAACTAGGGATTTTTTTTCTTCCTTAGATATCTAGGGATTTACATTTTATGCCTATATGGCATTATTGGACATATGTTTTGTATCCTTTTTTTGATGTATGTCATTTCTAATATATATTTCATGTATGGCATGATTAGACATATGGTTATGATGTTTTAGATTATTGATGTATTGAATAATATGACATTGTATGAGATTGTTGGATATTAGCATTATTAGAAACAACTTTGAGTTTTTGTCATCACATTGGATTTGATGCTTGTATTATGGGATTAGTTGATTGGATTCTAAGATTTGAAAATTATGAATTTTAAGATGCAATATTTTGGAAAATCAAGAAATTTCATAATGCATATTTTGATAGACCTATGGGAATGTTTGTGCATTTAGAGATCAATAGTTTACAAAGTTCAATAACTTTATGCTAGCTGAATTCTTTGTTGAAATTTGTGTCTAGTTCTACATGAATGGTTTGAATGTATGGTGGATGTCCCTCTCTTATTTTAAATTCTAATGTTATGCATGATTCCATATTTTGCACATGAATGAGTAAGGGAGACCAATTCCATTTATTTCAATTGTATTTGAAGGTGAGGCTAATTCATTCCTCCTCACATTTTACCAAATAATTTGAATGTATCACTCATCACTCCTTAATTTCCTTAGAGAAATTTGTCAAACAATTTGCAACATGTCATCTCTTCTTCCATACAATTCATGTTCTTTGAAGGCATTTTGTCAAATAGTTCACATGCTTTGTATATTCCCACATAACCAACAATCAAGGTGCAATGCTCACGAGCTCTTGGAGACACCTAGGTATGACATGCAAGAAAGATTTTTTGATGCTCAATGAGAGAAATGTGATGTCCCCTAGCATTTACGCAGCCAACCAGACATAGCAGACTAGAGGAAATGGTCTCACAATGAACAAATTGAAAGATACTCCATTTAGCAACTTTCTACTACACAAAAAGGCAAGATTTTGTGTTAACTAAAGCATGTTCACCAAAACCAGGCCATGAGGACCGTAAAAAATGAAGCTACATGAACTTACACCTTGGGAAAACCTTACTTATGCACTTTACATAACTTTGGTAACCATCACAAGGTCCAATATATTGCCCTTCAAAAATTGTTGTTTGGTTTGACTTGGCGCATCTTGGGGACACCTAGGTATGACATGCACAAAAGAATTCCCAATGGTCAGTGAGGGAAATGAGAAGTTCCCTATTTTTCACCCAACCAATTAGACTTAACAAAGCTGAAATAATGGTCTCATGATGAATGGATTGAAAGATGATCCATTTAGCAACTTTCTACTTCACAAAAAAAACAAGATTTTGTGTCAACTAAAATGTGTTTTCCAAAACCAAACTTTGAGGACCATCAAAAAATGAAGCTACACGTAGTTACACCTTGGGAACACCTTACTTGTGCACTTCACAACACTTTGGTAACCCTTGTGATATCCAAGATATCACCCTTCAAAAATTGTTGTTTGGTTTGAATTAGTGCATCTTGAGGACACCTAGGTAGGACATGCATGGAAGTGTTCCCAATGCTTGGTGAGGAAATGAGATGTCCCCTAGTGTTTTCTAGCTAATTAGACCTAAAAAAGTTGACATAATGGTTTCATGATGAATGAATTGAAAGATGCTCCATTTAGTAACTTTCTATTGTGCAAAAAAAAAAAGATTTTGTTTCAAATGAAATGTATTCACCAAAATCAAATTGTGAGGACCATCAAAAAATGGAACTACACTCCCTTAAACCTTGAGGACACCTTACTTATGCACTTCATGAAACTTTGGTAACCAACATAAGGTCCACGATATCTCCCTTCAAAAATCAATGTTTGGTTTGACTTAGTGCATCTTGGAGACACCTAGGTATGACATGAATGAAAGCATTCCTGATGCTTGGTGAGAAAAATATGATGTCCCTTAGCATTTACCTAACTAATAAAACCTAGCAAAGATGATAGAATGGTCTCACAACAAAAGGAATGTAGCATGCTCCATTTAGCAACATTCTACTATGCAAAAAAGAACATTTTTTTGTTAACAAAAACGTGTTTGTCAAAACCAAACCATGAGGACTATCAAAAAATGGAGCTCCATATACTTACATCTCAGGAACACCTTACTTGTGCACTTCACAAAAATTTGGTAACTATTACAAGGTCCACGATACCATCCTTCAAAAATATTTTTTTAGTTTTACTTAGTGCATGTTGGGGACACCTAGGCATGATATGCACATAAACATTCCTAATGCTTGATGAGAAAAATGGAATTACTCTTAGTGTTTACCCAACCAATGACACCTAATGGAGCTGATAGAATGGTCTCACAATGCATGGATTGAAAGATGCTCCATTTATAAAATTTCTAGTAGACAATAAAGAAAATAATTGTGTCAACTAAAACATGTTCACCAAAACCAAACCATGAGGACCATTATACAAAAATGGAGCTACATGCACTTACAACTTGGGAACACCTTACTTGTGCACTTACAAAACTTTGGTAATCACCACAAGGTCCATGATATCTCCATTCAAAAATTATTGTTTGGTTTGACTTAGTGCATCTTGGGGACACCTAGGTATGACATACACGAAAGCATTCCTGATGCTCAATGAGAAAAATAGGATTTCCACTAGCATTTACCTGACCAACCAAACCTAATGGAGCTAATAGAATAGTCTCACAATGCATGGATTGAAAGATGCTCCAATTAGAAACTTTTTACTATACATAATAGGCCTTTATTGAACTTAATGATATCAATAGACTTGAACACATGAAATAATGTATCCTACTCTACATGATGGATTTCTTCACATATGAAAGTGAAATGAATATCTTTATATAAATACAATGAATGTGTTTCAAAAATCTAAAAAATGGAATATTGATTATAAAATCACAATAAAATTCATCTCTTTATATTAAGGCTATGAATGTCTATTTACAATTTAGCTCTGTTTGAGACACCAATATGAAAGAGCTAAAGAGAGAAAACCTCTAATCTTGCCCAATTTTTTTTTGAAATTTATAAACTTAGTTAATCACATGATTTTGTAATTACATCTAATCCAATGAACCATTAGATCTTCTTTACCCTTTATTATCTCAAGTATCGCCTCATGGTTTGACTCGCAAACCTTCCAAAGAGTCTTATTATGTGGTTTTCCTCTGTATTTGACCATGTGGACATTTGACACAATGACAAGGTTCAAATAATGAAGAATCTTCCTTTCTACTTTTCAATCCTCAAATAACCACAAGCTAGGGTTCTTCATACCATATCATCTAAGCCATATATTGATTACCACCATTGCACCTATTAAACCTTCACCATCTATAACTCAGTGATCCAATTTATGCTTTTCCTGAACACAATGACACTAATAATATTCTATCCCTTCTTCATTCTTCATGTTATATATATATATATATATATATATATATATATATATATAAAACTTGGTTGGACCAGATCAAACAAGCAATTAAAGTCAATTGATGATTCCATCTCTACCATTTCCAATGCTCGTAGGGGGTGATAGGTGTCAACAGGAATCAAAACTTGTCAATGTCACTCATCTACCCATTCAATCAACTCACATCCATACCAATATTACTCTAAATATGATTGACAAAAGCACACCATTTGTCATGTGCAGATACTCTATGAACCCGCATCAGAGCTTCTAAAAGAGTATAGCTCACATGCTACTTTCTATATACAACAACTCTCATATGGTGCAATGCTAGTATTATCTATCAACCAAAAAAATCTTTGAACGCTAGACTTGCCTTCCTTTCCTGGACCCATTGTAGTGTTACACTATTCAACAATACTTTTTGCATCTAAAAAAGTTTCTCCATCTTTTTACTTTAATTCTTCATGAGCTAAGGCTCTTTTGATACATGTGCCTACACTATCATGCTCCCTCTATAAAATTCCACATATACTGGATACTAGTCAACCTATGCATTCAACTCAACCAATACAACTTTCAAGTTTGCACATACTGGATAATCCACAGCTCTGCCTCTCAAGCTACCATGAACGTATAAGTGGGCATGCTGATAATAAATCGCAGGTTGGTTAAAACATATAAACATTATATGCCATGTAAAATTTAAATAGGGTGATATATTAAATTATGGTTCTCATTTCAAGCTATAGGAAAGTGTGAGCTTCCTCGCATAACAGAGTTGTGAATCATTAATAAAGACATCACATTCATACAGATTAAATATGATGCAAATGCGTTCAGTCCTCTTACAAAGGGCAGTGATCATTGATTACCTAGCTTACATATTTAGGTTTGGAATACTATTCTTGGTAACTGTATTCCCAATAGCAAATTTGATCATCTATTACCGTAGATTACATGTGGCGCATGAGGGAGCTTCAAATTATCGCTGCTTCCTTATATTATCTCAACCATGGATTCCGTAGTGTTTGCCAGTAAACATCAACTTTTCTATGGGTCACACATTCTATTTGACACCTATGCATATCAATTTGTATGAGATCGCCAACACCAATAATGGAGTACATTGACTTCTTCTACAGTCATCGGTTAACACCAACAAGAATATCCAATTTTCGGATCAAAATGACAACTGCATTATTACTGACATTAATAATATCCAATCAATCCAAACAAAGTCACATATTTGTTGGGATGAAACTCATTAGAGATCCCTCAACCTAAAATGTTTAGAAAAATGGATTACTAATAATAATTTTATAATTATATAAACAATAAGCTCTATAATATTCCTTCGAAAGGGGTTTAATTGAAGATACTAATATGTATATTAAGAAATTTTTAATTGCTGTTGAAACATTAATTAATAATTATGAAATAATTATTAATTAATAAGATTGGTAACATTGAACAAAGTTAATCAAAATTATTACTTAGAAAAGTTGATTGGTTAGCCATCCTTTTTTTAATTGCTACTCTAAAGTCTTCTAGAAAAATAAGAAAGAGTTAAATTTCATCGGATAAAAATTGTGTTGCCACCTTGGAAAATGGGACCCTACGGTTAAGCATTAGTTTTACTAACTAATCTAATAAAATTAAATCTAGTTTAAGAGTAGTCAATAACAGAAGGAGCATAATTAGTCATTGGACAATTTAAGTAAATGAAATGTAAACGAGGGTTAAGAAGATATTTTTGCAGATTAAATTGTTGCTTATTATGGTAAATAAATTCAATATTGAATCCACAATTATTTAATAAGTTACCCTGATGAGAATTCTGTGATTCTTGATTAATAAATGATAACGAAGTTTCATTATTATAGGTTTTAATTAATAAAGATTAAAGGTAATTTTATTAATTACTCGCGACTAATAATTGTTGAGGTAGTAAGATAAGTATTTAAACTTTGATGAACTACAGTTAAATAATTAAATTAATGATGTATATAGTTACATGAGAGTTATGGAAATTTTATGTTATTGTCTAGGATTGATATTATCTAATCCTTTGAATGAGACGAATAGATAATACTTGCCTAATAATTATTTTGAGGAATGAGTTAATAAAGATAGGTATTAAGTTTTCTGATGATTAAAGAAGTTGAATTTTAGTTTATGAAGTTATTGTTAATTATTGAATGACTGATATTCATTCAATCAATAATATAGTGATATAATTATTGATTGATTTTATTGTAGAATTAATTAAATTTAATTGATTATAAAATATTATAATGGAGTTTAAATTGATACGATTGTTTCTGACTCAGTTCGTTACATAATGGGATCATTTGGCACTCTATATTTCATGTAGGCATATTGATAATTACTCAGTGTTTTTAGATGTTGATGATGAAATTTAGACATTTGAAGTATACTTGAAAATGGAAACTGAAACCCCTACACTTGAAAATGGAAAAAAATGAAACTCCACACATTATTCAACTATGAGATTCTAGTAAGCCAAAACATGTGTTTGCATCATGTATTCTATATGCTTCTTGTTTTGGGTTTTGGGTTAACTAGTGATGACCGGTCCTAGGTTGTTACCAGAGGCTCAGGGGTTATGAGATGTGTTGGCATGTTGATCTTTTTTTGGTCTCGATCTTTATAAGCCCAACCATGGTTATGTGATCGTATGATGTATGAAATGTTTGTATTTGTTCATCAGCCTTCATGTGTGAAGCTGAGATGTATGTGTATGAAATACTTGAGCTAATCATTTTTGAGTCATCGATCAGTTATCCTTGGATTATTTGCTAGTCGCCATGATGGGACTATGATATGGATTTATTTCTTGATGATGTCATATTTTGACATGTTTGACTCAACCATTTTGGAGCCTTCGATCAGTATGATTTTGAGATATTATTGGTTACTTGTTGAAGAACCAATGGATATGGTGATTACTTTGAGATATATTTTGGTTATTGAGAACCAATGGATACTTATGATTATTAGTGATGCCTTCAGTTGCCAATAGAGAACTGTTGTGGTCATGATTTTCTATGGATGTTGCTCATGGAGATTTGATGCTTTTATGCATATTTGATGATTTTATCATGAAGATTTTTATGATTCTTATCTTGGTGATTTGATGATTCTTATTGTGGATATTTGATGATTCTTTTTATGGATTATCTTTTGGATTTTCTTTACAGTCGCTTGTACAGGACTGTGGTGATTTTATGATTCCATGAGCATTAGGGTAGGTAATCTACTTGTAGTGTCAGGAAGTGGCTTGCAATGGGGGTCGGGGCCCTAAGTGGCTGCCAGGGTAACTCATTGTAAGTTTGGTTAATAAGTGATAACATTTACACACTAAATGGGGATTAAATGAACCTAAAAAGATAAGAGTTTTGATGTTCTCGCCCATGCCTTGAGCGCTTGTATAGGCTAGGATGGGAGTAGTGAGATGCATGGTTGCGACCTTGCATTCCATAGTATACCTCCTCAGTATGAGAGGATACTAGTGGCTGCATGAGATCTGTATGGACCCGTGGAGTTTAGCTAACTGCCAGGGTAACTTGTACGAGATAAATGTGATGACACTTTCCCGCTTGCAGAGTAGGTTTCCTACATGTCATTGTGTGCCTCTGGGAATTAGATGTCAGTTTTGTGTGATGGAACCTTTGAGTAGTATACTTTTTAGGATTCCTGGATTCATAGAGATTTATGCTTTGTGGTTTGATATCCTATTTGGGACTTGAGACTATCTCCTCAGCACGGTGGGAGTGGACCACTTAGGTTCCACGCGGTCGGGTGGTAGTGTTTTATCACTCTTATCATTTGAGATCCATTGAGACACCGTGGCTGGAGCATTCTTGGTTGGTATTTATCTTCATTCTGTTCCTGGAGCATTATGATAGATGATATACCTTATGATGGATGTATTTACTGGTATGTTCCTTTTATTGATGATTTGCATATGTTAGATGATGTTATCTTATGCTTTACTTTTCATGATAGTAGGATGTTTCTAGGAGTGACATTCCTACTATGTTTATAGCCGATGATCTCTTCAGTGCTTTGGAATGTTACGCACGGAGGGATGGCTAGGATCCATGATGGTCTAATGATGCTATTTATGGTTGGGAGGAACCGTGCACTTAGTTAGATTATGTTGTGATATATGGTTATCTTTTATGATGAATGTTTATGTCTTTATGATGATGATGTATCATGTATGATATGTGGTTTCATTATGTTATTGCATCATGGATTAATATTAGATGATGATGTACTTTAATTACATGGATGTTTATTCTTTTAAGCTTTTCATACCTTGTAACATGTATGGTGGATGATCGAGCAATCTAAAATGTACACTTGTATATTATTTAAGTACATTGGATGCATCATTGTTATTTCATTGTTAAGGATGTGATGTTAGATGGATAGTTAAGATTGGAAGTAATTCAACGTTAAGGGATCTTTAAAGAATGTAATCTGTTATGTTATGTTATGTTATTTTTAGTTGGATGTTACTATTGCTTCCGCAAATGTTGTGAATGGTTTATCTTTCATGTTTAAAAAAAAAATTGTTGGATAAACTTAGTATAACTCTTTGGATCCCTTGGCGGGGCATTGCATTTGGTATCAGAGCCCGAGTTTCAACATTGGGAGCTCTAGGTATATTTGAATACCACTAGTTGTTAACTAGTTGAACAAAACGAAAACTTTGAACTATCATGTGTATCTCTTTCAAACTGAAAACCTAAACTTGGGAAAAACTGAAAATTGAAACTCATTCTAGTTGCAAAACATGTATCATTCTATCTATGTTTCAAGGTAGTAGACCTTTGTTGATCTTTGCAAGCATTAAGTTGTAGTTGTTAAAGGAATGATGTTGGATCGATATGGTTTTCGGTTTACCATTAAACCATAATCATATTGCTCTAAGGGTGTTGTAATATCTTCAGTGGAATCATGTCTCCCTACAGAGGAAAAGGGTTCAATGGGAGCTGCATAGTGAGTATCTTGAGTTGTCATTCTTGTAGGCTTCCAGGAGTAAGCCTAATCCGAGGGGGGGTGGATGTAGTGCCTGCCCCTAGTTCGCATTTTTTTGTCGTTGTTGAACTCTTTTAGAGCTAGTTTCATGTTGATGGTTAGCAACATTGTTATGAGATTATCAGATATTGTGCTATGGATTCAGTTTATTATGTGATGAGATTATTTAGACTCTACATTTCATGTATGCATGATGATTAATACATTGCTTTCAGTTATTAATGATGATTAGTAAGATGATTTATTATCATATGTGTTTTATTATGGATACTTACCCCATACTTGCATGTGTATGGTGTGCATGTTTTCTTTGCGTGTTTGCTTTTGTATGGCGTGTCTGATGTGGTTAAGGAAGGGAGTCGTAGTCACCTGCTTAGTCAGGATCTACACGATGCACCACTTCCTGCCATTGTCTGTTTAGTTTAGTATATATTGTGTTTGTACATGCATGGCTTTTTTATGCAGGTTGCAGGTACCAGGTATCGACTTCCCTGAATTGCCAGGATGAGCGTACCCTATCACACTATCTCAATGATAAGAGAGGGGAGATAAATTCTCAAGTCCAAATCCCAACCCTTTTAAGCCATTTGTTCTAATTGGAAAATTAGGACAAGTATCTGAGTTGAGTACCCTCCGAATACGTTGGATGACATAATTCATGATATTAACCCTTGGTTTGATTTTGTATGTATTTTGGCTATGATGGATTTTCATATTTTTACTTTGAGAGTCTTTGATGCATTTTATATTAATTAAGCCTAACTAAAAGATTTAATTAATGGTTTAATTAAATGGAAAATTAATATGGTATTTTAATATTTATTTTATTTAATTAATTGGGAAGTTAATTAAATAAAATAATTAAATGTGAAATAAAAAGTTAAAAGTTTAAATTTGGAATGTGACAATATTTATTTTAATAATAATATATTTGGAGCTCATTTTTAAATAAATGACTAAATAATATTATAGCAATTAAGTCTTGGAAAATGAGATTTGAAAAGTGGAAAATATATTTAAATTAATAAAAGATTCTAAATTTCATGTGACTAAAATATAAATATATTAAGATTGAAAAGTGGAATTATTAAAGTTAGTGCATGAGATTTAATAAATAAATAAATTAAATTGAAAAGAGTAAATTAAATATTATATTAATTAATATGCATTATATTAATGTTTGCTCACATAGGAGTTTGCAAATTCTCGAGAGTTGTCGTGTAGATAACACTGGAGGTTGCACTCTAAGAATGCACTAGTTGTCTACACTTGGAAGTTAGCATTTTATTTGAGCACATGGTGTCTACAACCTTAAGACTTATCTAGAAGGTTGGAGAAGACCCATGCTTGGTTGTCATGCTTATCTTCTAGTTGTTCTAGAGACACTCTAGATGCATCTTAGAAGCCTTTAAATAGAGGCTCACTTAGCATGTATGATAATCCTGATGGGTGTCTACAAGCTTATATGCATTCGAGAAGCTCTTATGCTTCTACATCCTCATCTGCTTCTACAAGCACTTCTACTCACTAGGAGGAGGTTCGATTGTTGGAGGAATTGTGATGGAGTGAGGAGGGGAATTACCTATGGACTCCAAAGGCGTAGTGGATCAACATCATAGTCCAGCTAAGTACTCTTGACCATTCTGCATATACCATTACTCTCTCTCTCTTCCCGTTCTAATCATATTTTCTAAAAAGATTATTTGAATATGGCATCATACTTTTAGCCACATTATCATAGAGAATCTATTTCAGAATGGGAGTGGATTTCTTGCATTCACAGTATTGTAGTAAATGATCTGTGGTTAAATTTGAATCAGTAGGTTAAAATCACGAAATTAAAAGAGTAAATGTATTCTAGCTGGATATAAAACCAAATTCTTTAATCATGATCATTTGATTTCCCATTTTAATTATACATATGTGCAATGAAAAATATGTCAATGCCATATGATTAAATCAATGCTTGCTGAAGTATTGTAGAATAGTTAAATGACTTGATCCAATCTGTATATGGTTAATTCATAGAACCCTCAACCATCACTATCTTTAATATGACCATTCGTAGGATGTCTTACCTATTCTATCTACTAAATCATCGTCTTCCTTGGGTATGGGCGACTGTTGTAAACAATGCTGAACTAATCAAGCCGCAGGCGGGATATGAAGATCATTTATACATCAGCCTTTCACCTTATTAAAAAAATATAATAAGAAACTGTTTACTACTTTTAGAAGGGAGTCAGTGATAGTTGAAGATATTATCCCTCCAGCCTATTCCGAACTTTGCAGTTCACAGAGTAACCACGATGTGGAGGATGGCGTGGAATGCTTGCCATATGATTGCTTACGTTTTGTGAAAATGAAATTACATGGTTTTGAGGTTTGATTGGAGTGTATAAAAATTAATAATCATTTGGATTGTCTTCAATCCAGTCATACGGGCTGTAACTTAAAAGCCACAGCTCTGCCTCTCAAGCTACCATGAACGTATATGTGGGCCTGCTGATAATAAATTGCAGGTTGGTTAAAACATATAAACATTGTATGCCATGTAAACTTTAAATAGGGTGATATATTAAATTATGGTTCTCATTTCAAGCTATAGGAAAGTGCGAGCTTCCTCGCATAACAGAGTTGTGAATCATTAATAAAGACATCACATTCATACAGATTAAATATGATGCAAATGCGTTCAGTCCTCTTACAAAGGGCAGTGATCATTGATTACCTAGCTTACATATTTAGGTTTGGAATACTATTCTTGGTAACTGTATTCCCAATAGCAAATTTGATCATCTATTACCATAGATTACATGTGGCGCGTGAGGGAGCTTCGAATTATCGCTGCTTCCTTATATTATCTCAACCATGGATTCCGTAGTGTTTGCCAGTAAACATCAACTTTTCTATGGGTCACACATTCTATTTGACACCTATGCATATCAATTTGTATGAGATCGCCAACACCAATAATGGAGTACATTGACTTCTTCTACAGTCATCGGTTAACACCAACAAGAATATCCAATTTTTGGATCAAAATGACAACTATATTATTACTGACATTAATAATATCCAATCAATCCAAACAAAGTCACATATTTGTTGGGATGAAACTCATTAGAGATCCCTCAACCTAAAATGGTTAGAAAAATGGATTACTAATAATAATTTTATAATTATATAAACAATAAGCTCTATAATATTCCTTCGAAAGGGGTTTAATTGAAGATACTAATATGTATATTAAGAAATTTTTAATTGCTGTTGAAACATTAATTAATAATTATGAAATAATTATTAATTAATAAGATTGGTAACATTGAACAAAGTTAATCAAAATTATTACTTAGAAAAGTTGATTGGTTAGCCATCCTTTTTTTAATTGCTACTCTAAAGTCTTCTAGAAAAATAAGAAAGAGTTAAATTTCATCGGATAAAAATTGTGTTGCCACCTTGGAAAATGGGACCCTACGGTTAAGTATTAGTTTTACTAACTAATCTAATAAAATTAAATCTAGTTTAATAGTAGTCAATAACAGAAGGAGCATAATTAGTCATTGGACAATTTAAGTAAATGAAATGTAAACGAGGGTTAAGAAGATATTTTTGCAGATTAAATTGTTGCTTATTATGGTAAATAAATTCAATATTGAATCCACAATTATTTAATAAGTTACCTTGATGAGAATTCTGTGATTCTTGATTAATAAATGATAACGAAGTTTCATTATTATAGGTTTTAATTAATAAAGATTAAAGGTAATTTTATTAATTACTCGCGACTAATAATTGTTGAGGTAGTAAGATAAGTATTTAAACTTTGATGAACTACAGTTAAATAATTAAATTAATGATGTATATAGTTACATGAGAGTTATGGAAATTTTATGTTATTGTCTAGGATTGATATTATCTAATCCTTTGAATGAGACGAATAGATAATACTTGCCTAATAATTATTTTGAGGAATGAGTTAATAAAGATAGGTATTAAGTTTTCTGATGATTAAAGAAGTTGAATTTTAGTTTATGAAGTTATTGTTAATTATTGAATGACTGATATTCATTGAATCAATAATATAGTGATGTGGATATCCTGTTTGGGACTTGAGACTATCTCCTCAGCACGGTGGGAGTGGACCACTTAGGTTCCACGCGGTCGGGTGGTAGTGTTTTATCACTCTTATCATTTGAGATCCATTGAGACACCGTGGCTGGAGCATTCTTGGTTGGTATTTATCTTCATTCTATTCTTGGAGCATTATGATAGATGTATTTACTGGTATGTTCCTTTTATTGATGATTTGCATATGTTAGATGATGTTATCTTATGCTTTACTTTTCATGATAGTAGGATGTTTCTAGGAGTGACATTCCTACTATGTTTATAGCCGATGATCTCTTCGGTGCTTTGGAATGTTATGCACGGAGGGATGGCTAGGATCCATGATGGTCTAATGATGCTATTTACGGTTGGGAGGAACCGTGCACTTAGTTAGATTATGTTGTGATATATGGTTATCTTTTATGATGAATGTTTATGTCTTTATGATGATGATGTATCATGTATGATATGTGGTTTCATTATGTTATTGCATCATGGATTAATATTAGATGATGATGTACTTTAATTACATGGATGTTTATTCTTTTAAGCTTTTCATACCTTGTAACATGTATGGTGGATGATCGAGTAATCTAAAATGTACACTTGTATATTATTTAAGTACATTGGATGCATCATTGTTATTTCATTGTTAAGGATGTGATGTTAGATGGATAGTTAAGATTGGAAGTAATTTAACGTTAAGGGATCTTTAAAGAATGTAATCTGTTATGTTATGTTATGTTATTTTCAGTTGGATGTTACTATTGCTTCCAGAAATGTTGTGAATGGTTTATCTTTCATGTTTAAAAAAAAAAAATTGTTGGATAAACTTAGTATAACTCTTTGGATCCCTTGGCGGGGCATTACAATTTGATCTTCCATACCACAACCCGAAATCTAGTGTACCCTTTAAATATCTAAAAATTCTCTTTATTTTTGCATAATGTGCTTCCTTAGGATGAGCTTGAAATCTTGTAAAAATTCCAAATACATTAGCTATGTCCAGTCTTTTATGAGTCAAATATTACAAACCTCCAATCATGGATTTGTACTTCTTTTTCTCAATAGTAGCTATCTCATCTTTGTTGGATATCTTATGATCAGTTACCATAGGTGTACCAACATGCTTATGAAGCTCTAAACCAAATATATTCAATAAGTCTTTAAAATACTAAGAAATGAAAATACCTTCACTATTTTGCTTAATCTGCAAACCCAAGAAGTACTTCATCTCACCAATCATGTTCATTTAAATTCCTTCTTCATCTCATTAGAAAATAATTCAATTGCTTCATAATTTCCTCCAAACATTATATCATCCACAAATACTTCAAAAATTAATAAAACATTATCAATTACTTTCAAATGCAAGTTATTATGTGCAATACCTTCATCAAAACCCAATTTTTCCATATATTTATCCAACCTTGCATACCTAGCTCTAGGTGCTTGCTTCAAACCATGTAGTTCTTTTTTCAACTTGCAAACCATATCTCCTTCTTTTGTGAAAGGAAATCCTAGAGGATTCTCAATATAAAAATCTTCAAGTTCTCCATTCAGAAATGCTAACTTTACATCCATATGATGCACTTTGAACTTCTTGTTAGGTGCATAAGCCAAAAATATTTTTACTGCTTCAATTCTATCAATAGGTGCAAATGTATCCTCATAATCTACACTTCTTACTATGAATATTCTTTGCATGGTAGTCTTTATCTGTTTCTCACAACCTCTCTTTGTTCATTCATTTTATTTCTAAAAACCCATTTAGTTCCTATAATAGCCTTATCATTAGGTCTAGGAAGTAATTCCCATGTATCATTCTTCTCAAGTTGATCTAACTTCTCTCTCATAGATTGAATCCAAAAGTCATCTTTTCTCACTTCATCTTTACTTTTAGACTCCACTTTGAAAATCAAACATAACTCTCCATGTATTCTATTTCCATGGATAACTTTAAGAAACCCCTCTTGAGAAAAATATGTAAAATGCTAGCGAATTTAACATTAAATATATGCAAGAAAAATTTCTAATAATGGGTGATTTTTCATTCAAGGCAAGGAAGAAAAATATTTTCTATTGGTGAAATTTTCCTTTCTATATCAAAATTTAATAATAACTATGGCAAATTAATCCTTTTTTTTGGTACGCAAATAAATGTAGGCAATTTTTTTTTTGGTCATAAACATTTTCATAATGTAAGATGTGAATTAATTATTTCATATAACTCAAAATATTAATATAATTAGATAATATGTTAGTTTCCAAATAGAGATTATATAATTTTTTGGTGAATTTATAGAGTCACAAGTGGTCCATGGCCCACATTCAAAGTGTACACTATACAATGTACTTGTAGTATGCCAATCCATTAAGATTCAATTAATAATGTGCCCTTTTTTAATTGCCAACTTGGTCATCATCACTTTTAATATTTCCATTTTTATGGTGAAAGAAATTAATTTGGACCATTGATGTAATATAAATCAATGGCTTCAGCTCTATTTTGGGCCTAATTTTAAATGACATACCATAAAGTCTAAATCTTCCTAGAATTAGGACATGTGTCCAAAAGACTAATACATAAAATAGTTGGCTAAACAAGGATAGTTGGAGACACATATCAGTAAAATGGTAGGCAATGCTCAACCTGAGGGAAAATATTATTTTATTTTAAGGGTGAAATAACATTGTCCAATAAGAAAACATTAGGAAAATGCTAGTGAAAAAATTAAAATAATTGTGTTCTAAATGTAGATTACGTTGGTGATTTGATAGAGATTTGGGACTAATTATTTGTAAACTAATGAGTGATTAGCCTTGGATTTTGACCCAAATTATTTAATATCTTGGTGACATGGTTGACCCCATATTTAGGTTTTGTTCACCAAATTATGATTTCCCAAAGAGATAAAATAGTCAATTGGTGAAGATTCACCACTAAAAAGACACTATCTATTTCTTGATAGAACTCCTCTATCTTTGCTTCCAATAATCTAATTAGTAGGGTGATTCTTTGTAAAGTTCTTATTCGGTGTCACTATCTCAACTCTTACTTCTACTATAGGTTTAGATCTTGGTTCCTCTCTTTGTTCCACAACTTGGATCTCATTCTCTAAATCATTGTTAGTTTCATAAAATAATTCAATATTTTCTTGGTTATCCTCAGGGTTAGCTTCTTCATCAGAATCATAATCAAATATCCTCTATTGAATGCCAAACTTCTCATCCACTTTCAAATTTATGCACTCAACAATAGTCTTAGTCCTTTAATTAAAATATCTATAATATTTTCTCTTTCAATAAATAACCATGGAACATACCTTCATTAGGTTTTGAATCAAAATTACCAATATCATCATGTCTCTTGATATAACACTTTCTTCCAAAAATTCTAAAATACTTCACTGATGGTACATGTCCAAACTAGTATTTATAATGAGTCTTATTTGTACCTTGTTCATTGTATACACTACTATATTAACTTCTTCTCTCCAAAATGTCTTTAATACATCATTTTCAAAGATTGTATCTCTTATTTCTTTTGTTACATATATGTTTCTTCTCTCAGCTATGCCATTTTTCTCAGGAATTTTAGAGGCTGAAAGTAATCTCTTAATGTTATTCACTTCACAAAATTTTTAAACTCATTAAAGAAAAAATATCTAACTCTATTAGATCTTATAAATTTAATCTTTAATCTAAACTTATTTTTAACTCTATTCTTAAACATATTAAACTTCTCTAATAATTCATACATTTCTGTTGCAAGAGCACCTTAGGGAAAGACAGCCCCTAATATTGATTTTGGGTTGTAGATGGTCTAGCCAACCATTGATCTAATAAGGACTAATCATAAAATCCCAAGGTGTGCTTGATGTGTGTAAATAGGTTTGAGTTTAATTCTTGTTCATGGTTAAGTTGTTAAGTCCTAATTGTTATTCTAAGGCCCTAACAGAGCCAAACTTGGTAAAAGTTGCAAAATACCTCAAAAATGAGGGATAAGTGCTAAAATGTGATCCATAGGTGTTTTTTGATCAAGTTTATTAGATATGAAGAAAAATGGAAAAGTTTGGAATGATACAAGGTTGTTTTTACAAAAGTTGTCAACATTGCTCATGACAACTTTGCAACTTTGCAAAGTTGCCATGGCAACATTTTCTCAAATGTTTGAGAGAGAAATTTTTAGGTCTAAAGCTCAAACTTAGGGTCTAGACAGGTTGAGTTAGAGTATTTGAGCTTATCCAAACTCTAATCATGGGTGGTGGACATTGTGTACAAACTGAACCAAAGGAACTGAATTCACTGTTATGACAATTTTGTGATTTTGGCTTTCATCTATACTCCAATGGATTGAAAGGATGATTTTTTCAATTGAATAATCTAGTTTTTATTATGTAAACAATCTATGCATTGTTATTTTGAAGGTTTGGAACAATCTACTATTGTTTTGTAAATACTTTTGTTTTTACATTTCATTATCCTACACATAATTGTTTGTGTGAAAATGTTTACAACATGAGTTCTAGCCATGGGACCTTGATGGACTCTTGGAATCAAGTAGTGGACACTATACATTATATAAATATGGAAGGAGTATTTGATTGGAGTTAGTTTCATATTTTTGCAAGCAAGCCTGGAGTAGTTTGGCTAAGAAATGGAATGCTTACAAGTGAGTTTTATGGAGTTTATTTGATTGGTTTGAGCCAATATTTCTTGGGGAGATGATATTGATAGAGTCAAGTGTCCAAATTCCATAGGAGAAGATATGAGAAGGTCCAAGTACATTATGTAGACCAACAAGTAGAGTTGATGAAAACCCTTAAAAGTAGGGTTTTCTAGAAAAGTACACTGCAGACACTTTGGAGAGCTAAAACCTAGAAAATCCTTGAATCTAGGTTGATATGATGAAATTCATAGAAGTAATAAAAGGGGCTTGTTAAGAAAATTTTAGAGTTATTTCAGTCTCCTTGTTTATAGGAGGCCTAATTGGGGCTCATAGGGCTACAAAGCCTAATAGTGCAAAATTTAGATTTTGAAATTTAAAACCTTGGAAGATGGTGCAAAAAGGTTGGGAAATGATCAAGAACCATATGATGGTGGAAAAAACACACCAAAGGTGAGTTTGTGTAGTTATTTATGCCTAAAGTTGCATAATTGAAGTGTGAAGGCTTAAGGGAGTATATTGAATTGATTGGGTGAGTTTCTAGGTTGGAGAGGACTAGGAAGAGATCCTGTAGGATAGGGTATAGAGAAAGGACCCTAGGGAGGCTAAGAGAAAGCCTTGGATAGAGAAAGAAAGCTCTAGGTGTGAGAAATTCCCCATCAGTTTCTTTAAGAAATGCAACCCAAATCATCTTAATAAAATCATCAACAAGAATCATAAAGTACATTTCATTGTACAATCCTCTCATCTTTGTAGAACACTCAAATTTGTGTAAACAATCTCCAATTTTTTTGTTGTAGTGAAATTATTTCTAGGAAATGAACTTAATGCAGGAGCATCTTAGATGTAAGAGCAATCTTGTATCACCCCAAAATATTTTCTTTTTTCTTTTTTGTTTTAATAAAGACTAGTAAATAGGGGGTTGCTATTTCTATGAACTTTCTATTTTTAGTAAGTTTGTCATACGGATTTAGAATGTTCTCATTTTCTACATGAAGGTTCATTTTAGAATTATAAACCTACCATAAAAATCTTATTTCTCTAGCTTAAATATCAGAGAAGTTATTGTGGATTTTTGGTGGAAAAATTTGTAGAAAAATATTCAAGCTCACTGTTGGAGGCATTACAGTGCTTGGATGTGCTCCAAAAACTCAATAGAAGGGTGCTTGCATTGATCTAAACCTATAAATTAGGAGCTAGCATTTCTAAAAAGTGGTTATAATAATGAATCAATGAAATGGTTTGAGAGTTATGGCCCTTCTGAAGTTGGACCACCCAAAATTCCTAAAATAAATGTCAAAGATGTATTTGGCTAACTCTAGATGTATTGTTAGGGTCTGTTAGCCCTAGGTATTAAGTTTGAGTACCTAGAACCTTCCTAATAGCATAAAATTGCCTATTTAAGAAAGGACCAAACATTGTCTAGGAAAAATCTGGGTGGTAGTATGCAACTTAGTCTTGAAAATTACTGTAATGAAGGCACCCATGTGGGTTAGCATATTGTACTTGTGAATTTTGTAATTCTACATTTGTAGTGCAAACTAGAAGTCCATACTTTGTTCTTGCATTTATTATTGTTTCTTTTTTTTTGTTATGATTTTATGGTTTTAAGAGGAGCACCCTTCATCAAGTAGTATCATAACTAGAGTTCTTGAGTGTATAGATAGATCACCACTATGAGGTAGTTTGCACTAGGACTGTGGTTTGGGCTAAGTGTGTAGATAGATTGACAATTGTGAGGCAATTTGCACAAGGGTTTTAGCAGTAGCATAAAAAAAAACCTCCATGAAGAGAGTGTGGTGAAAGAGTTTTAGGTGGTACTCCTAAGGTTTTTAGAGCCCTCCAAAGACAAATGCAAGCATTGGAAGAACAAATATGTAGAAGAAAAAATCTTATCAGAAGAGATGAAAATGAGGATGAGGAAGAAGAAGAAGAAAATGGCAAACCAAAGGCATTTCTAAACCCAAAAGAAGAAAGGCTTTTCAAGGCCATCTCCAAGATTGAAAAAAGACCTAAGTTTGAGGTTCCCACATTTTTAGGGAGTCTTAACCCAAAGGAGCTAATCGATTGGATCAATGAATTGGAGAAATACTTTAAGTATGAAGATATTGAGGATCCTGATAGGGTTAAGTTTGTGAAGGAAAAACTAAAGGGAAATGTAAAGATTTGGTGGCAAGAGGTTCAATTGGAACAAAATAGAAAAGGGAAGGACAAAATCAAAAGATGGGATTAGATGATAGCTAAACTAAAGTGACAATTCATTCTTATAGATTATGAGCTTGATCTATTGAAGAAGATGCAAGGGTTGAAGTAAGTGGGAAAATATGTTCAAGAGTATATTGAAAAGTCCTAATGATTTCTCATTAGAATCAGCCATGCAAAAGTTGATAAGGAGAAAATGACCCATTATCTTAATGGGTTAAGGTTAAGTATTTAGGACAAGCTAAGTTTGGTTTAAATAAATGGTATTGAGGAGGCATACCCATTTTCCGTAAGAGTTGAGGAAAAACTAAGCAAGAAGTTTGACAACAAGAATAGTGGAAGAGGTTACAGTGGAAGATCTGGTAGACAATCTTATGGAGGTCAGAATTATAATAATAAAAATAATAAAACACTGGAAGTAGTGGTTAGAAGTAGAGGGGAAATAATTCCAATCATTTCTATGATTAGAACAATAGAGATTAGAGAGGTAGAGGTAGAGGACAAGGATTTGGAAGAGGAGGCTTCTATGGAAAATATTTTCACTATGGAGAAGAAGGGCATAGAGCATTTGAATGTTCCCAGTTCCAAGGAAGGATAGGTTGAAGAATAGAATGCCAAGCTAGAGTTGTACATGTTGATGAAGATTCCAAATCCTCACATTTTGAAGATTCTTAAAGATGAGAAGTCTTACTTAATAGAAGAGTCCTACTAAATGGTGAGAATGAACCTATTAAAAGAAGGAGCTTGTTTTACACAAGGTGTAGACGTGAAGATAAGTGTTCCGATGTGATCACTTATGGTGGAAGAATTGACAATCTAGTTTTAGAAATGATGGTCACAAAGTTGAAGAAAAAGATATAGAAACACCCACATCCATACCATATTTCTTGGATGTAAGATGACCCTAAGGTCATGGTCAATGGGCAATGCTCAGTAAAGTTCAAGATTGGATGCTACTAGGATGAGGTACTATGTGATATCATACCTATGGACATGTTTCATATGTTTTTGGGTAGGTCATGGAATTTTGAAAGGCATGTTGTATAGTATGGGCGAGAAAATACCTACACTCTGACCAAGGATGGAGTGAAGCATAGGTTGAAGTCATTGAAGGAGAAAGAAGAAAATGTATGTGATGCTACCAGAATATGTTTTATTGATGGAAAAGAGTTTCTCAAAAGTATGAAGCATAAGCATATATTTTTTTTTATAATTAAAAAAGATAGTAAAGAAGAAGTAGATGAGGTACCTATAGAAGTTGCAGATATGATGGGAGAGTTTTCAGATAATGTACCTGATGAATTGCCTTCAATGAGGAAGATCAATCACCAAATGGATTTGGTTCTAGGAACCAGACTGCCAAGCAAGATAGTGCATAGAATGACACTAATGGAAAGTGAAGAGATGACTATACAAGTTCATGAGGTTTTGTAGAAGGGGTTAATTTGAGAGAGTCTGAGTCCATGTTTTGTACCAGCCATATTAGCACCAAAGAATAATGGAGAATGGAGGATGTGTATAGATTTTTGTGCTATCAACAAGATCACAATCAATTATTGATTTCCATTTCCAAGGATGGATGATATTAGATCTGTATTAGATAAGGTGATGAGTGGAAGACTACTTTCAAGATAAGGGAAGGACTATATGAGTGGTTAACCATGCCTTTTGGGCTAACCAATGCACCGAGCACTTTCATGAGGCTCATGAATGAGGTACTAAAGGAGTTTTTGGGTAAGTTTATCATTGTTTACCTAGATGATATTTTTATCTTTAGTAAGATATTGGAGGATAATTTGATTCATATTCACAAGGTGTTTGATAAGTTGAGGGAAGCAAAGTTGCTGATAAACCTGAAGAAGTGCAGTTTTGTAAAGGAGTTAGTGTACCTAGGATATGTAGTTTCAACAGAAGGTCTAAAAATGGACCCAAAGAAAGTGAAGGCTATAATTGAATGGCCTACTCCAAAGAGTGCAATAGAGGTAAGATATTTTCATGGACTGGCTAGTCTTTATAGAAAGTTCATAAGAGGTTTTAGTAGTACTTGTGGACCCTTGACTAAAATAATGAGAGCGGAAAAGAAAGAATTTAAGTGGACTATGGGAGTAGATAAGAGTTTTAATCTATTGAAAGAAAAAGTTATTGAGTGCCTATTTTAGCACTTCCTGATTTTAACAAGGTGTTTCCAGTAGATTCTGATGCTAGTGGTACTATAATAGGAGCTATTTTGAGTCAAGAAGGTAGAACTATTGCTTATCTTAGTGAAAAATTGAATGATGTAAAAAAAATTTAAAATGTTTATGATCATAAATTTTATGCTATAGTTCAAGAATTGAAGAAGTGGAGACACTATCTTCTTCCTAAGGAGTTTGTTTTGTATACTAACCATCATGCTTTACATTATTTTAATAGTCAAGGAAAATTAAACCAAAGGAATTTGAAGTGGGTTGAGTCTTTGTAGAGTTATACATTTGTTTTGAAACACAGGAGTGGGAAGTTTAATATAGTTGCAAATGCTCTTAGTAGAAGACAACTTTTTTTGACAAAAATATAGATAGAGGTGGTTGGGTTCAAGGAACTTAGTACTTTGTATCTTGATGATCCTAATTTGGGTGAAGCATGGAAGGCTTATACAAAACTTTCTACACTTGATAGAACAAAGTGGTTAGATTTCATGATCTAGGATAGTATTTTATTCAAGGGAAGCTAATTGTGCATTCCCATAAGTTCAATGAGAGAGAATCTCATCAAGGAGAAGCATAGTGGAGGATTGGCTGGATATTTTGGCAAAGATAAAATCATAGCTTTGGTTGCTAAGAATTATTACTGGCCACAGTTGTAGCAACATGTGAAGAAGTTTGTACAGAGTTATAGAGTATGTTAGATTGTAAAAGGAGTGAAGCAGAATACAGGGTTGTATTAGTCATTACCTATACCAAAGAAGACATGGGAGGATCTTAGCATAGATTTTGTGCTTGGATTACCAAGGATACAGTGAGGGTATAATTCTATTTTTGTGGTGGTTGATAGATTTTCAAAAATGACACATTTCATTCCTTGCAAGAAGACTAGTGATGTTGTTCATGTCGTAGAGTTATTTTTTAGAGAAGTGGTGAGACTACATGGTCTGCAAAAGAGTATAGTTTCAGATCAAGATACCAAATTTGTTGGGTATTTCTAGCATACATTATGGAATAAGTTGAAGATAGAATTGAAGTTCAGTTCATCTGATCCTCTATAGATTGATAGAAAAGTAGAAGTGGTGAATAGGAGTTTAAAAAAATTTCTAAGATGTTTGGTTGGAGATAAGCCAAAAGGATTGAATATGATTTTACCATAGATAGAATTTTTATATAATAATAATGTCAATAGGAGTACTAGTAAATCACCATTCCAGATTGTATATGAGAGTATTCCCAAAAATGCTTTTGAATTGAGATAGTTGGCTAAAGGAGAGATAAGTAGTGCTAAAGAAGAAGAATTTGTTGAACATTTGAAGAACATCCATGAGGAGGTGAGGAAGCACATTATAAAAGATGAATACATAGTATAAAGCTAAGGAAGATGTGAAAATGAGGTATAAGGGATTTTAGATTGGAGATGAAGTCATGGTTCATTTGAGAAAGGAGCATTTTCCAGTGGGTACATATAATAAGTTGAAGATGAAGAAGTTTGGACCATGCAAGATAGTGACAAGGCATGATTCTGGAAATGCTTATGAAGTGGATTTTCTTACTAAGTTAAATATTTCACTAGTAACTAACATTTTAGATTTGACAGAGTATTATGAAGGAGGTGACAAATGTGAAGTTGCAGAAGCACAATGGAGTATTCTAGCAGCTAGTTTGACTGCAAAAGAGATTGAGGAGATACTAGATATCCATGTTGGAAAAAGTACTAGGAATATAACTTATGAGGAATAACTAGTCAAATGGAAAGGGAGACAAGTAGAGGATTCATCATAGCTAGCAAGGAAGGAGGTTAACCATCAGAGTTTTCCTCTAAACATCGGAGATGTGATAGAGTCACTTCTCAAACTATCTTGTGTGTCTAATGCAGGAGCATCCTAGGTGTAAGAACAATCTTACATCACCCAAAAATATTTTCTTTTTAGTCTTTTCTATTTTAATAAGGACTAGTAGACACGGGTTGCTATTTCTAGAAACTTGCTTTTTTAGTAAGTTTGTCATATGGGCTCAGAATGTTCTCATTTTCTACATGAAGGTTCATTTTAGAATTATAAACCTACCATAAAAACCTTATTTATCTAGCTTAAGTATGAAAAAAATCTTCAAGCTCATTGTTGGAGGCCTTAGAGTGCCCAGTTGAGGTCTAAAAACTTGATAGAAGGGCACTTGCATTGTTTTGAGCCTATAGATCAGGAGCTGGCATTTTGAAAAAGTGTTTATAATAGTCAATCAGAGAAACAATTTAAGATTTATTGTCTTCCAAAGTTGGGCTACCCAAAATTCTTAAATAAATGTCAAAGATTATTTGGTTGACTCTATATGTATTGTTAGTGTCTATCAGCCCTAGCTATTAAGTTTGAGAATCTAGAACCTTCCTGAGTAGCATAAAATTTCCTATTTAAGAAAGTCTCAAACATTTTCTAGGACAACTATAGGTGGTAGTACATAGATTACTCTTGCATATTATTGTAATCAAAGTACCCATGTGGGTTAGCATATTGTACTTGTGAATCTATAATTCCACATTTACAATGCAAATAAGAAGTCTATATTTTGTTCTTGCATTTTTTGTTGTTTCTTTTTTGTTTTTTATGAGTTTATGGTTTTAAGGGGAGCACTCTTCATTAGAACTTTTCTTTTTTTTATCCATAACACATTCATTGCATATAATGTTAGTAGGCTTCACAATTATAGGCAAATCCCTAACAAAAAATGTACTACTTTCCTTCACAATATTATCAAAATTTATATGAGAAAACCTTTTATGCCATAACCAGTTGCTATCAACTTTAGCAACCAAGCATATCATTGTTGTAGGATTTAGCTAAAAAAAATTACCTCTTGATCTTGTACTAGTATCAATCATCTTATGATTCTTATCCTTGATGATACATGTCTTCTTTGTAAATTGTAACTGATATCAATTGTCAACCAATTGTCCAACACTTAGAAGATTATGTTTCAATCCATCAATAAAACAAACATCATCTGTGTTAGTTTTACCATCAAGAGTAATAGATAATATTTCCTTAATATGAAAAATCATATTGTTCCTAACTCTAATAATTGCTCCATCACAACTATTGAGCTCAACAAATTTATTCATATCACTAGTCATATGATGTGAACAACTACTATCTATGATAGAATCAATTTTCTTCTCAACTTGTGATACTAGGGCTTTTTCTTCTCTAACTTCATTTTTCAGGACTTCCTTCTTTTATAGAAACAAATCCCAACTCATCACCACTTTCATTTAGAAGTCTTTAATCTAGTTCATCATCATCATTTTCATACAAACATTCTCTAGGTTTTCTACACTTGAAATCCTTTTTGTACATCTTCACTCTTTTAGGACATTTAGAAGCATAATGACCAAATTCATCACAAGTCCAACATTTAAAGATTTTCTTACCATCTAGTTCTCTTCTCATAAGCATGGCAATTACTCCTTCAATATTTTTGTCTTTTTAAAATCTTGATCTACTGCTACTATCATAAGCTCTTCTAGTGAGTTCACTCCTAGGTAGGGTAGGTTAAACATATAGATCCCTAGAGGCAGTCTCCACTCTAGGAAATTTTTTAGGTTATTTCAAATTTATTTATGTTTCTTCCAATCTTCCAAGAAGAGTTTTTCTAGAAAAAAATTGAGTACAAGGTATCACTTGCTCAATAATTTGTGTTGTCTTCTTGAATGGTGGCATCAAAGTTTTCAAGATTTTCCATATGATCTCATTTTCTTCTTTATTTCCTTTACAAGCCTTGATTTCTGCAACAATTTCTTATTTTCTATCAATATGACTTCTTATTACAAATTCATCTTCCATCATTTTAGCTTCTTGAAATAGACATATCCAATTTTGTAATCTTATCCTTTTAGCATGTTTATCACCTTCAAAGGTAGATTCCAAGCTTTCAAAATTTCACTAGATAACCTCAAATATAATACCTAAATGTAGTTATTGTCAAGAAAAGTTGACAAAAGTGCTTCTCTTGTAAGAATGTTACACCTTAAAAAATCTCTTTTAGATTCAATGCATTCTTCAAGTTTTCTTTCTTCAAATATAGTTTTCCCATTTTTAGTCATCACACAATATCCTAGTCCCAAGCATAGCAGACATGTCTTCATCTTCTCTTTCCATATTTCATAGTTAACTCCATCAAACTTAGTACTTTTTTTTTTTCAAAAATGACCCACTGTTGATCTACTTAAAGTTAATAATCTATTCCTTCAAGGACCTAGTGCTTTGATACCAATTGTTAGAAAGTAAAATCCACCAAGATAATTGGGGGGGGGGGGGGGAGTGTTAATCAATCATTTGATCAATAAAACTTTCATTAGCCTTATTATTTCTCAAGCATGTGATCAATATAAATAACAACCATAAGAAGATAACCATAAATAATAACACTAGATATGTAAACTAGGGAAACCCTTGATCAGAGAGAAAACCCCAGTGGGGATGGTATGCACTAATATATAGGTTACTTATAAGAGGATGGACTCTATCAAGAGCCAATGAAACACATTTAGTACATATCAGTCCCTATTAGGAGACTTTGAATCCTTGTGTGATGATTCCAATACTATTAGGAGTTGTAAAAGGAAAAAGGACCCACTTTCCAAAAAACTTCAGGGGAAAGACCACTAAACTCACTATCTAACTAGTCTATGTATTATTACTTTCAGAATAATATCAATTGATCAATTATCCACTAGCACTCTCTACCAAATATAATCACTATAGTCATTCATTGTGCCTCTATTGCACTAAATACTTCTTAGATCTCAATACTAGATCTAAAAAAATTGCATCACTATAATCCCTTTGATCTCTTACTCGCATGTAACTTGCACTTACAATTTTATTTCTATTTCAAAATAATCACTTTCACACTTACACACTACATCACAAGGAAAATAACTTTCTTTTATACCAAGTCCTCAAAATAATTCATTGAGTTGGCCTTGAGGTTTTCCCAAATATAATTACAATAGGACCTCATTAAGATAAAACAATAGATGCTACAATACATCTTTTCATGATTACATAAAATTTTCAGCTTATAGTCTTTAAATAATTTTTACACATGTGACCTCAGGCTTCACATACTCACTAACATCATCATCAAGATGTCTTATACCTCTATCTAACTACACTCAACCAGATTCTATCCCTTTTAGGAGATATAACTTAATTACCATAAACCACTTCTCAAGAACTCTATTAGTGAGTGGTCTTCTATAAATCTTGAATAACTATCACTAGTCTTAAAAAATTTACATGCGCTCTTAGACATGTTATAAGAAAAGTACGTTGAACATGTCCTCAAATTTTCTTGATCACATATTCAATTATTGATTTGTAAGATCTTGATCTATGTCTGCTACTTTGTCTATCTTTAGAAAATCATTAATATGTTGACATTAATGACAAAAATAGTCGTGAATGTAATGCATAGTCATCCTAAAAATCTCCCTAATGCTCTAGCAATGCTAGGACATTCCAATATTCAACACAAGTAAAGAAACAAAAGCATTATTTCAATACTTTATCAAAAGAAAACACGATAAAAATTTGATGCATGTCACATATTAGAAATTAAACAAAACGTTATCTTTCTAAAAGAAAAGATTATCTCAAATAAGTAAACACTTGTGGACTCTTTAAGATTAATCTAGAAACTTGGATTTATTTTAGAACAAGTTTTGAGCTTTTATAGATCATACCTTTATTTTTCACATTTTAGAGACATGACCATTAATCATAGTACTCATTAAGATAAAGCAATACCTACTACAATAGATCTTTTCATGATTACATAACACTATCTATTCACAGTCTTTACAAATATTTCACACATGTGACCTCACACTTCACACACTCATTGATTTCATTAGTGGGATGTCTTCTACCTCTTTCTAACTATGCTAAACTAGATTCTATCCCTTTTAGGAGATATAACCTAATTACCATAAACCACTTCTTAGGAATTTTCCCAGTAAGTGGTCTTCTATAAATCTCAAATAATTGTCACCAATCTTCAAATTTCTAAATGTGATCTTAGCCACATTATAAGGACACTATGTTGAACATGTCCTCAACTTCTCTTGATCACATCTTCAGTTCTTGATTCATATGATCTTGATCTATGTTTTCTACTTTGTTAGTCTTTAGAAAGTCATTAGTATATTGACATCAATGACAAGCATAGTTACGAATGCAACACATAGTCATCCTAACAATCTCCCCAATTCTCTATCAATGCTAGGATACTCCCACATAGGAATATCATCACTAGTTATGCTAACAAAAACATCCCAATATTTAGTCCAAGTAAAGAAAAATAAGCATCATTCCAATACTTTATCAAAATTAAACATGGTAAGGCTTCAATGCAGGTCACATATTACAAATTACACACAATACTATCTTGCTAAAAGAAAACATTATCTTAGAAAAGTAAACACTTGTAGACTCTTTAAGATAGAATGATTTTTTTTTGTGAAAATCTAGAAACTTGGATTTATTTAAGAACAAGTCTCAATCTTTTATAGATCATTCCTCTATTTTTCACATACTAGAGACATGACCATTAATCATAGTAGTTATTGAAAATATCTTCATAAAGAATGTTTTGCATCAATAATATTTCTGGTCATGATATGCATGTATCTTCTCTATTCTTAGCTTGTTTTCCATCATGACAAGCTAACATAATAATTTCTCCCAAGGAAATTGCCTATTTCTTCCATGTAGTAGTGTTTCCTTTTAAACTAAATCCCTACATTTTTTTCTCTAAAAATGTATTTCTATTGTAATGGTTGGACCTAGTCCATTTGAATTTTGACAAAAAAAAATATCCCAAAACACATCCAATAAGAGGATAACTTTAAGATCAGCCATGGTGTAATTTTTTTGATCTCATAGTGTCAACTTCTATTAATGGAATAGGCATACTTTAGAAAAGGCACCTTTTACCTCTTAGAATGCATATGTGATATGTGACACCAACATGTGTCTTTACCATGGGAAGAAAGGAAGAGGAAATGTAACTCTAAAAGTATTAGTTCAAGTTTCCTAAGTCTTCTATAGAGGGTATCTACAATTATTAATGGACATAAAAATTGGATTAAATTATCCTTAATACAATTATCCTTTTAGTTTTCTTGAGAATGAGATTTCCTATTTAAAATTTATATCTTTTAATTATATTTTTTCTTAAATATTTATGGTAAATTCATGACTAGTCAATAACTTTTTTGTTATTTCAATATTAATTTCTAAACCTTGAAACTAACTTTGTTCATTGCATTGTTGTATACTAGTCTATAAATTATTTCCATAAATGTTATTATAGTATGATCCATTATCTTTCAAAATAGAATTATGTGTATGTCTTGGGATGTGATTATTAAAAGTGAATTTGAATTATACATTTCATTTGTTGTGATGGTCCTTTGGAATAACCTTGACTCATTTTGTGAGGCAGATTATGGAAATTATAATGGATTAATGGTCTTTCATGCATGGGAAATTTCAAAAATCCTATCAGTCTACAAGATTGAGAAAGGTAAAGAAGATATTAACAATTTTAGTTACTAATATAGGTTGGCTATTTGGTTTTTGAATTGTTAGAAAATATTATATAAGTATAAATTAAATCACTACAATACCCATGCATAATGTTTTTCTCCTATCTCATTTACATGAGATGTTGGAAAGAAGAATATCATTTATAATGGCTACTAAACTTACATACACAAGCCTATTGAGGTGTGGTGATCTTTTGATATTTATTTAAAAATGAAAGTAATAGAACATATAGCTAGGGGGATAGGAGATTAAAATGCGTACATGCTTTGTCACTTTTTCCTTGATTTAAATACACATATTATTTGAAAAACTCATTTTTAAATGACCACTCATTAAATATGTATAAGAAAGTAGGCATATTATTTTAATCAATAGCCACATTGAAATATGTCAAAGAGTAACTCATCTTGGATAATATTGGGTTGGGTGAGATTAATAGTGATGCAATTTTTTGGATGATAATTAGGTCAGTGTAAGAAGTTGGGTCTCACTTTTGGCCAAAAAGTGGAAGTGTTTTTCTTACTTTTGAATTTTTTTGTCAATTGATGTCAAAATTTGAGGCATTTAGAGATTGAATATAAAAAAACTCTAGGCATAAAAATTTTAGTGTTCAAAATCTATTTTTTGAATATGTAATTTATTTGTGTACCCATTTGATAGATTATTTTTTTGGTATGGATCTTTAAAAACCATTTTTTCAAAATGCCTATTTTAGGACCATACCATGCTCATGTACAAACACCATAATTTGACACAAATAAATGAATTTTCACAAATTCTTTTAAAGAGAGTTACCTAATACACCTAAGATTGATGACAATATTTTTCCTTAATTTCTTATTGAATAATTTTTTTATTATTAATTATTAATTGGCTATAAAGGTAAATTTAAAAACCTCTCATGTATGGACCACATAATTTGATCAAAATCTCACTTTTTTCAAGTTCTTTTTAAAACCTCAAAAGAATTGTATGTATATTGATGACATATAAATTAATTTAAGAAAAAATATTAAATAAAAAAGTTATTAAAGTTTTAGTGAATGTCACTTTTAATCTTTTAGGAGATAGTTTTGATTAATAAATAATGGAAAAATAGCAAATAAACTAATAACACTATAAAATTTACATTTTTGGAATCAAAACAATAAGATCTATAATGAGTTTTTGTTTCATCAAAAAATTCAGTGGGGACAACTATAAAAAAATTATGACAATATCAGAAATTGTCGATCAAATGCCTTAGAAAAAAGAATGGATCATAAAGGCATGGCTTGGTGGGACCAAGCTTATGGCATGCCTTTCCCCAAGAAAAAACCCCATGAAAAATTTGGGTACCATACCAAATTCTCGCTCATGTCTCAAGAATCAAGCACCCAATTTGTAGTTGAAAATTGGGTGCCTGATTGCTTTTAGCCGTTGTACCCAATTATTTAAAAATTGGGTACTTGATTCTTTTTAAAATTGGGTACCCGATTTGTAAATGGGTACCTAATTTTTAAAGAATCTGGTACCCAATTTTTAAGCAATCAGGTACTCACTTCTAATGTACCTGTTGGGCCCCAAAAGGTGGCCCATAGATCGACTTTCAATGATTGAAATGATTGAATAACAGTTTCAATCTACAACAACAAATTCTATCATAGATATTTTGTTTTCTTGTCCTCTTATACAATTTGCAAGCTATTGATTCAAATTCAAAATTGGTGCAAACATGGGATCAAAACAATGAAGAAAGAAGAAAGTAAAATTTTTGAAAGATGAGAAGATTGCAGCAAATAAAGAGAATGAGGCACAACATCAATGAGATAGAAAACAGAGAATTAGAGACTTGAACAATGTTTCAAAAGAGAAAGACTTTGAGGATACCACGATGGATGAAGTGGTCAAAGAAGAGAACCCAATACAAGAAAATTCAAGTGCACATTCTAATCATGCATTCAATACAGGTGTGTCTCCAAACCCTTGAATTTTTCCTTGTGATGAAATTGGTAATTTTTTAGAAGTAGGTTACGATTTAAACAATTTAGATTTTATTCATGAGAAGCAAATGTCAAACAATCATGCACAAAAAAAACCAATTGAAATGCATGCCCTGAAAGAAATACCAAGAAAAATTGAAAATGATATTCAAATCCCAAATAATAGTGAAAATAGTAAAGTGTCTAAAAATAAAAATTGCACGAATGTAGACATAGAAACACCAACTAGTGAACAACCATGTTAGAATGATAGTAAAGTGTCTAAACATAATTTTCATATTCCTAATGATGTGTTAGATAATCTTGAGGGATTGGTTTCATGGAGACAAATTAGGACACATGCTAATAGATTGTATAGGCATTTTTTTTTAAATAAGAAATTTGGATTTCAATGTCAATTAATGTTGCAACTAATTAAAATGTCTAAAATGCGAAAAGTAATCAGAAGGTTGGGAATGTATGCAAAACCCAAGAATAAAAATGAGTCTTTAAAATAAGTTGTATCCACTATTGCTAGTGCCTTTGATGTTATCAGAAAGAGAAGTCAGTCTAAGGATAAGAATGTAGCAGGACAAGAAATAACAACAACTTTAGTTAACAAATCAACATCTAAAAAAAGATTGATTAGCAACATAAGTGGATATCTTAATGTGAATCGTAATACTTTAGAAATAGCTGTAAAGAGAAGGGTTAACTTTGAATGTGGTCCAACAAATATTTTATGGACTTCTAGTGGTAGAATCCTGAGATGTGATATGAAACTTACTAGTGAAGTCAAAAGTTTGATTGAAATTTTTTGGCATGATAATACAAGAGTATCACCTAATTCAAGAGATGTTATTAAATTGAAAATTGGCTCAAAAATATGTGATCCATGTCCTAAACATCTTTTGGACATGACTCAAATTGAATTGTTTAAAAAATTTGTAGATGGTAAGGTATTAAATATTACCATTAGTCAAACATATTTTGAAAAGTTTAAACCATGGTATGTAAGGATTAACAAAGAAAGAATCACATGTTGTTGTAAAAATCATATTCAATTTCATTACCAGTATGATGTATTTTGATCTATACGTGGTACCGTGCATAATAAAGAAATGTTGTAGGAATGTGGTATAAAAATACCACCTCAAACTATAAAAGATTTCATATTAGCTTTGTTATGTAAGCCACCTAATGATCAATACTTTTTTTTCAATGCATGTATTTCTGGTACATGTGATAAGTGCGGCAATCTTTCTTTGTTAGATGAATGTTTGCATGAAAATGCTTTGACTACTTTTGGACAACAATTAGTTCAGGTAAAAAGATTCAAAACCATTGAATATCCATTGAAGGATGGGAATATTGGAAGAAGGTGTGATCTAGTTACAAATAAAGTTAGTTGTCATGCATTTATGGATGAGTTTAAGAGTTTGATTAGACCAAAATATGTTAAACACTCAATATTCTAGATGGCTTGATGGATAGTTTCACATATGCAAGAATACATTTCCAATTGGTACTATACTTTTAGTTGTTGACTTTGCAGAGAACTACATGCTTGCACCGCAAGAAGAGGTACAACCATAATATTACAATTCAGTGCAAGTAACAATTTATGTTCATATAGTTTATAGGCATGCACCTAATAGTATAGAGGAGGATCAAAAAATATTAAGAGAGTGTCATTTTTATATGAGTGATAATAAAATCAATTCATTTGAGTTTGTCCAATATTGTTTCAAGGTCTTTTATGATAATTTAAAAGAGAGACAAATTCAAATGACACAACATTGGATATGGTCAGATAATTGTATAGGACAATTCAAGAATGCTAGAATGTTCTATTGGTTGACTAGGACACATAGGAAAACTAACATCCAACATGTGTGGAGATTTTTTGAGGTTGGACATGGTCAATGAGAACATGATGGTGTTGGTGCATGCGTGAAGAGAGCCCTTAGTAGAGAGCAATTAAAATTTGAGGAAAAAGCTAAATTCAAAAATGCACATGAGATTGTCAAATGGTGTAACAAATATTTATACACAGGATCAAGTTAGAACTCTACAATCAAACATTTCTTCTACCTAGTTGAAGAAAATAATATCCTTTCAAGATATGGCAGTGATGCAATTAGTGGGTCAGCTAAATGACATTCATTTAGGAGTTCAAATTCTAACACTTGGACTATATGGACTAGGGAGCTTGCTTGTTTTTGTCAATTTTGTCTTGCAAGTGAATGGGAAGAATGTAAGAATACATAATGGGTTGAAGATTGGCAACAAAGATCATTAGCACCTATTGACACACTTTTTGAAGATGATATAGTAAATGAAGGCTAGAATGTTACTTTTGCATCAGAAGATTAATAGTATTTTAGACCTCATAGAACCTGGTATGCACAATTTAATTAGATTTTGTTGTGATCTCATGCTTCAATTTATATAATATGCATATGTACACTCATGAGATTAAAGTGTTTTTCTACTTTATCTTATCTTGTACGACATGTTTATGTTGTTATTGCACCTAGAGATAATGATGAAAAAATTGAGTATTGGCTAGCTAGATGTGTGGAACCTAAGAAAAATTGACATTTCATCAAGTAGACGATGATGGTTTTGAGCAACAAATATCAAATTAGAAAGATACAAAGGGAGACCTGCCAATAAGGTATTATGGACAATTTCAATGGATGAGCACGAGACAATCATAGATGCATTGCAAAAGAGAGAGGATGCATATGGTACAGTGGGATGACTGCATTAAAATCAAACACATGTAAGATTTTTCTTTATTGTATTCTATATATATATATATATATATATATATATATATATATATATGTACTTATATAATTTAATTACATGTATGTTTGTGTTGTCAATACCAATTTAGAGAACTTATATATACCTCTTATTTAGGTATCAATTACAATTTATGCAAATTTAAATGTTAAAGTGGATCGAACATCAACATCTTGTGCAATTTCACATAGTAAGTACATACAAATTACACATATATTTATATAGTTCAGATACCTTATATTAATTTATGTGTTTATTAACATGCATTTTTGTTTTACAATTTTATTTTCCAAGACCTTTTTTGAAGATGTGTTGAACCAATTTTATATTTTGAGTTCACTTCTATAAATATATCATTGACATTGTCTTACATATATTGTGAAATATGTTGTACAAACTAATTTTAAAATGAAAGTTTACTTCTATTTAAAAGTTAAAGGTATGCACTTGATAAATTATAAATTAATTGTTAATTTAAGTAATGACCTCCTATTTTGTTCCATTACTTTTACATTCAAGCATGTTTAAATTAATGTTTGTCTAAAGTTTCAAATTACTATTGATTGTAATATTAAAAACATGTCACTTGTACATGATAATTTAAATATCATTACTCATTGTATTGATTATATGTTATTGTTATGTTGATAATTGACATGTATGTTTAACCATGTTAACCATGTTAAGTGAGAGGGAGGAAAGGATGAAGACAGTGAGAGAGTCCAAGAGGTTTTAATGAATTATAAGGGTTCCTAACGGGTCTTAAGGGGAGATAGGGAGTCCTACCAAGTCATAATGTGTGTTATAGGTTAAGTAATAGGTCTTAATATATCTTAGTAGGGTGAAAAGGCCTTATTAGGTAATAATGAGTCTTACATTGCCAAATGACACATAAGGACCTCTTATGATACATTTCCAGGTATTTTTATCCATATATATGTTAAGGGGACCTAGGGAGTCCTACTAGTTCATTATGTTTGTTATTGGTTATAATAGGTATTGATATAATTACTAGCACATAATAGGTATTGTTAGTTAATAATGAGTCTCACATTACCAAACAACACATTAAGATCACTTATGATAAATTTTTAGGTATGTTATCCATACATGTGTGTCTTAAGGGGACACATGAGTCCTAATAGGTCATTATGTCTATTATAGGTTATGATAGGTATTAATAAGTTTACTAGCACATAATAGGTATTGTTAGGTAATAATGAGTCTTACATTACCAAACAACACATTAAGATCACTTATAATACATTGTTAGGCACGTTATCCATACATGTGTGTCTTAAGGGGACATAGGAGTCCTAATAGGTTATAATAATTTGCATAGGCTCTAATAAGTCTTAGTATGTATTATTAGGATATAATAGGTCTTATTAGGTAATAATGAGTCTTACATTACCAAACAACACATTAAGACCACTTATGATACATTGTTAGGTACATTATCCATACATGTGTGTCTTAAGGGGACATAGGAGTCCTAATAGGTCATTATGTCTATTATAGGTTCTGATAGGTATTGATATGTTTACTAGAACATAATAGGTATTGTTAGGTAATAATGAGTCTTACATTACCAAACAACACATTAAGATCACTTATGATACATTGTTAGGTATGTTATCTGTAACACTACTACAAACAATATCAATATAAATGAATCCAACAACAAGTACAAAGTATGTAATATTTTTTTTATTTAACTCTACTTAATACAAGTACAAGTATACAGATTGAACCATTCTCAATCTAAAAACCTCTAAATACAAGTAAACATCATCCAAATATGATTCCAAAAAGATTCTAAAACATATTGAATTCAGTACAATAATGGAGTACAATCTCATCCTTAAATGTCTATATCCAAAATATGGACCCTAAGAGAAAATGAATAATGATTCAAGAAGAACTTCAATAAGCATCTTTAGCTACTTGTAAACTCAAAGCACCTGGAAACACATAGGATGCAACACAAAATAGAAGAGGGATTAGTATGCACTAAGTAGAAAAATGTAATCCATCTGCATGCACGTTAGTCCAAACATAAACAAAAACATAATGCATATATCTATTTTACTATAACATAGTGCAGTTCCAAAATTAATATGCAAGAAGTAAACCTTTACTCATTATTGCAAAATTAAACTCGCACTAAGAATAATATGTAAATGAAACATATATATACTGAGGTGTCATCATTATGGCACTAAGATACTGCATCCAAGTATGGTCAACACATAATGGGTTTCTCTATTATACTTGTTAACGACAGAATAGAGAAATGCCTTGTTCTCCGTACTTAACCATATAGGTTTAAGTCATAGGTAAGGCTAATTATCTATTCATATGTAATTAACCCACCCAATTTCATTTAATATTATCACTGAATTTAAATTACTGAATAGGATAAATCGTATTCATCCACCTCGATAAATGTTCATCACAGCTATTCTTAAACACACTTCAAACAGATTTACTAGGAATGCACATGTAATGAATAACAATTCAGTGTAACATGTAATACTACATTCCTTATCAAATCGAAACACATCCATTTCTTCCAATTCTGAAAGTATACTTAGGTCATTACAGCAACAGAAACCAAAACTATAGTATCAAGATCACATAAATATAATCAAACTGACTTAACGGTTTAATGATATTTACCAAACCTTAATACTATACAATTGAACCCTGCTGACATAACAATCTAAACTTATCCCTCGAAATGACTAAGATATTAAAATTAAAGTAATTATGATAACAATGAAATTTCATCAAACATATATCATAAATTCACCTTTTATTTGAAAACAACTTTTCTTTTCAATAATGAACTCTAAATAGTTTTGAATTCAAATATATAACAGAATACATATTTTGAATAAAAGATTTCTATTTCATAACATTTTATTTCAAAGAAATGTATAAATGCTAATGAAATAATTCTTATTAATTTTAGCTTTATTGACAGATTTCCTATCATCTAGATTCAGTCAATGCCTATACAGAGATCAAAACAATGATGCCATTTTAACATCTATATATTACATTATCCAAATGTAAATTATTATTTTTAAAAAAAAGCTCTCATGTTATATTTTTAGAATTTTACACAAACTGTTTAACAATATGTCATTACCCTATTCTAACTGTATTTTAGCTTTCAAAAATACAAATTAGACACCATATCATAATGTCATTCTCTGTTAGTAATCGAAAACAATCAGATCACAAAATCCTTTGAAAATGTATAATAGGAATCGACTAATACTATTGACAAGTTTTCTGTCGTCTGTTCTCACCAATCAAATTAAAACCTAAAGTTCCATATCGATATTATAACCAATTGTTTACAAAATGCGTCGAACAACAATTTTTTTTTAATTCGTAGTTTTGCTATAATGTTATACCCTAAACTTGTATGTGATACTAGGGTAAATAACTGTACCAAAATCAAATGCAAACCATTTGACTAAAAGACTAGACCAAACCTCATTAACACTGTTCGAGACACATTCTCAAAACTGATAACATCCACAGGTACACAATACACAATGATCTCCAAGACACATATAACATAGTAAAAACCCATTTGCACACAACATAATCGAAAGAAATTTACATTCTCATATTAATTAATCATAGTGATATGTTAAACATAGAGTTTGGCTATATGAAACTAACAACTGTGAGCTATTTGACAATAAACAACAAAGCCCAAACATATCCATGTTGCCCAAGCATACTTCCATAACCTCCCTCGAGTATGGGAAAAAACATTTCTCAGAAAAACATCTTCGAACCATGCCTACTTCCAGGCTCGAGAGTTGATTATGCAAATATACTTCAGAACATTATTGAATCATACTCCTAACATTCCTATTTTAAAATTAATTATAGTAGTAAGAGAGAAAGAAGGGATAGAGAATGCCCCTACTTGAGACACAGAAAATGGCAACGCTTGACACAAAGATCTTCAACAGCGCTTGCTCCAAAGCTCAAAATGCCAAATCAAACCTCACTTCCAGACTGAGAACACTATCTAACCAGCATACATCCATGATATAGAAGAGATTGAAATGAAAAGCAATGGAAAATCTTCCTATGAGAAAATTAACCGTGCTCATTTTTCATAAGAAAGTTTCTCCTTCCAACTAAAACCCTTCATGTTGCCATCTCTTCAGCAACTGAACACAGATTTAACACTTCACAGAGCAAAAAGGCCAATTTCTGGCAATACTTCTGTAGAAACCAAACTCACAATTGACATGGACAACCAAGAACTTTAGTGCCTTAATGGCCTCACTATAATGCGCATTCAATGCACTTCAATTCTGCTCAGAGTTGTGTATACAAGAGATTCAAAGCCACCACCAAAGTTGGCTTTTAAAAAAAATGCATAATTCCCTAAGTTATTGCATTCGAAACCCTTTCGGGTTTTAGGGAAATAAAATCCTTTAATCAACAAAATATATGTATTCTATGAAAGCCACATACTAACATTAATGTTGTCATAAAGAATTTGAATTATGGTAACATAAACTATTTCCAATCATGAAATATAATATGTAAACATGTATTTAATTTAAAACTTTTCAAATGCTTTATCCGAAATATTTTATCTAGTGTCTTTATACACAAAAGTAACAAAACTAGAGAATTAGACATTAATTCTTACTACTTCAGAGAGTAGATAAAGTTCTTAAATTATCAGCAATAGTCACATGTCCCAAGGACATTACCTTAACCAAGTTCTACAAATGAAACAACATAACATCTGAAAGATACTTCAAACAGTAAGATTTTAATATGCAGAAAAACCGTAAGTTGTGATCAAGCATGACATTATCCATACATGTGTGTCTTAAGGGGACACAGGAGTCCTAATAGGTCATTATGTCTGTTATAAGTTTTGATAGGTATTGATATGTGTACTAGAACATAATAGGTATTGTTAGGTAATAATGAGTCTTACATTACCAAAAAACACATTAAGATCACTTATGCTACATTGTTAGGTACGTTATCCATACATGTGTGTCTTAAGGGGACATAGGAGTCCTAATAGGTCATTATGTCTATTATAAGTTTTGATAGGTATTATTAGGTAATAATGAGTCTTACATTACCAAACAACACATTAAGATCACTTATGCTACATTGTTAGGTACGTTATCCATACATGTGTGTCTTAAGGGGACATAGGAGTCCTAATAGGTCATTATGTCTATTATAAGTTTTGATAGGTATTATTAGGTAATAATGAGTCTTACATTACCAAACAACACATTAAGATCACTTATGATACATTTTTAGGTATGTTATCCATACATGTGTGTCTTAAGGGGACATAGGAGTCCTAATAGGTCATTATGTTTGATATAGGTTATGATAGGTATTGATATGTTTACTAGCACATAATAGGTATTGTTAGGTAATAATGAGTCTTACATTACCAAACAACACATTAAGATCACTTATGATACATTTTTAGGTACATTATCCATACATGTTTTTAATCTAGTAGGTCAATTTTATTTGTATGAATCTCAAAGCATAAATTTGATGTGATATTTATCCAATAATCTTTTTTATATCAGTACTAATGCTCTATAAATAGTTAAAATTATTGTTCATCTAGCATATATACTTACAAAATGTGTCATATGTTCATAAATAAAATATGTTAGATTAAAGAAAATGGTTTGAATACTTAAAACATGATGAACATAATTATATATACTACATACACAAGCATGATAAGAAGTTGTAAAAAAAAGTACATGGTCATAACATGATCTATGAAGTTAAAAAATACACATATAATACAATTTTAATTGTCCTAACACAAAGTGTATACATCATAAACAATAAACATCATAAAAACACAATCTATAGGTGCCAACAAGACCTAATCTATCTGATCGAATGTCCTCTTTACTCCATGCGAAGAGGACTTAGATGGATCATCATGTGTAATATGAGCCGTCTCGTCATGTGGGACACCCTATGTAATATGAGGCATGTCTCATCATGTACATGCTTAATTGAAATGGGTTTAAAAAACTAGCTTGCAAATAAATCAAATATTCACTACATAATAAAATAAATACCACATGAGATAGATGTCCCTCAGTAATGGGAGGAGGCACACTATGAAAACTACCAAATGCAACAGTGGTGAGGTCCTATAATTTACAATACATACATTTTTAAAATTTGATTTTAGAGCATAATGAACTATACATTATGTACATAAATCACAATACTAACATCAAAGGATGATGTAGGTACCTCCATCTAGCTAAGTCCTATGTTCTCAGCAACACTTATGGTGACATAGTCCTAAAATTATGGATACATAAACATTTAGTCAAAATTATATATACATGAATAATTACAAAGTACATAATTTGTACACTACATTTTTTATACACTATAAGTTTAACATGTATATATATGATACTTGAGTAGTAGCCAATGTCACAGATGTGTCTATAGGTATGCTAGCATGATGATCATAAGATGGAGTCAAAAATAGACTATATCGAGGCCTATATGGATGAGTACAATATGGCTCCTATTCGTAAAATCAAAACACATAAAATATATATGTACATGTGAGTCAAAATTGTTTAGATTATAAGTTAATAACAATGTACATACATAAAAATAGTACAAATTATTTGTCTTTAGTTAAAAGTTCATACCGTATGTATTTGAGATTGTGCCTCAGTGGTAATTGGAGCAAGACCTATACTAACATCAAACTATGTAGCTATGGACAATCTCTACAAAATCAGATAAAAAAAACATATGAGCACATGTTATTAAATTTGAGTTTGAATGTACATTTTTATAGTGTAATTCAAAGTGCATACTATATAAGGGACGCCAACATCTATAGGTCTTAAAAAAAGAATATACTACCTCCTAGGAGGAACAATATCATCCATCCTCTGTTATTTCAAAAGTACAAATTAATATGGTTAATACAATTACACATGTATGTAGAAAGTAAATAATTATGTGTACTTTATATTACAATTAAAATTAAAATTTTACCTACTGCTCTTGACTCTCTCTAAGCTCTCTATGCTGCATGAGGTCAACAAATGATGACACATCTACCTCATCACTACTATCACCATGGGCAACATATAAATCATCATCAAAATTAGTACCCTCAGCATAATGGTCATCATGTGATACATTAGCATCACTCTAGGGTCTTGTGCATATGCCTCCATAGCTAGTACAAATATGTTCAAGTGGAGGAGCATGTGTCACCTACATCCACTACTATACTAAATTGCTTGAAAGGGAACTCAAATGGGTAAGAGTAGATGAAACTACTCAATGATGGTGAGGAGCAAGCACAACAGGCATAGGAAGAGGTACAAGGGGTTGAACTTGCCTACAGTTTCTCATTCTATCACTCAACTTTTCCCCAGGCCTATCTTGAGGCATCCCTCCACCAACCCCCTAAAATGATTTCATATCAAAATAATTGGGTTTCAGACCCAATTCAAACTCAACCCATAGCTTCCTAAGGAAGTACATGGGCACCTTATGGTTAGTGTGTGGTGGATCATCAAATACCATCCACCACTGCTCCCAAAAATGTGCTACTATACGTGGATGTGTACACCACCTAATGGAAATGCAAGGCTTCTTCTCATTAATTTCCTCACTTGTCTTAGGGTTTAAAAATTAACTTTAAAAATTCCCTTTACCTATATTGAGGTTATGAACCTATCTGTATGATAAGCCATTAGAATAGAAGGCATGCATGCTTTCCCTCCATGATCTAAATGAATCAATGTTAGAATCCAAATGATGTATGGAGTGAATCACACCTTGCATGCTATCTACAAGATGTAGTAGGTGAGGAGGGGGTGGGTCTTACATTGGATAGCCTCTATATCACACATGAGTTCATTAAGGTTACACCTCATGCTCTCACAGAGCTCATCTGTGGTGGGTGGTGGAGGTGGGGGTGGAGGTGGAGGTGGAGGTGGGGATAGAGAGGGTAGAGGTGGGGGTGTGGGAGGGGGAGAGGGTGGCGGTGAGTCCATCAAATATAATCCGCTTATTGTTTAAACAACATAAAAAATGACAAAATTACTATTTAATAAAATTTAAATCTAAAATATCAACTAGATATAAATGCGTATATCGTTATTAAAATCATATAAATTAAATAAATAAATTTAAACACTTAAGTTAAATTGAACATTAAATACTAAATTTAAGTTTAATCATAAAATAATACTCCAAAAGACTATATTTAGGTTAGTTCAAGGTTTCTTTTCTTAAAACAAGAGCCACCTAGCTAATTTTGCTTTCATGTACACTTATTTTGTGAAACTAGGGGATTGCATTTTCATTATGGATTATATGTTCATATTAGGATCAAACAAAGTTAAGATTATGGAAAGGTTATGGTTTACAATTTTGTGATGTTTACAATTTTCATGATGTCTAAGCTTAAGATTATTATAATGATTATGGTCCTTTAATGTTAGGGAACTTACCTAGGATTATGGTTTTAGTTAGAATTATATTTAGGATTTAGATATTTATTATGGTCCTATTGTTTAAAGGATATATAATAGATGACGCTAGAATGAGAGTCAAGGTTAAAATTAGAATGAAAGCTTAGAGATAGAATTATGATTTGATTAAATTATTTATGATTATAGTTTGAATCCTAAATATTATCTGCTTTTTAATGCAAACTATAAGTCTCGATCATATCCTGATGAACTAATACATGAACCCTATCCCTAACCATATAATAATCCTAATTCTAACCATAATCCTAATTCTAATCATAAGTACTTAAACTTCATAAATTATCATTTTTCTTAAGGTGTTTTAATAAGTTGTTGGATATAAACCTTAATTATAAACCAAGTAATCATAAACCTTAATCATAAATCTAAATATACTTATAAAATATAAATTATAATATTTTATATCCTATTTATATTCTAGAATTGAATACAAATCCTAATACTAGATCCTAATCTTAAATGTTAAATGTTAAACCCTAACCTTATACATATAGATCATAGTTAAGGTAAAGATTAGGGTTTAACATTTAAGCTTAATATTTTTATTTAGAATTAGGAGAAGGGCTTAGTATTTATGATTATTTTTAGGATAAAGGTTTACCATTTAGGATAACTTAGTTAGTCTAAAGATTAAGAATTTAGGATATCAAGGTTTAGGATAAGGGTTCTGGCTTTACATAATTAGAATTTAAAAGTTAATGTCAAGGTTTAATATTTTGTAAATTAGGAAAATGCAATCATAAAATGAATGTAATCATGTGAACTCAAGTCACACTAAATAAACCCTACATGATGCTAGAAAGCTATAAAGTGTAATGAGATTATGATCTTGTAATGTGGATTAGCTCTTGAAAATGCCCATAATTCACTCAGAAGCACTTGCAAATCATCTAGAATGATTTGCATTACCTTATTACAAAAAATGTAGATATCTCAAAAGCTCGAGTTGATGGAACATTTATAGAAATCTCTAGGAGTTCAATGGTTTGGATTCATTCTCCATGAGTGGTAGAGGTTGAATCCTTGATTGATCAATACATGATTAATCCTTATTGGTGGGAATTAATTTTATTTTCCATTAGTGATGATATGGATAATTGATCATTTTAATTAATGTATTTAATTAATAGTTCTAGCCATAGGATTTAAAAACTTGATTTGATTAATTATGTTAGGATTAATTAATGAACCAATGCCCCTTTTTTAAAATTATTTTTTTATATTAAATTATTGATGTTTTGTCATGGGCCTCTGAAGCAGGAAGCCAAAGGAGAGCCCACATAAGAAGATGTCATTAGGGGACTCTTTTCATCTGAGCTAGCAAGGTAATTGATCATGATAGGCAGATTGCATCTAGCTAACTTCTCAACTGAGGATTACATAGGGTGAGGCCACTTATCATAACTCTAGAGAGGCTTACTATTATGGTGAATAATCACTTAGGATATAAAGGTTTAGGCATCTAGTGGAAAGACAAGTTATTCACTTCTCTAGATATATTCTTAGGCATCTAAGGGTGTAGTCCCTCCTACTCACACTAATGTTCCACCTCCACCTCTCGATGGTGAGGGAGGGTTATTTAATTAGATGTTTGATTCTTTCTTCTCTTCTAATTTTTTTTATGATGTATCATTTTGAGACCATGATATCAATATTTAATTAGTTTTAGGATTAGGGTTCAATTTTGTTTACTGTTTGATTAGGTTTATGTTTAGTTTTAATTAGGACAAGAGTTAATACATTGAATTAAATTTTAAAGTGCTAAATTTGGTTTTAGATATTGAATTATAGTTAGAGCTTTTAGATTAAAAACCAACATTAATTCAAAAATATTAGGTTAAATTTTTTTTTTCAAGTGTTGAATATATTATTGAGTTAGGTTTAAGTTTAGGGTGATTTGAAGGTCAATGCTTAACTTGGTTCAATCTTAGGGTAAGGGTTCAATTTGGTTAATGGTTGGGGAAAGGATTCAAGGTTATAAATTTGGTTTGTACTATTAAGTTGGGATATATAATTAGGTTTATGATCATGATTTAATTTAATTTGGCTTATAAGTATAATATTAATTATTTAAGGGCTAGGGTTAGCTTTCAATCTAGTTTGATATTCAATTTGGTTTAGGGTTACCTGGGTTAGTTTATTTTAGTTTTATATTAAGATATTTAATGCTCTGATATCATTCATTTTTTGATATTTTGATTATATCACCCCCATACATTGATAGTATATGCGATGATTACAAATATAATTTGATTGCATTACATGTGTCATGGTAAATTTTTTTAGTTTATACATGAGATGCTCCTATATGGTGTTTTTCTTTTCTAATAATATAGTGTTATATATAAATTTACCTAAGTACCCTTCTTGATGATCTATGATGGATGTAGTAAATGACATATCTCTATATGATTCTTTTGATATGATATGCATGGATAATATAATGAAATTTTAAAATCCTTCCTATGCCATACATGATACATAATTAGATATGTAAATGTTTTTAGATTCACATGTATGACATGTAGATGTAGATATGACGCTCCTCTGGGATAATTTAGTTGATCATAAATAAGGTTATGATTATGGTTTGACATTTATAGAATTAGTACTTGGTTCTTAGGATAGTTATTTAATTATTTATATATTACCTGGTGTAGGTTTTAGCAAATTAAGATTATGGTTAGGATGACAGTAAGGGTTATGATTAGAGTTTTGGTTAAAATTGGGATTATAGTTAATCCTAAATGACACCTAGCCAAGGGATCCAAAGAACTAATCAAAAGTTTTACTAAGAAAGCAATAACATACATACAATAATTTACATTTATAAAAAACATAAGAGATTACATTCCTTAACAAGTACATTTATATTTCATTTTTAAATAATTACAAGTACTAAAAGTAAAATAGATAACACATCCACATGAAAGGAATAACTACTTGAGTTCAATCTATTTAAATAATATACATTTGTTTTGAATGCCACTTGGAAAATTAATTTGGAATGCACAATCATCCACTGTACATGTCACAGGGTATGAAAGGTTGAAAGAATATACATTTATAAAATAGTTTACATCATCCATTTTTGATCCATGAATCAAAGTACAATACAATTTAAGTAAAATCATTAAATACTAAGTTTTGTGTTTGGATCCCTTGACGGGGTGTTACATGATTAAATACTTAGTTATATGTTTAGGGCTTTATCAAGTACATAACTATATGGTTAGGTCAAGGTTATAGTTTAATAAATGAATTTAGGTCAAGGTTATATGGTTCTAGGTCGAGGTTATATTTATTTGTAATTACATGTTTAAACAATGAATTTAAGTCAAGGTTATATGGTTCTAGGTCGAGGTTATATTTATTTGTAATTACATATTTAAACAATGAATTTACAACTAATCTAATCATTCAACGTTGTAATTTAAATACATAAATTAAATACATTTCAAAACATCTAAAATAATAAATTTTTAAATGAAAATTTACAAAACTATATTTAATTTAATAGATACAATAATCTAAACATAATACTCATTAACAATGTAAATTTACAATTTTACATATATTAAAACTGAAAAAAACAATAAATTAACGTACATATAAAATGTAAAATTGAAAATTATTAAGTAAAATAGTACAAAACATATTAAAATACCTAGTATATCGAAGACTAGCAATAGGGGGTGGTCGATAGAGCTGAAAATTGGGCTCCCATATCTCTCTCTGTAATCGGGCTCCCATTTTCAAAGTCATGAAAATGACTTCAAAAATGCCAAAATTGGGCATATATGAGTTTTTGAAATCAGGTACCTAATTTTTTAAAAATTAGGTACCCAATTTGTAAAGCAATTGGGTGCCCAATTTTTAAGCACTTCAGGCACCTGATCCACTTTTTACAATCGGGTACCTAATTTTTAAATCACAGCTCAGTTGCTCAAAGCATGAATTTAGAAATGGGTACCTAATTCTAACAAAATTGGGTACCCATTTTTGAGAAGTACAATTCCACGGATTTGACTTTCGCAAAATTATGACCCAACTTCTTGCGATCACCCAATTTAAGTAATTAGCATGAACCATAGTATTGCTTATTTATGAAAAATACAATATTAATTTAGATAAAAAAACACTATGGCTAATAAATAATACAACATCATATACATACATACATACATATATATAAGGAGTCCTTTTTTGAAATGCCTCTAGTAATTGTATTTGGATAATTAGATTTTTTGACTTAGAGTTGTTGATTAATACATATTATTACATTGAATCAAAGTTCTCTCTTCTTAACATTTAATTTTCAATTGGAAACCATATTATAGTGTATATTTTGATATTATTATGATATCGATATGGCTATAGTTAATATTATGTGTATAACTATATGAGTTATGAATGTAATGTCTCTTCTACTAGTGTTAACTTTGGATGAGTAGAACCTACAAAAAAAAAGGATTTAAACTATAAAAAGATCAAATATAATATTCTAGTTGCAAGTGCTACCTAATTTCTAACCCCAAACTCAAGTACATCTCAAGATTAGATTTCCCAATCTTTACTTTTTCTACCATCTTCTATAAAGTGCACCCATGAAGGTTTCTTTTTGGAATAAACATACTCTATCTAAGGCTTATCATATATGCATATATTAACTCTTTACCGTATTCTAAAATATTGTGGATATTAAATATCATCTAATCATTTATATGAGGTTATATTGTCATCTCATATTCGTACTATTAGACCTTTTTGCATAGGTTATACTAACCTCCTTCACTACATTATAAGGTTTCATTAATCCTAGAGTATCCATTTATATAGAGTTGAGCACAATCACTACATTGGATCTATGGGAGTTTGATCTATTATTTATTTATATCGATGTGGTGAACACAATATAAAATTAAATAATCAATCAATATAATTATTTTGAATTAATGTGTATTTCTATGTATATATTCTTTTACATACATACATATAGCAAAGTGTGTATTTAGTGACACTTCATATAATAATATAAAGAGAAATTTGAACATATAATATATGCGTAAGTGCACAAATTTGTGATACCAAAAGGGGCTAAAATCGGACAAAGGAGCTAAAATCTAAACCCCAAATACTACACGTTAGTTTTAGAGAGAAAATAGAAATATATTAAAAAAACCTTATAGTTGAAAGGGTTAAAATAGACTAAATTAAAAATAAATCATATGGTTACATAGCTAACACATAGATATACACTATCATGTAACCTAATTTTATCCATATTCAAGCATGGTTAAATTAGATGGACAACCCACAAGAAAAAAATACATATTTTTGGTATGCTAGCTGGAAATCATGTTTGCAACTAGTGTGAAACTATCAAAACTATGGATTGGATATCCAAGACAAATGCAAGCCATAGGTTTGGTAAATTTTAATGCATTATGAAGCATGTACATGCTATATAAATGATAGGGTGTGCACACTACTAAGGACATTTTATATAGACAAAAGAGAGGGAGGGGGTGGAGAAGTTGATAGGAAGAGAGACGTATTAAATGAATCAAATAAAGAGACATAGAGAGAGAGAGAGAGGGAGTAGGGGATAGGATGAAAAGAAGGGTTATGAAGAGAGAGAGAGAGAGAGAGAGAGAGAGAGAGAGAGAGAGAGAGAGAGAGAGAGATTGATGGAGATAAAGAGAGAGTGGTTGATGAAGAGAGAAATAGTATTAGATAGGAAATGGAGAGAGGGGGAGAGAGGATATGATGGAGAAACTAGGAGAGAGCATGATTGGTGGAGAAATGGAGATATCAATTGATGGAGAGAGAGAGGGTGTGTGTGTAGGGGATAGGATGCAAAGATGTCATATAAAGAGAGAGAGTGATTGATGTAGAGAAAGAGAGTGATTGATGGAGAGAAGGAGAGAGTATTTTTGGAGAGAGAGAGAGAGAGAGAGAGAGAGTAGTGGATAAGATGCATAGCAATGGGTAGGAAGATTTCTTAGGGATAGGATGGAGAGAAAGAGAGTATGGGATAGGAAGCTTTCTCCAACAAAGTTAAGAAGGGTGCTCCCCTTAATACCATAAACACATAATAGAAACAAAGAAACAACAACAAATGTGAGAACAAAATATGGACTTCTTATTATTGTCACAAATGTAAATTGAAGAATTCACAAGTATGATATGCTAACCCATTTGGATGCCTTCATTACATTAATCTAAAAGACTAAGTTGCAAACTACCACGTAGAGTTGTTCTAGACAATGTTTGAGACTTTCTTAAATAGGCAATTTTATGATGCATGGGAAGGTTCTAGACATTCAGACTTAATACCTAGGGCCAAAAAACCATAACAATACATATAGAGTAGGCCAAATACATCTTTGACAATTATTTTAGGAATTTTGGGTGGCCCAAATTTGGAAGGCCATAACTCTCGAGACGTTGCTTTGATTGGCTATTATAACCACTTTTTCAGATTTGTTAACTCTTGATCTATAGGCTCAAAATTGTGCCAATGCCCTTTTGTCAAGCTTTTGGATCTCATCTAGGGATCTAAGGCATCCAATAGTGAGCCTAAAGATTTTTGTACAAAATTTTCCACCAAAAATCCACAATAACTTCTCTGATACTTAAGCTGGAGCAATGAGATTTTTATGGTAGGCCTATAATTCTAAAATGAACCTTCATGTAGAAAATTAGAACATTCTAATATTGTATGAAAAACTTACTAAAATTAGAAGGTTTTGAGAAATAGTAAACCCCCTATCTATTAGTCCTTATTAAAATAGAAAAGACTAAAAATTAAAAGTATTTTTGGGTGATGTAGGATTGCTCTTACACCCAAGATGCTCCTGCATCACACACCTAGGGTAACTCAAGAAGTGAGCCCATCATGTCTCAGGTGTTAAGAGGAAAACCATGATGAATCCTCTATTTTCCTCCCTTTCCATTTTACTAGGTATCCCTCATAAGTTTTGTTCCTTGTACTTTTGCCAACATGAATCTCCAATATCTTGTCAATCTTCTTTCTAGTTGAACTAGCTGCTAGAATACTCCACTATGCTTTTGCAACTTCATCTCCATCAATTCCTTCATAATACTCTATCAAATCTAAAATATTAAATACTGGTGAAATATTCAATTCATTAGGCAACTCCACTTCATAAACATTTTTGGAATCATGCCTTTTCACTATCTTGCATGGTTGAAACTTCTTCATCTTCAACTTATTATATGTACCCACTATGGAAAACACTCCATTCTCAAATGAACCATGACTTCATATCCAACCTAAAATTCCTTATATTTCCTTTTCACATATGCCTTAGCCTTGTACTATGCATTCATCATTATGATATGCTTCCTCACCTCCTCATGGATGTTCTTCAAATTTTCAAAAATTCTTTTGCTTTAGCACTACTTATATCTCCTTTATCTAATTGTCACAATTTAGAAGCATTTCTAGGACTACTCCTATATAAAATATGTAATGGTGATTTACTAGTACTCATATTGAAAGAATTATTATATGAAAATCTCACCTATGGTAAAATCATATCCCATCCTTTTGGTTTGTCTCCAACCAAACATCTCAGCAAATTTCACAAACTTCGGTTCACAAATTTTGTCTATCCATCAGTTTTTGGATGATGAGATGAACTAAACTTCAACTTTGTATTCAGTTTCTTCCACAACGTATTCAAGAAATACCCAACAAATTTGGTATCTTGATTTGCAACAATACTCTTTGGTAGACCATGTAGTCTTACCACTTCTCTAAAAAACAATTCTACCACATGAATAGCATCACTAGTCTTCTTCAAAGGAATAAAATATGTCATCTTTGAAAACCTTTCAACCACCACAAAAATATAATCATGCCCACACTAAGTCCTAGGTAATCCAAGAACAAAATCCATGTTGACATCCTCCCATGGCTTCTCTGGTACAAGTAATGGCTAATACAACCATGTATTTTTCTTCATTGCTTTTGCCATGTGACATACTTTGGAATATTGTACAAACTTCTTCACATCTTTTAGTAGCTATGGCTAGTAATAATTCTCAATAACCAAAGAAATGGTGTTATCTTTGCTGAAATGTACAACCAATCCTCCACTATGCTTCTCCTTGATGTGATTCTCTCTCATTGAACTTCTAGGAATGCACAACTAGCTACCTTTGAACAACATACTATCCTGGATCATGAAATCCAACCAATTTATCCTATCAAGTGTAATAGATTCTATACAAGCCTTCCATGCTTTACAAAAATTAGGATCATTTGGATACAAGGTAATGAGTTCCTTGAACCCAACCACTTTTATCTGCATTCCTACAAGAAAAAAATGTCTTCTACTAAGAGCATCTGCAACTCTATTAGACTTCCAACTCTTGTGTTTAAAAAAAAATGTACTTTGAAAAACTCAACCCACTTCAAATGCCTTTAGTTTAATTTTCCTTGACTATTCAAATATTACAAATCTTGATGATCAGTATACAAAACAAACTCTTTAGGAAGAAGATATTGTCTCCACTTCTTCAATGCTTGAACTATAGCATAAAATTCATAATTATAAAAATAATATTTTATTTTTGCATCGTTTAATTTCTCACTGAAATAAGAAATAGGTTTACCTTCTTGGCTCAAAATAGCTCCTATTGCAGTACCACTAGCATCATAGTCTACTTGAAAGACCTTGTTAAAATCAAGCAGTGCTAAAATAGGTTGCTCAATAACTTTCTATTTCAACAAATTAAAACTCTTATTTTCTCCTACAGTCCACTTAATTTATTTCCTATCTCCTCTCATTTTTTCAGTCAGGGTTCCGCAAATATAACTAAAACCTCTCATGAACTTTTAGTAAAAGCTAGCCAGTCCATGATAAGATCTTACCTTTGTCATACTTCTTGGAGTAGGTTGTTCAAGGATATCCTTCACTTTCTCTAGGTTCATTTTCATAAATTCTATTGAGACTTCAAATCCTATGTACACCAACTCCTTCTTTACAAAATTTTACTTCAACTTATCAAACACCTTGCAAATATGAATCAAATGCTCCTCCAATGTCTTAATAAAGATCAAAATATCATCTACGTAGACAATGAAAAACTTACCTAGAAACTCCTTTAGTACCTCATTTATGAGCCACATGAAAGTGCTCGATGCATGGGTTAACCCAAAAGGCATTACTAACAACTCATATAGTCCTTCCCTTGTCTTGAAAGTAGTCTTTCACTCATCACCTTCTCTTATATGAATCTAATGGTACCTACTCTTCATATTTATCTTTGTAAAATACTCAATCTCACTCAAATAGTCCATAATATCATCCATCCTTGGCAATATAAATTTGTACTTGATTGTGATCTTGTTGGTAGTGTGAGAATCTATGCACATGCTCCATTCTCTATTCTTCTTTGTTTCTAATACTACTAGTACAACACATGGACACACTCTCTCTCAAATCAACCCCTTCTACAACAACTCATGAACTTGTTTGTTTAACTCTTTACTTTCTACTAGTGTCATTCAATGCATGCTTTTTTTGAAAAAATACTTCCTGGAACCAAATCCATTTGGTGACTGATCTTCCTAATTGGAGGCAATCCATTAGGTACATTATCTGATACAATATCAAAAAATTCTCCCAACATATCTACAACTACTGCAAGTACCTCCCCTACTTCTTCTTTACTATCTTTTAGAATTATAGCAAAAGACATATGATCATGCTTTGTAGCTTTGAGAAACTCTTTTCCATCAACAAAACATATTTTGGCAACACCACATACCTTTTCTTCTTTCTCCTTCAATGACTTCAATTTATGATTCACTCCATCCTTGGTTAGAGTGTAGTTATTTTCTCACCCATCATGTACATCATGTTTATCAAACTACCACAACCTACCTAGAAATATGTCACATATGTCCATAGGTATGATATCACAATGTACCTCATCCTAGTAGCTTCCAATCTTGAGCTTCACTAAGCATTGCTCATTGACCATGATCTTGTGGTCATCTTGCACCCAAGAAATATTTTATGGATGTGGTTTTTTCCATCTCTTCAGCTTCAATGTTGTGACCATCATTTTTGACACCAAATTTTTAGTACTTCCAACATCAATGATCACATTACAACACTTATCTTTACATCTACGCCTTGTGTCAAACAAGCTGCTTCTTTGATCAAGTTCATTCTCACCACTTAGAAGGAGTCTTCTATTAACAAGGACTTCTATTCTTTCAAAATCTTGAGAATGTGATGATCTAACATCTTCATCAATATGTGGAACTCTATGTTAGCCTTCTATTGTTTGATCTATCCTTCTTTGGCACTAGGAACATTCAAATGCTCTATGCCCTTCTTCTACGCAATGAAAACATTTCCCACAGAAGCCTCCTCTTCAAAATCCTTGTCCTCTACCTCTCCCTCTCTGATCTCTATTATTTTGATCATGAAAGTGATTGGAATGATTTCCCCTCGAGTTATAAATACTAATTCTAGCATCATTTGTATTCTTTTGATCATCATTATGCCTCCAAAAATCATCTACTAGATCTTCCACCGCGGCCTCTTCCACTATTCTTCTTGTCAAACTTCTTGCTTAGTTTCTTTTCAAGATCATAATTCATGAGAATGAATTGTCACTTCAGTTTAGCTATCATCCAATCCCATCTAGTGATTTTGTCCTATCCCTTCCTATTTTGCTCCAACTAAACCTCCTACAACTAGATCTTTGCATGTTTCTTCAATTTCACCTTCACAAACTTGACCCTATCAGGATCCTCAATACCTTCATACTCAAAGTACTCCAATTCATTGATCTAATTGATCAGCTCCTCTTGGTTAAGATTTTCCAAAAATATGGAAACCTCAAACTTAGATCATTTTCTAATCTTGGAGATGGCCTTAAAAAGCCTCTCCTCCTATGGGTTTAGAACTTCCTCTACTTCAACATTTTCTTCTTCTTCATCCTCATCCTTGTTTTCATCTCTTATGACAAGATTTATTCCTTTGTGCATTTATTCTTTCAATACTTGCACTTGTCTTTGGAGGGCTCTAAAACCCTCAAGTATAATACATACAACTCTTCTGCCATGCTCTCTTTCTGGAGGCATTTTCACACTTTCTCTAAAACCCTAGTGCAAATTGCCTCACAATCAACAATTTTTCTACATGCTCAGCCCAAATAGTGGTCCTAGTGTGAACTGCCTTACAGTTAGTGATCTATCCACTCTCTCAAGAAACCTATCTTTGATACTACTTGATGAAGGGTTCTCCCCTTTATACCATAAACACATAACAAAAAAAAAGAAATAACAACAAATGCAAGAACAAAATATGGACTTTTTATTATCACTGCAAATGTAGAATTAAAAAATTCACAAGTGCAATATGCTAACCGACATGGGTGCCTTTATTACAGTAATCTATAAGACTAAGTTGCAAACTACCACCCAGAGTTGTTCAAGACAATATTCAAATCTTTCTTACATAGGCAATTTTATGCCACCCGAGAAGGTTCTAGACATTCAAACTTAATACCTAGGGCCAATAGACCATAAAAATACATATAGAGTTAGCCAAATACATCTTTGGCAATTATTTTAGGAATTTTGGGTAGCCCAACTTTGGAAGGTCATAACTCTCAAACTATTGCTCCAATTGGTTATCATTGCCACTTTTTGGAAATGCCAACTCATGACCTACATGCTTGAAATTGTGCTAATGCCCTTGTGTCGAGTTTTTGGACCTCATTCAAGCACTCTAAGGCCTCCAATGTTGAGCCTGAAGGTTTTTCTCCAAAATAGTCCACCAAAAAAATCCACAATAGATTCTCTAATACTTAAGCTAGAGAAATGAGATTTTTATGGTAGGCATATAATTCTAAAATGAACCTTCATGTAGAAAATTAAAACATTCTAAGATCATATGGAAAACTTATTAAAAATAGAAAGTTCCCAAAAATAGTAACCCCTTGTGTACTAGTCCTTATTAAAATAGAAAAGACTGAAAATAAAAATATTTTTGTGTGATGTAAGATTGCTCTTACACCTAGGATGCTCCTTCATTAGATAGCATGGAGAGAAAGATAGTATGGTATATGAAGCTTGCTCAAGGATAGGATGAAGAAAAATAGAGTATGGGGTAGGAAGCTTTCTTAGGGATAGGATGGAGAGAAAGAGAGTATATGATACGAAGAGAGAGGTGCTTAGATAGGATAGAGAGAGAGTGAGAGAGAATGGGATAGGAAGAGAGAGAGGGAAAGATAGGATGGAGAGAGAGTGAGAGAGAACAAGATAGAAAGAGAGAGAAGGATAGATAGGATGGAGAGAAATAGAGTGAGAGAGAATGACATAGGATGGAGAGACAAGGGGTAGGAAGACCTAGAGGGGATAGGATGAAAAGGAAGGGATGGAAAAGGTGTATCTACATAGCCTGATCATGATATAGTGCAATCACACTTTAGCATGATTGCACTATAATGCAATTGTGTTATGTAAATACAAACAAATTTCTCAAACAACAATGTGACTATTGAGATAGACCCACATTATCCATTTTTCATTTTGATCTATTTTGTTTTGATGAAGGAGATGTGAATTTCATGGTATTGGAAGCAAAAAAATAATATTCTTGGTGTCGAAAGTACCAAAATCAACCATTTTCTACACTATTTCAGATATTAATCAACACTGCAACATATTTAAGGTTACTAGACTACTTTGTAAATGTATATTGTGATGATAAAGAGAAATTATATTCATAGATATCATTGTAATTCATATGTTTTCATGATTTAATGTCCAAAATGATGTAATCTATATGTTTGAATGATTTGACATGTAAACATTATCATCATACCAAGGAAGAAACCAAAAATTCAAACACTGGAAGAGAAGGAGGGGGGTTTGGCAATTAAAAGGGAAAAATGAAAGTATTGCATGAACAAATAATTAATTAATGAAAATATGGCTTTGGAAGAGGAAAAAGAACCACCAAGAGAAAGAAACAAAGATATAGAATTGGAAAGACAAAGAGAATGAATGAGACTCTTATGGTCAACAAGATGATTGAATTGTGAAGGTATGCCATCTTCCAATATTGGAGTCACAATGTCATCTAATTTTGAAGAGACACCATTTACCACCTTCTCATCTTATTGCCAAGACACGTCATCTTTGGTTAAAGGTATGCAACTCATGCACAATCATGTTGATGTTCAAAATGTTGAGACCATTGAAGAGATCAGAATACCTTCTACAATTCATTTTAGAAAGCCTAGATATTTGATTGATATTGATACTAGTATTTTGCAATCAAAGCCCAATAAGATTCCAAAGTGTACTTGTGAAAGAAAAGTAAATTGTATGTGGAGATTATTCTTTGAATAATTAAATGTGATAGGAATATTTCATGAGGAATTTGAAATTTAGGACTATCATGAAGATTCTTGAGCTAAGAATAATGGATGAGTCAAACGAAAAAAATATTGTAAAGAATCTAATGCATGTATATGAAAAAGTGGGTTCTAAGTCACCCAAAAAAGATAGTGATATCACAAGACATGTAATTACATCAAAAATAGTAAGCACTCAAATGAAGAAATCTTGAATCATTAGAAGCACAAGCAAAACAATAAAAATAGGTAGAGGTAGCCTAATGCGAGCCATTAGAAGGTGAGAGAGAGTGCAAGATCTAATAAAAAATGAGTGATGGACATTTAGCGATAGACTACCATAGAAGGATAAAGAGATTAGTGAAGCTTTGAAATCATTGATCGAAGATTTTTGAAAGAATAACAAACATGTTTCACCTAATCAAAGAGATATGGTAAGGAGGAGGATTGGTAGCAAAAACTGTGATAAGCATGCGATACACTTTTTGAATTCAACTCAAACACAATTCTTTGCAAAATTTAATGGTATGTATTTGTCAAATTGAAATTATTCAAAGATATTTTGAAATGGGTAAAACTTTTTATGTTAAGATAAATCACACATGCACAACATTTTTGTAGGGTTCATATTGAATTTTCTAACCATTTTGATGTTTCAAGGCATATATGTGTGTTTTTGCATTCTAACTTTGTTATGTAGGAGTGTAACATAAATAAGCCAGCTAGATCTTCAAGAGGATTCATTTCTACTATTCTATGTCAAAGAGGGGGTGATCAATTATTTACAAGTTGTGCTTGAATGGTACATGCCTCAATTGTGGTGGTTTGCAAATTTAATCAACTAGTCAACATATGGATAGTACACATGCAATTGACAATGAAATAGTAGATTTTGAAAAATATAAGACTATAACATATGATATAAAAGATGGTAAGGAGGGTAAAAGATATTATTTAGTGATTGAAAATATTCTTGTGTATGAACTCATAAAGATATTTTGTGAAAAAAACATTTGGGAGTATGCAAGGCACACACATAGGGTACAATGGTTGGATTTGTAATTCAAGTTTTGTAAGGACACATTTGCACTAGATACCTATTACAAATTATTATTATCATTTAAATTGGTGAAGTTTAGTATCCTAAAACCTAAAGGATCATAAGAAAAGAATACAAGGATTTAAAAAATTCATTTCATCAGGAGCTTTCATGGAAACATAAACTACATCATAGGCTAAAAAATGCATAAGCCCAATGCAACAAGAGAAAGTATAATGAAGGTTGTTGAAGGAAGTAAAGTGTATCTATAGGAATAAAAATGGAGATATACATGCTAAAATAAATGTGGAACCTTAAATAATGACCATTTCCATTCCAAATGGGGGTATACAATAGAAGGCCACGCGTTTGCATCTTACATGTTGCCTCTTTTGAACAATCTCAGATAATTTTTTGCTCTTGTAGCTAACAGGTACACCAAATAGGATGTCATATAAAACCTTTCATTGTTCTTGACTGCCACTAGTTGCTCATTTAAATTCTCACTGAGAATTGAAGCCCAATCAATTGACATCTTTTTTGTTTTGATGGTCTCAATGAAGTGTACCATCCATATGTTCAAGTGTCCTAATCTTGGTGACCCCATGACTCTACTCAAAAGTACTATAGAATATCCAATATCATCTTTCATATAGCCCCTTGTCATATCTACTTTGCCTAAATTTTTTCCAAGAGGAGTCTTCTCAATAAGATACAAAGATTGGATGATTTCAAATGCTCTTCTCCATGCTCTCTATACCACCTTTCTACTTGATGATATGTTAACCTGATGTATTAATCCACTCTCAGAAGATGGAATACCTTCTCTATATTCTTAGGCCTCAAATCTATGATGATATCTCTAGTTATACTTTTTACTATTTGTTCCTCTGAAACATAGTTTTCTGCCAATGTCATGGTCAACTACGAAGACTGTATTGATACTCAGTGTATCACTACATTTACTAGCCCTGATTTGATAAGTACATATACAATAGGAGACCTCTTGATTGGTGTTGCATAAAACTAGAAATGTGTTCCAGTTAATATGTCCAAGTAAATATCTTGAATCTTTGAATATTCATCCTAAAAGCGTGACTTTGGAAAAACACCTTGAAATTTGAAGACTACTGGTTTTAGAGCCATCTTTGTAGCAAGGGATGATAAGGATGAAGCCATTTAATCTACCCAAAACTAACATCCATTAGTCCAAAGGTAGAAAAAACTAATTCAACTAAACCCTAATTACTAAAAAACTATGACCCAGAAACCCTAATTACTAAAAACTATTTAAAAATACCAAAATACCTATTTTCTATCTTTAGAAGAAAAGAAAAAATGTGCACCTTGGATGGCTTTGAGGTGTGCTAGGTGCGCCATCTCCTACAAAAAAATTAATACTAAGGGTGTGCACCTAATGCACCTTGTGGGGTGCACTATGTGTGCACCCTCATAGTACAATGGTAAGATAAGTACAAAAGAAAAGGTTGCACACTTAGAACACCTTTTGGGATGTGTTATGTGCACACCCTTTACTATCATTGGGGATGTTTTAGCCTTAGTAAAGGTACACATGTGCACACCTTGGATAGGTGCACACCTGTGCACCTTTATCTAGGGTGAAGACTTTTATGCTTAAATTTATTTTTTAGTTTTATTTAAGTTTTTAGGATTTTTGCAAAATAAAACATGTGCACCTTGGGAGGTGCACAAGGTGCACACCTTTTCAATGGATGTTTGTTAACATATTTGTCTTGTGTGTTTAGGTTATGGAGTAGAGTATCACACCTCAAAAGCCAAAGAGGTGCAATTTTCACTTTGACTTAGAGGAGAAATGAAGAGTCAGGAAAGGGGGGTCCTGGGCTTTATAGGTCTAGGATTGAGCACACCTCTTGGAGATGCATAGCCACATAGGTGCATAGGTGCACACTTTCAAGAGGGATGCACTTTTCCCTTAGTGCAACTAGTGCATTGGTGCATCTTGAGGGCTGCACTAGGTGTGCTAGTGCCCCCCTCATGGTAAAAATTTGATTTTTCTCCTAAAAATCTCTATGTCCTGACAATTGGGTTTTTTGATAGAGAGCTAGACTAGGCTAGAAAACTATGAAAAACCTAAAAAAGACTCAGACCTTAGACTAGGGATCTGAAAAGCTAAAAAATAAATTATGGGGTCCCCATTTCTAAGTGAAATGGGGTGTGTGTTGTGAAACCACAACACTTAGTTGGCAAGCAATTAGTAGAAGTCACCAAAAATGTTACTAATTTTTCTTATAATTTAAATTGGTGACACTTAGTATCCTAAATGCTAAAGCATCAAAAGAAAATAATACAAGGATAAAAAACATTCATTGCATTAGGAGTATTCATGATAATAGGAATTACATCATAGGCTAAAAGTTGCATAAGCCCAATTTGATAGGAGAAAGCATAATGAAGGTTGTTGAAGGAAGTAAAGTGTAGCTACAAGAATAAAAATGGAGAAATACATGCTAAAAGAAATATAGAATTTTAACCAATGACCATTTCCATCAAAGGGTTTTTCTATAGGAAATATAAAGTTACATGTTGCTATAGGAAATTTGAAGTTACATGTTGTTATAGGAAGTGTACAGTTTCACTATTATAGCCACTTTAAAATTAGGTATAGTAAAGCATCTTGATATTCTATGTTGTGTCTATGTTTTATTGAATGAATATATGATAGTTTTTCACTTCAATCTCTGAGTTATAATTCATTCACACTTCCGTGGGGGCCCAGTAGAAGGTGAATTCTTTATTCATGCTTAAGTAGAATTTAGCTAAGTTTCCTTTGAGTTGTTAAGCACTATTGTTGTTGTAGTCACTAGTAGTAGAACCATTAATTCTATTCTATAGCATAGGTTTACTTCTAGAGCATTATTAATTTACTATTATGTCTTTCCTTCAAGATGAGAATTAATTTATATGTTTAGTTTCTAGTATAAGTTTCCTGTAGCAACTTCTTTTACCTTAGTAGTGATGACTATTGAGAAGAACTAAAGCTTAAAATTTGCAATCACTATCTCAAGTTCATGTTTCCAAATTGATACATTAAATGAGTCTACCATGATGTTCTAGGTAGAAACATGATGAATTTCAGCAATGAATAATTATTTAAGGGTGTCCAACCCTTGTGTTACTAGGATATTGTTCTAACTAGTCATTTTTGGTGTCATTTATGGGGATGGTGTTAATTTAGTTTGACCTAGAAGTCATTAAGTTAGTTTTCATTTTGCTTCATTTTGCATGCATAGGCATAGGGACCATCTTGGGTGATCCCTACCTAATCTTAATAAGGAAGAACCATTTAAGGTTCTCAATCTAGCACTTGAGGAAACTTAATTAGAAATTCTACAAGAAGAAGAACCATTTGAGAATGTGTTTGTTGATGTTGATGACCAATTGCCTACACCATTGTCATCTAAAGAGTATATATCTTAACTATTCTAGAGCTACTGTTAAGAAAGGAAGAGGCTTGAGAGCCCTACCTCAAAAGTCTAATGGTAGAGGTGTGTCCAAAATGGAGTTATCCAATATGTTGTCAAACTTCAAACAAGACATCATTAACTAAGTTTCTACTCAGTTGGATACAATGCAAGCAAGAAGAAAGAAAGATGAATCTGATGCAATGTTGGAAAAATATTTTTCATATTGTAGGGAGAAGAAAAAGAATTTATTGTGCAAGTTTTTTGCAATCCTAGAATCTCAACCTATACCTACTTAGTTCAAAGCCATTGATGAGAATGGAGAGGTCCTCTATGTTTCCCAACAAAGGCCATGGTCTTTGAGACTAGTTAATCACCAAGATCTACTTCAAAATTTTAATAGTAATAATGCATGGAAAAAACAATAGCATAGTGGATCTAGCGGATATAATAGTTGGCAACAGCTCCAATAGGGGTGGCAATAACTAGAAAATTGGTCTAACCAATCAAGCTAACAAGCTTTGATGCCTCCTCCTCTAGCCAATATCACTTCCCCTAAATAGACTCAATTGCCTACTCAACCTACTCCTAATCCCAACAATGCTAAGCCAACAAGATGGCAACAAAGTTATGCAATTTCCTTGAATAACATCCATTTAAGATCTGGAACAACTCTTCCTCCTCCACAACAACCTATTATTACCAAAGTTGAGGATACTTTAGTAGAGCCAACTGAGATACCAATCCAACTTGCTATTCCTATTGCTCCTATAGCAAAAGAACCTCCAATTCCTCATAGGTTGGAGGAACATGTTAAGCTAGTGGAAAATCAAGTAGTATTGGATTTTCTTACCCAACTGAAGAAAATGACTATAAAGATTCCTTTGTTATGGGCCATGAAAGAAGTACCTACATATACCAAGCCTATCAAGGAAGCTTTCATAAAGTATCCTAGAAAAAAGAGAAAAGATCCTAAAACCATTCATGTCCTAAGTTAGTTATCTAATCTCATGTTAGAGAAATTGATAATTCTAAGGTATTCTGATCCTATTAGTCCTGTGGTAACAATCAATATTCAAGAAGTTCAAGTCCACAATGCCCTAGTTGACTTAGGTGCTTCCATAAATGTCATGATCAAGGAGGTAATGTCTCACTTAAATATCATTAGTCTTAGGGAAGCACCCACCATCCTTTGGCTTGTTGACAGTTTCACCATTACACCTATTGGGATGATAGAAGATGTTATGATCAAGTTGGATTCTTGGTAATAGCTGGTTAAATTTTTTGTCCTTTCCCCAAAGGCTAACATTGGAGGGTACCCAATAGTCCTAGGCAAACCTTAGCTGGCTACTACTAATGCCTATATATCTAATAGAGTCAATACTTAACATGTAACTCTATATTCCCCAACTCAACCTCTGTTACAAGATGATCAAATCATCTAGATAGATTTGGATGATACTTTACCTAAGGTCAATTTCATTCATTAGTAAATGATGATATCCAAGGAACCTTTTATAGCTTCTAGGGGGTAAGATGAGATCATTTTATCCACTATTTTGAATGAATATGGAGTGCAAACCCAAGTGTGTTCCCAAGGGAATTGTGTTCTTAACACTTTGTTACCACTAATTGATGCTCTGCAAAATTCAAAAATTTCAAAATTTCTTCACACATTGCTGCCTCATGAAATCTAGTCTTTCCCAATTTCTTAGCTAACCATGGAAAAATGGGTCATAAGATAGAGGTCAACTTAGGAAAGGAATTAAATGTAAGTAGTGCTTTGATTTCCTGTTAGTTCTCAAAACTCCTGAAACTTCTTAAAAAACATCAATCAGCCTTTGCTTGGGATTGTACAAACATGAAAGGCCTAGACCCTAAGCTCTACACTCAAAAAATTTATATCAGTTCTGAATCTAAACCTATTCAACAACCTTAGCATTGGGTAAATCTAGCTCTTAGGGATAGAGTCAAGAATGAGTTGTAGTAGTTGTTAAATGTTGGCTTCATCTCTCCAATTTTAGATAGTTAGTGGGTCTCCCCTCTTGTTTAATACCTAAGAAAGGAGGGAAGTGGAGATTTTGTGTCAACTATAGGGAGCTTAACATAGAATTGATATAAAATCAACAAAAGCAATGGCATGAAAACTATGTTTAGGACAAACAAAATTTATATTGGTGACTGGGCACTATTTTATGACTCTAGGTATCAACATAATCTTGCCAAATTCCAAACCAAATGGTTAGGGTTGTATGAAATTATTGTAGTCTTTCCAAATAGACCATTTCCTCCATTATTTTGAATGAATATGGAGTGGAAACCCAAGTGTGTTCCCAAGGGAACTGTGTTCTTAACACTTTGTTACCACCAATTGATGCTTTGCAATATTTAGAAACTTCAAAATTTCTTCATACATTGCTGCCTCATGAAATGGAGTCTTTCCCAATTGCTCAGCTAACCATGGAAAAAAAGGTCACAAGGTAGAGGTCAACTTAGGAAAGGAATTAAATGTAAGTAGTGCTTTGATTTCCTCTTAGTTGTCAAAACTCTTGCAACTTCTTAAAAAACATCAATCAACCTTTTCTTGGGATTGTACAAACATGAAAGGCCTAGACCCTAAGCTCTACACTCACAAAATTTATATTAGCTTTGAATCTAAACCTATTTTCCAACCTTAGCATTGGGTAAATCTAGCTCTTAGGGATAGAGTCAAGAATGAGTTGTAGTAGTTGTTAAATGTTGCCTTCATCTCTCCAATTTCAGATAGTTAGTGGGTCTCCCCTCTTGTTTAGTACCTAAGAAAGGAGGGAAGTGGAGAGTTTGTGTCAACTATAGGGAGCTTAACATAGAACTGATATAAAATCAACAAAAGAAATGGCATGAAAACTATGTTCAGGACAAAAAAAAATTCTATTGGTGATTGGGCACTCCTTTATGACTCTAGGTATCAAGATAATCTTGCCAAATTCCAAACTAGATGGTTAGGGTTGTATGAAATTATTGTAGTCTTTCCAAATGGAGCGGTCCAACTCTCCACTATGGATTAGGTCTGGTTCAAATTATTGGTCAATAGTCATGGGTTAAAATTATATCACTGAAATGTCCCTTTACTGGTTTTATATGATATTTCACGCAGCTAATCAGATTTTCAAGATCAAAAAACTAATATCACAAAGATCCACCAAATTTCTCAAGAAACCCCAAATCGGGTATGCCAGAAATAGTGCCAAAAGCTTCACAACTTCACAAATTATTAATAAATCTGAAAATGGACATTTTTACATAAATTTCAGCAGCATAAAAACCTACAAAATGAAATTTCCAGATCCGTATAGCCTTTACACAACAGTTCACAAATGTAGGACAAAAACTATGCTCATCGGGCTCTCGAGATTAACACAAAAATGCCCAAAAATACCACAAAAACACTAATAATCTATCTCAAAAGTTTAATCACATACCAATACATATATTCAGCTCTATTTTAACACCTTAAAGTCTAAAATATAGCAGCAACCCAAACTGATATGAAATACTCAACTGAAAACACCAAACTCATACAAAAAACACACCCGAAAACCTACAAATCTGCACTGTTCAGCACAAAGGAAAACTCTGTATGAGCATGGACATGGAATGGCTTCAAACTCCCATCCTTAGCATTCTTGGAAACCTACGAACTCCTATTCTTGGGTCTCCCTGGAAAATTGCAAACTCCCATTCTTAGCCTTCTTGGAAACCTGCAAACTCCCATTCTTGGGTCTCCTTCTCCACAGGTTTGGCAGCCTCTGAAGAATAACAAAGAATGAGCAAAAATCAAGTTCTAGAATCAGCCCAAAATGCCTCCAAACCCCTTAAAAGAGGGCATAATTATAACTCACATCCAAGAGAGGTTAATGAAACATATTTTAATAATAATTTTCATTTATTAGTCCAACAGTTTCCAAAGATTAACCCCCTTTTTCCGAAACTTCACTTTCTTTGGCCTGCCTGCCTTAGAAAAGATTATTATTTTTTAATTATTTGAAAAGGGGACATGACAAGTCCTCCCCTCCCAAAAATTTCTTGTCCTCAAGCAATGGCTGAACAATAAACCAATCAATCCACTTGGATCCCAAATGTAGTCATGAACTATACTGCTACCAATTAACACAGGCTCCTGGAATATCCTCTGCAATATGACCAAGAGGAATCCATAATCAAACTGACAATTATAGCTCAACAAAACTCCAAAATTACCACTACCACAGTCAAAAACCCATGAGACACAAACTCTTAGAACATCAGAACCCAAGTAAAGTGGACAAATCAAACTACCAACACAGTAAAAACCATCAACGCATCCCACTGGCGTATATGGAATGTACAATCCAACTCTGCAACAATGGTGAATGCTCTCAAATGAAACTGTACCAAGTATGGAGAATCCACACACTGTACAACTCCTGCAGTCAACACAACTCTGCAAATCACCGGCCACTATCTCATAACCATAACTCCCATGCACTACTAATGGTGAAAAGACATTACAAGATAAAGAGTAAGAAATGGAACCCAAACCAAATTTTCCATGAATGAGTGATATAGACCACTATGACTGACTACTAGCTATGTTAGGAGATGTCATAGCCAAAGGAGTAGAATCAATAACAACAACTATTGAAGCATCACTCCCAAACTCCCACTCTAAGTCATGTATTATCAAGCTGTCAACTGTAGAACCTATCACCATGTCATGCGCATCACAATTCTCATCCTGAGGCATCAAACTATCCCATAACTAATGACAAGCACTAGGAACCAAAGTACATCTTTGTATCATCATCTCATCAACATGGTCATCAAAGGTAAATTGATGAGCGTACCTCACAGTGTAATGCCGATAGAATGCACCAATCTCAGTCAATGGCTTAGACTATAATCCAGATGAAACTAACTGCAATTGATCATTAACCATATTGGAACTGACTACTACCTTCGAAGATATCACCAAGGGAGTAGTATTACTAGCAGGAACCATGCAAACTGCTGACTCACCAACATCACACATGATCTTTGATACATCTCTAGTCTATGTGCCATCAGTACTAGAGGCCACCACTATGTCAGGCATACAACAATCTACTACAACACCCAACTCAACTGAACCTAGCTCTAGTGGGAATGAACTTGATATGCCAATGTTAGTATCAAGGATGGATGCATCCCCATCTCCATTGTCTCTGACAATCTTGGCCATGGACATCCTCAGATCACCAAACACCATAGCTTGTGACAATATAGAATCAAGTAAAGACTGTAGTCGCTCTAACTCCATGGTCACCTTAGCCAAATAAAATTGTGACTCCTTGAAATCCAACAGTGTACTCTCAAGAATCTCAGAAGTCACCTCAAGCTACTGAGTAAGCTCAGTCACCTCATCTTCCCTGGCCAACAATGCATCATATGCTGTACCGCCCCACTCCATAAGATAATATCTATCGGCTACCAACTGCATATAATCCTGTCTGAAAATTTGGATAGCCTCCCATAAAGAGTGGAACTCTGTCAAGGAAAGATAATTGCCTTCCTGCTCATCACTAGTAGGAGAACCCCATCCATAAACTGCTAACAACTGAAGAGCAGCATTGAAATGCTGACAAGTGATAGCAATGTCTTGGTCACTAACTCTCAACTAATTAGAGACATGATGGTACTGGCTTGACTATCTCCTACAAACCTCCTTTGATGCACTGTCTAAAGGAGTATCCTTAAAGTTACTAGTCTCTAGAGTATTACCATCCATATCTTGTGAATCAAATCTAAAGCTCATATCAACATATGGAGTATCAAAAACATTAGCATTACTGTCCAACTCCTCTATACCCAAGAAAACTAAGTCTTCAAAATTTCCCACTGCATCCTCCTGGATGTCATCAATTCCAATATGATCCTGGGACTCATCTATACACACTGCCAAATATGAAATATCATCAACACATTCCAACAAGTATGGTCGACTAGATATATGAACAAAGGCCAACATCGGTGTATAAAAACTAATACCAACATCAGACAAGATACTGGCACAAGAAAAGACAACACCGTGTAATTTTCTAATCAAATCCATGATAGCACCCAAACAAACACTACTACCAAAAAGTGTTAAAGATCTCCAGTCAACTGAATCCCAAATGCCAATATAACAATCTCGAGTCCATATTCATAAACTAGAATCAACTGGTAACTCAAGAAAACTCCTCACCTGAGTAATATGACCAATATCAACCAACTCCACATACTTGTCATGATGAGATAATGAAGTCACAATACTATCTTTGTTCACCTTTAGCTGGTTGGACAAATCATGTGAAGTACTACCAGCCTCAACCTCATGTGATGAAGCATCTAACTATGCATAGTACTCTTTCTCAGCAAAGTCATGAATGCTCAATGTCTGCTCATCTCTACTAGGTATCTCACCATCCTACACAACAACATCCTCATAATCATCATCTGAACCCACTACACTGTAGTCACTGCCTATTGTAACTATACCATCCTAAATACCTATGGCATCACCCTTTGATGACCTATAAAAAATTGTCTCAATTTGAGTATCAAGTTGACCATTACTATCAATCTGAGTAATATCCTTTCCCACCACCTCCTGTGGCAAAGTAGAATTTGAGACCTCTACCTCGCTATCAGCTAGTTTCTCAAACTCCTCATGCAAGTTCTTAGTAGTTGTGTCATCTTCCCTGTGAGAAAATTTTCCAAATAGAAATCTAGTCAACTTATCCACCTTAGCTGGGTCGGACAACATGTCATTCATTATACGGTGGTGCTCAACCAACTGTTCAGACATGTCATGGCTTATTTTTATAAGTTTATCTCGAATGTCTAAATAACCATCCTTTCTACTATTTTGACTTTGGATATCAATTGTCCAAGATCGTGTCCTTTGAGACTCTATACTATACCTGTCCATTCTGGATAAAGTAGAGTGTAACCCCAATAGGATATAACTTCTTCAAACACCAAGAACTAACATGCAAATGATTAGAAGTAGCATGCAACCATAGATTTTGACATGCAACTGATTAGAAGCAACATGCAACCACCAAATTCACCAAGAACTAACATGAAAATGATTAGAAGTAGCATGCAACCATAAATTTTGACATGCAGCTGATTAGAAGCAACATGCAATCATAAATTATGACATGCAAGATCTGGGTAGTTGTCAAAACTGACATGCAAACTTCTACAAACCCTTAGGCTAGCAAGATCATGGCTCTGATACCACTAAAATTTCCCTTTACTGGTTTTGTATGATATTTCACGCCTCTAATCAGATTTTCAAGATCAAACAACTAATATCACAAAGATCCACCAAATTTCTCAAGAAACCCCAAATCGGGTATGCCAGAAATAGTGCCAAAAGCTTCACAAATTCACAAATTATTAATAAATCTGAAAATGGAAATTTTTACAGAAATTTCAGCAGCATAACAGCCTAAAAAATGACATTTCCAAATTTGTATAGCCTTTACACAATAGTTCACAAATGTAGGACAAAAACTATGATCATCAGGCTCCCAAGATTAACACAAAAATGCCCAGAAGCACCACAAAAACACTAATAATCTATCTCAGAAGTTTAATCACATCCCAATACATATATTAAGCTCTATTTTAATACCTTAAAGTCTAAAATATAGTAGCAACCCAAACTGATATGAAATACTCAACTGAAAACACCAAACTCATACAAAAAACACACCTAAAAACCCACAAATCTGCACTGTTTAGCACAAAGGAAAACTCTATATGAGCATGCACATGGAATGGCTTAAAAATCCCATCCTTAGCCTTTCTAAAAACCTACAAACTCCCATTCTTGGTCTCCCTGGAAACCTGCAAACTCCCGTTCTTAGCCTTCCTGGAAACCTGCAAACTCCAGTTCTTGGGTCTCCTTGGAAACCTGCAAACTCCCATTCTTGGGTCTCCTTCTCCACAGGTTTGGCAGCCTCTGAAGAATAACAAAGAATGAGCGAAAATCAAGTTCTGGAATCAGCCCAAAATGCCTCCAAACCCCTTAAAAGAGGGCATAACCATAACTCACGTCCAAGAGAGGTTAATGAAACATATTTTAATAATAATTTTCATTTATTAGTCCAACGGTTTCCAAAGATTAACCCCCTTTTTCTGAAACTTCACTTTCTTGGGCCTGCCTGCCTTAGCAAATATTATTATTTTTTAATTATTTGAAAAGGGGACATGACAATCACAAACAAAAGAGTAAGGAGCAGTTCCTACAACAATTATCTTCTGTTGCTAGTGTTGTAGTTCCTGCAGCATCTCCTAATGAGCTTTTTGCTCATTTTACTTCCTCACTCTAGTTGTTCTTGTCACTATCATAATAACACTTTCATTATGAAAGTTGATTCTCCATATTAAATTTCTGCTTCATTTCTAGTCTACCACCCATCCATCTTATCATTTCTTTCATTCGTGTATAGCAACTACCACCTCACCAACACTTTTGATTAGAACACATTCCAAGGCATATAATATTAATTTTTTTTTCCAACATTTTTTTGTATGCCTTGTCACCGTTACAAGTGGGGGACTACTTGCACTATTTTAGTTGTGGTGAGTTATATTAGTTTTGTCATTATGTTTATGCAATCTTTTTATTTATTCTTTTCTCTTGTCATACATTAATTTTTTGCCAATGATTTGACATTTTTACAAATCCTTTTGCTGCATGTTATTTTTTGCATGTATAAACCTAAGGTGGAAAGAAATGCTATGTACAAGTTCTAAGGCATGTATTTATGAGTAATTATGAAATGATAACACATAGATTTACATTTATTTTACTCATAAGTTCTTATTTATTGAGCTTCATTACTCTAGAAATTTCATCTTATAAACAATTGTTTCAAGTTTTCTTGTCCAAATTTGTGGTTGTCTGTTATTCTCTCCTGCAACTTTGTTTTGGGTACCCTAGAAATTAGATGATGGGAGGAGGCCTAAATCAAAGAGAGCCTACTGTGTATAATACATTGCTCAAAGACTAGAATTGTAGGCCATATTTTTAGGCAAGGGGATGGACAAATTATATTCAAAAGCTAACTAGTTGGGATGATGAGGTTGCATTTCAATTTCTCAACTCCTTAAAGAATGAAGTGGAAATAGTTAAAGGATTGAAGGTGCCATTTTCTTAGATAGTTTTGGTAGAAGTTATAGGGCTAACATTAGAAGGTGAGGAACTTATAGAAGATCTTGACCCAAATTTCCCCAGAGCTCAATTTACTCTACATGGAGATCCAAAACTTTATATTCATAAGAAACAAGGTACTATTAGACTATCTCTTCTTGAGTCATTTCCACAATGTATGGTTTTTATCATTAAGTATTTCACCCATGAGGGGCGATACTCATTTTTGCATGTTGTTCATTTCAAATTCTTGAGTTGTTTAAGGCATGATATTAGATCTATCAATGTCCCTAGTTTTGTATTTGGCATCTTGTCAAAACAAGCCATACTAGTACAAGAGGGTAGACAAAACTCTATCTCCTACCATTGCTTAATTAAGCTGATAGTAGAAAAATCTTTAAAGGAGCAGTCAGATATTTCTTGGGAGGAATTTCTGTTGCAAGGGTTTAAGGAGCCTATCCCAAAATTAGTTGGGTTTAGAGTAGGTCAAGGGGTTAAAACTACTAAAGTAATTAGAAAAATCTTTATCAAAATTGGACAATGTACTTTGTCCAAAAAGAAAAAGGAACCTAAGGTTAGAAGCCTTAATTCCTCTAACTTCTCCAATTTTACTAATTCCTCTACTTTAAGAATAGTTCATGAAGAGGAATTAGAGACTCCTACATAGAAGGATGAAGTTGCCACTATAGTAGAAATAGTTTCCCTAGACCATAAGGAGCAAAGAATTAACCCTAGTACTAGCTAGTAGGCTAAGGCATCTCCTGCAGCCAAGAGCACTTCCGAGAAAAGGAAAGCCCCAAAAAAGGAGGAAAATCCATTAAGGGGAAGTGTTCAGACAAGAACACAACCAACTAAGGAGATTCCATATAATGAACCTCAAGTAACCCAAGATTTTGAGCCAAAGGATAAAGAAAATGAAAATATCCAACAACAGGCTTATTTATGACCTAAAATTTCTCAACAAGATGAGCAATGGATTGAAGTTATCAAAGAGGGCATATTTGAATAATTTCATGATGATGAAATGGAGAAGGTTCTTGATAAGACCAAGAATTCAGAAGTCATTATAGTCAGAGATGACTCTAGCTCAAAGGAGTAGGGTTATGTATTTCAAGGTCCAACCTCTAGCAATTTTTAGAGAGATGATTCAAGAAGTGATGATTCTGATAGTTATATCAGGGAAGTAGATGAACTAGCATTTTTTCCTATAGAAAAATCTCCTTTGACAGAGAAGGATCCCTATAAAGAAAATCTGGCTATTGATATGGACCTTGTTAATAAGGTGGTTGAGTATATTTTGAACAAAGGATTAGAGACATTAGCTTACTGGCTCAACAATGCTCTAATCCAAAGAAAGCTATGATTATTTGGATGGATCCTTTAAAAAGGAAAAGTAGTAACAAGGGTAAGTCATTTGTTCCTTAAGTAATAGATAATTATGACCATAGTACTATATCAACTCAATCTAGTCCAAAATCTTTGTTAGATGTTATTTTCCTATTGGCTAAACAATTAAATTCAAGAGGGAAAAGTGGAAACAAAAAAGGAAAGAATAGATTAAAATCATAGATAGTCATTATCAGGAAGCACTTGTTCAGGAGGAAAAGGTAGAAAAATTAAGTGTAAAGCTTGACAAAATTACATCTTTAATCCTTAACTTAATGGTTTGTAGATCCCCATCACCTATCTATGCTCTATTTCTTAAAGAATAGTTGTTGAACTATCAAATGACCTACATTATGTAGGATAGAATTCCCTCATTACAAGAGCCTACCCAATTTTTCCAAGCTTTCCATAACTCTCCTATAGTCATCAAAAATTTATTATGTGAACTTTATCTTCACAATCTTGTAGTTCTAGATGATCAAATTTGGAATCCATAACTTTCCATAAATTTGGAATCCAGATGATCAATTTTTCCAAGCTTTCCATAACTCTCCTATAGTCATCAAAAATTTATTATGTGAACTTTATCTTCATAATCTTGTAGTTCTAAATGATCAAATTTGGAAAAGTGGAAACAACAAAGAAAAGAACAGAATAAAATCATACATAGTTATTATAAGGAAGCACTTGTTCAAGAGGAAAAGGTAGAACAATTAAGTGTAAATCTTGACAAAATTACATATTTAATCATTAACTTAATGGTTTGTAGATCCCCATCACCTGTCTATGCTCTTTTTCTAAAAGAATAGTTGTTGAACTATCAAATGACCTACATTATGTAGGATAGGACTCCCTAATTGCAAGAGCCTACCCAATTTTTCCAAGCTTTCCATAACTCTCCTCTAGCCATCAAAAATTTATTAGGTGAACTTTATCTTCATAATCTTGTAGTTCCAAATGATCAAATTTGGAATCGCTTACTTTATGTTGGGGATATTAAACTTAGAGCCTTCATGTCCTAGATATAGAATGAAATTAGTTGGAATAGTCAAGCTGGAGTGTATAGAAATTTGGAGTCAGACATTTCCCTATTTCTAAGGCCTAAAGCCAAGGATCCTCAAACTCTCTATTATAACTAGTTAAGAATAGCTCCCTCTCAATTAGGTAGCAAGATCATCTATCCAATGAGGAAGAAAACATTTAGTGCATATGAAAAGATGGTGAATACTGAAATACCTAAGGCTAGAAATGCCATACATTGGTGCTGGAACAATTTATCCAAGAAGATGAGAAAGAGGGAACCAAATTCACCTCTCAATTTTTCTATGGCAACCCAGTGTGCTCCTTGGTAAATTTATTTGGGAAGAGAGAGAAAGTTTTTGGATTCTATTAAACCTTCAGCCTCCATTGTTAATATCTCCATTACTTGCAAGTTTAGAAAGACTAGAGAATTTTACCATGTAGGAGAAAAAGGATAGGTGGAAGAAACATTCAAAAACAAAAGGGTTCTACTAGAGTTTTTCAAAGGGAGGATCTAGATAGAGCATAGTTGTTGACTATAGGATGTTAGCCAAGTTAAAGAATTTATTTGCTATAGGAGAGAGTGAAAGTGAAGTGGATTGGATGTGAAGAAAGTACTTCCTAGAAGAAAGTGTTTATTATGAATACCTTGAATAGAGTCAAGAAGTATCAAGAGTCAGGGTAGGAGACCTAGACTCTTTGGCTATAGGAATGAAAATATCCTCATTGTGCTAGAATTTCTATAGGAACTCTTCACAGCTAACTAGTTTATTGTAAATCTTGAGGCAATGTTCATTGACAAGTAACTTGAAGTGGATAGGATCAATGGTGGATAGTTGAACTACACCATTTGGAAATACAAAGACAATCTCATACGGTCCTAACTAGTATGTTTGGAATTTTCTTAGATTATGGTCATACTTTGAGTCGTGAAGGAGTGCCCGATCTCCCACATCAAACATTTTCTATTTGATAAACCTTTCATGCCACTATTTTGTCATGTGTTGAATGAGATCAGTATTGTTCAATGTAGATTTCCTCCATTCATCAAGACAATTTAAATTTAGGATTTGATGCTATTGTGCAATAGTGAGTTCTATCTCAAGCTCCAAGGTGGTCCTCAATGTCTTATATTCAATTTTTTTAGGCATTACCACTGACTTACTATAGACAAGCTTCAATGGAGTAAAACCATTTATGGATTTCCAGGTGGTTTTATAAGCCTAGAGAGCTTCAAGATGGTGTGTGGCCCAATCCTTCCTATAGAGTGCTACAGTCTTGGTGAGAATGGATTCCAACTCCATATTAGTAACTTCAACTTGATCATTAGCTTGTAGATGATAAGGTGATGATTTACCATGCTAGATAGTATATTCTATCATAACAGAAGTTATCAAATTTGATGTAAACTGAGTCCCATGATCAGATGTCAATTCCCTAAGAATGCCAAACCATGTAAAGATGGATTCATTCAAAAAATTGTTGCCATGTTGATATCCCTTGGATGTTTCATGGGTTCAGCCTCTGCCCATTTGGCTACATAGTTAGTACACACTAGAATGTAGGATTTTCCTTATGAAGTAGGTTCAATAGGTCCTACAAAGTCAATCCCCCATTTTTCAAAGGGTGTGACAACTACTTGAGGCTATAGGGGTATTTCATTTGATTTAGTGGGTCTTCCCATTTGTTGACACTTGTCACATTTCTTCATATATCTAGCTGCATCCTTGTGCACACTTGGCCAATAATACCCAGTTTTCAAGATTTTGAATGTTGTTCTTTTGGCTACAAAGTGACCTCCATAGGGCTCATCATGACATGCCTTGAAGACATCATATGTTTCGTCCTCTCTTAGACACTGATGGATGACTTGATAAAGTGTAGTGTAGAACATAAATCCAACAATCCATGAATAATTAAAGCTCTTTTCTTCTAGTAAATTTCTTTCTTGGCTAGAGAAGTGAATTAGGCTTTTACCTGTGGTGAGGTAGTTAGCAATATTTGCATACCATGAGTTTTGTGTAGATAATAGAAAAAGGTGCTCATCTAGAAAATGATCATTAATGACTATAGGATAATTAGGGACATGTAACTGAGAGATAAATTTGACTACCACATCATTGACCTTACCCAGTTCAACAACTATGGTGATGTCAAATTCTTGCATGAGTAAAAACCAATTAGCCAATCTTCTTTAGATTGTAGGTTTTTTCACCAAATATTTTACAAAAAAATGGTCAGTGTGAACAAATATTTCATACCCAATAATGTAATGCCATAAATTATTGAGGGCATAGTTGATTGCAAGTAATTCATTTTTAGTGACTGTGTAATTAAATTCTACACCTTGCAAATTCTTACTGATGAAATAAATGGCATGTTCAATTGAGTCTGCTTTTTTTCCTAGCATAGTCTGAGGCATCTGTATGAATGTAAAAAGGCAAGCCCCAATTGGGTCCTCTCAAAATAGGTGTTGTGGTAAGAACTTCCTTAACCTACAAGAAAGATGTTGCACAATTAGTGTCCCAAGAAAATTTAGAATCCTTTTTTAGCAGGTTGTAGAGAGGTGTTGCAATTTGACCGAAGTTTTTAATAAATATTCTATAATATCCAGCATGTCCAAAAAAAATGCATACATCCTTATGCTTCTTTGGTGTAGGCAAGGTACTAATGACTTCAATCTTTGCTAGATCTACTTGGATGCCATGAGAGGAAATGAAATGGCCTAGCACAACCACTTCCTCCATCATCATAAAATAGTTCTCACTATTTAAGGAAAGTTTATAGCCCTAACATATTTTAAGTATCATTTCTAAATTTGCTTTTGATTCTTCAATAGTAGCACCATAAACATTAAAATCATCCATGTAGATCTCCATACAATCATCAAAAATATCTTAAAAAATACTGATGATAGCTTGTTGAAATGTGGTAGGTAAATTTTTTTTTTTTCCCTTTATCTTCTAGGGCTATTTGTATCTAATTTTAACCACTGAAACCACTAAAATCTACACAAACTTGCCATTTTCCTCCCTTCTTGGGTATTATAACTAGGGGTGAGACCCATTGGCTATCAAAGATGGGGTATTTAAAACTAACACTTAATAGTTTCTACAATTCATTCTTAACGATATCTTTTAAGATAGGGTTAACTTTCCTTTGAGGCTATTGATTAGGTTTGAATTTAGGCCTGATGTAAATCTTGTGAGTGTAGAGCATAGGGTCTAATCCTTTCATGTCCATGTAATCCCAAGACAACACACTCTGATTCTCCTGCAATAACTACAACATAAGCTTCTATTGAAAGGGTGATAAGACATTGTTTGCAACATAACATTCAGTTCTTTTCCTAGACCAACTTCCATCTTAATAACCTTATATTCCATGAATAATAGGGCAATAGAAGAAGAATCCATCTCATGGGGTAATAATGAGTGGAGAAACTATGAAGCTTGTAGTGAATTCAAGGATGGTAAAATGGTCTCTAAGATACATTTAGCTTGAGGGAACACTTGAGATTCTATTCCATATTCATTTAGAATAATGGATGAAATTATTTCATCTTCTTCTCAAGAAGCAATAAATGATTCTCTACATATCATCATCAACTGATGGATGAAATTGACTTCTAGATCATCATCACCCAAGTTTGGCTAGATTACTTGATCATCTAGTAACAATGGTTGGGTAAGGGAGTATAAAGTCAGGTTCTTGGTATAAATACCATTGGAAATTGTCACCTTTCTAGATTGGCAAGCTATATAGGCATCTGCAACAGCCAACTATGGTCTTCCTAAAATTAAAGGATAACCTCCCATATTAGCCTTTGGGGAGAGAACCAAAAATTTAACTGCATACTCCTAGGAATTTAAGGTGACCATAACATCTTCTATCATTCCATTAGGTTTAATAGTAGAGCTATCAACAAGTTAAAGTATGGTGGGTGCCTCTCAAAGGCTAATGATATAGACCAAAGATAATACCTCCTTTGTGATGACATTAATAGATGCTTCTAGGTCAAACAAAGCATTTTGAACTTGGATCCCATGAATAGTGACTATAACTACAAGATTCCTAGGGTTAGATTATTTAGGTATAGTTAATTTCTCCAACATTAAATTAGACAACTATCCTAGGACATGAATGGCTTTTGGATCTTTCTTGTTCCTTCTTGGCTTCTTAATGCATGCTTCCTTAATAGCTTTAGTATAGGTAGAGAATTCCTTAATAGCATCCAATAATGGTATTTTTTTTTTTTTGATCGATAATAAGATATTTAATAAATCATAGGAAATTACATAGTTTCATACATTAACCTTTCAAGGTTTACCCTTTTCACAATGAGTCTAAACCTTCCTCCCCTACTATCACAAAAGAAAAAACTACACTATAGTCATCTACTTTCATTACAAACTTTTTCATTCAAACATAATATTTGCCTATTATAGACTTTACTCTTAAAGATAAATCTGCTACAGGGAGCCAGCTTGTATCCTGCAAAACCCGACTGTTCCAAAATTGATCCTTCGCTCGGTTCGGCCTTCCGTTGTCGCACAACTTGCCACTGGTAACTCCATCATTCGCTTCCAGCCACTTTCGTTTCCTTGCTTCCAGCTAGGGCCAAACTGAGATTCTAACCCTTTCAACTCTGCACTTTGCTGGCTCTCCTATCCGACCGCCGCTTCCTTGGCACCGTCACATTGAAGGGCTCATTTCGGTTCTGCGCCTTGCCCTCCATTATTGCATTTTTTAGGGCATTCCATGCTGCGCGGCGCTCATTCACATAAGCCTCTTTCTCCTTAAATCCTCGCAGCCAGTTCACAAAAGGTACGATCCCTTTCTCCCTGCCTTCCTCCTCCTCTGCATAACCCTCCGAGAAATTGAAAGCCCAGCCCGGATGTGCCCACTCCAACCAAGCTTCCATGTTTGAGATTAACTCTTCCTTAAACAATTCCTTCATAACCCATTCCACTACCCTTTCATGTTCTCTAACTTCCAAGCCCTTGGCCATTATCATCGCAGCTATATCCACTTGCACTTTCCAATGGTGCTCTGAATCCTAAAAAAGGGGTCCCAATGTGTCTTGCAATGCCTCCACCACCGCCGGCGATGCGCACTTCACCATCTTCTTCAGCCTGTGGTCTACAACTCTCCCGTATAATGCCTTCTACTATCGCGCCGTCTTGAATGTGAAGGTTGGCTCCATCTCTGCAATTCCTCTTACCTTCTTCAATTGCTATCTCCCTTCAAATTTTCTTCTGAGAAATGACCTTTGCCGTGCCTTTTTTAAAGACATTTCAAATCTTTTGAATCATTATTATTTCCTGTGAGCCTTTCGCTTAAAAGATTTTGCACGCTTCGTAGGATTTATCGAACGGCTGAGACTTCTATTACTTAATTTTCTGACAGTCCACTATTATTACATTCGATTTAGGATGTTAAAAAGTGTGCCTTTTCAGTTAACTTTTTCAATCCTTAATTTTCCCTCATTCATTGATAGAGCCCATTTTGAAAGCATGTCGGCCTCTTGATTGCCTTCTCTTTTTATGTGTGTTATTTTGAAATCTTCAAAGTTATTCAATTCCTGCTCTATAATATTGATAATTGGTTGTAGATACCATGCCATTGCGTTCAATTTAGATATTACCTGCACTGTGATCAAAGAATCACCTTCCAGATGTAATTTTTTAATTCCTTCCTTTCTAGCTATTTGAACTGCAAATAATGCTGCTTGGCATTCTGCTATGTTATTCGTTCCATTTGGGAGTTTTTTCGCTCCTGCTAATAATAGGTGCCCTTTGTCATCTTTAAAAACAACCCCAATTCCTGAATCCCCTGGATTGCCTTTTGCTGCTCCATCAAAATTCACTTTGATCCATCCTTCCTGTGGTGTAACCCATTCTACTGGCTTCTTCTTTGTTTTGCTTTTGCTTGTTACCGAAGCTCCTGAGGGTGATTTAAATCTTATCCCCGACCATGTATTCTGTATTTGTCTATCCTCTCGGGTGAATGGAATTTTCATAGCTTGTTTCCTTGTGGCTGACACACTGACTGTTCTACTATCATCTACTATAGCTAATTAAGAAAATCAATAACTGCATGGTTCTCCTTAGTATGACTTTGTTCTATCAACCTATGAGGAAATGGAGATTCTTTGTCTATAGGAGAGGTCTTTTGATGTGACTCATCTGTATGCTCAATCAGGGGATCTTCAAATTTAGTTATTATAGGCTTTTGGGGTGAAGGTTGAGTGGTGCTTGACCTTAAGTGAATACCATTCAATGAGATGACATAGCTTTTTTGTTGAGCCTATTGTTTAGTATTGTTTAGATCAGGATTAGGTTGCATTGGTAGTTGGGTCTACTTGGGAGGAGTATTAGTGGCTACAAGAGGAGGCATTGGAGCTAGCTAGTGAGGTGGTGGCAATATGGTTTTTTTATTAGATTGTTAATTCCAATTTTGAGTTTTTTGCCGACCTTATTGAAGTTACTACCAACTCTACTAAGGTTGCTACCAACCTTGTGAAGATTGTAGCCAACTATTAGTTCCACTAAAATGAGTATTATAATTTTTTTCATTGATTATTATTATTATAAACTTGGAGAGGATCTTGTGGCATACCTTGTCTTTGAGCCCATGGCATTCTTTGAGCAACATAAAGTACCTCTCCATTTTCATCAATGGCTTTGAATTCAATTAGCATTGGTTGTGTCCCCACACTTGCAAAAAATTTACATCTAAAATACCTTTTCTTCTCTCTACAATGTGGATAGTATTCAACCAACATGGCATAAACTTCATCATTCTTTCTTCTGGCTTGCATGGTGTCTAGCTGAGTGGCTACATCATTAATTATGTCTTGCTTGAAATTTGACAACAAATTGGATAATTCCATTTTGGATACTCCTGAACTGCCATTGGACTTATGTGGTAGATTCCTAAGTCCCCTACCTTTCTTCACAATAGCACTAGAATAATTCAAACATATACTCTATGTATTAGTCCAAAACTTTTGAGTGATATCTCCTCCTGCCATAAGATCTAGAGCTTCAATGCTTCCATAATTTATACCTCTCAAGAAAGATGTTTCTTTGATTCCTCATTCAATTGATGTTGTGTATTATGTTGTAGGTTGAACATGAACTGGGAAACATAATAGTCCAAGGTTTCATCATCCTTTTGAGACATTTTGAAAATTTCATCCCCTTTCAAATCTCAGCCCCTATAGTATTCCTTATACTTTGTGAGAAACGAGTTGCTCATTATAGGCTAATCTGCTATAGCATTGGCACCCCACCCCAAGAACCATCTCAAAGAAGCTTTTTTGAGGATAGAAGGAAAACTAATTTAGTTTTTGGGAATCATTTGTATAGTCATAAAATCTACATAGTATGTCAAACTCAGAGAGAAAGGTTTTAGGGTCTTCAATGACCAGACCATAGAAATTGGGAAGTACATCAGCAAGTATATTTTTTAAATTTTGGTTATCTTGTTGAGGGGGGATAGGAAAAGAAAATGTTGGTTCAGTTTGAGGCTAAGTCATTCGTAGAGGGGCTACTAGAAATGGTGCTTGATAGATGACAAGGGCAAGTGGATAATCTTCGTATTCAAATTTAGCAAAGATATCATTCAAATGCAAGGATTCATCAAAGGATGAGGGTATTCTTTCTTGAGTAGAAATGAATAGATTTCCAAAAGGTTCTTCATTCTTTTTGTGAGGTTCTTCAAGTTTAGGATTAAAAATGTCTTCCTAAATATTACAGGGAAGAAATATCCCAAGGAGGTCTCTTCTTCTATGCATGCAAAATAATGCAAAATCTAAGCTAACATAATAACTTCAGGGTTGAATTAGATTGACACCTTCCATAACAACAACACCAAAGATGGTTGGTCAACTTAATACCTCAATAGCATAGAATCAAACAACCTTTTAGATTGAATACATGATTAGATATAATCATTTATTTTCCTAAGAACAACATACTAACTTCATTTTATTTTTTCAACCTATGAGCATAAGCTTAAGAGGGTGGTTGCAAAGTATATGCTCTGATTCCTCTTTAAGTCATTACAATTAAAATTAAAAGGGAATGTTGGAGGAGACTTAAGCTAGGAACTAAAATGACATCTTATCTTAGAGCTTGGAGTAATGTTGCAAACATTAAATCTATCTATGTCTATGTTGTAGGAATAGTTTAATGATTCTATTACCAATGGCTATAGGAACAATAGAATTCTACCTTGCAAAGAAACAAATAGGGAAATGAAATCTATTCTAACAAAGTAGTTCACTCACCAAGCAGCCCCCCTTGGATGAGTGAACACAAAAGATGATCAAGACAAAAGATTAAAACTTGAACTTTGTATTCTATTCATTCATAGTAAGAGATTACATTTGATTAAAAGAAATGTCACACATTTTTGTTATGGAAATTTATCTATTATATCTTTCTCTTAGAAAAAAATTCTTTCAAAGGTACAACAGGTGTTATCTAAAGGAAAACTACAACAACTTACTACTTCTACGATTAGTCCATCAATTAAAAATTCATAAAGTTTACAAAATAAATATAAGTAACTATGATTTAACTTGTCCAAGAATATATCATGTTGAGGGAACTAAATTCATGTTCTTCCATAATATAAATCACAAAATAATCTACTTGTTGCAGTGATTCATCAATTTGGTCAGCTTTGACTTAGTGTTGAAATGTCGACTTTGAATATGCATGGCAAGTATCTACAAAGAATTGAATGCATACAACTTCCACATACATATATATTTATTTTATCATTAATGTTAGAAAAGGTATATTTTTCAAACTATCACTCTTTGCAAATCCTATGGCTACATGAAGGAATCTACCCAAACATAGCATGGACAAGGAAACAATTATCAATGTGTAATATTTATTCATCCTACCATAGATGTCCATAAATTCAAACAAACATAGCATATCTAAACTATCTATACTTCAATTTTCATGTTTTAACATATAGATAATATATTCATAAAAACATAAGTTCCTTTACTTAAACCATAGAGTCATAAAATATTTTTACAAGATAACTATCTAAAAAGAGAGATAAAAGGTTCCCAAAATAATGGCCTTTTAGAGGCTCATCATTCATGAAGAAGGAACTTGTGTTCCTAGGATTTATCATCTCACAAGGCACCCTCAAGATGGAACCTAATAAGGTTGAAGCCATTGTCAATTGGCCTCCACCAAAGAACTAAGGTGATGTATAGAGCTTTCATGACCTTGCCACTTTCTATAGGAAATTCATCAAGGATTTTGAGTTATGTGTATGCTCCTATGCTAGACACCATTAAAGGAGGAAGGAAGAACAAGTTTTTTTGGACAAAAGAAGCTAATGATGCTTTCCAATATTTGAAGAATAGAGTTTCTCAATACCCAATCTTGGTGCTTTCTAACTTTGACAAGCTCTTTATTGTGGAGATAGATGCAAGTAACTTGGCTATAGGTGTTGTTTTAAGTCAACAAGGAAAAACAATAGCATTATTTTCAAAGAAGCTAAATGAGGCAAAGAAGAACTACTCTACATATGACCTAGAGTTGTATGCCATGGTTTAGGCCCAAAATAAATGGAGACACTACCTAATCCCTAAAGAGTTTATAGTTTACATTGATAATCATACATTAAGTTTCCTTAATTCTTAGGAAAATTTATTGGTTAAGCATCTCACATGGATGGCACAACTACAAGTATACACTTTTAATATCAAGCACAAGAAGGGTGTAGAAAAAAAAGTGGTTGATGCCCTTAGTAGAAGAGTAGGATTAGTTGAAGAAGTTCAAATCTATAGTGTGGGGATTGACTCACTAAAACACATGTGTGTAGATGATCCAAATTTTGGAGAAGTTTTTGAAGTTTTCACTAAAATGGTAGATAAGTACCATACTAATTTTTTTTAATACTTGATTTAGAGTGGACTCCTATTTGAGGTGGCTCAACTATGCATCCAAAAGTGTTCCATGAGGACAAACAATTTTAGGCAGAAAAATTATGATGTCTTAGGGGGTCACTTTGGAATTGACAAGACAACAAACATGGTAAGCAGGAGTTATTTTTGGCCAAAGGTGGGGAATGTTGTCAAAAGGTTCATTGAAACTTGTATAATTTTCCAATAAGCCAAAGGAGTATCCAAAAATAAGGATTGTATCAACCTTTACCAATTCCCATAAGGCCTTGGGAATCCATTTAAATGGATTTTGTGATAGGTCTTCCTAGAAAAAAACAAGGATTTGGCAGTGTGTTTGTCATAGTGGATACATTCAATAAGATGGTCCACTTTGTACTCTGCTAAAGCACTAATGATGCATCTCATATTTCAAATCTCTTCTTCAAAGATGTGGTCATAATGTATTGCCTACCCAAAAATATAGTATGAGATAGGGATGAAAATTTTCAAGGGCATTTTTGGAGGACTCTTTTGAAGAAGATTGGAACTAATTTGACATATAGCTTTGCCTATCAACCACAATACGATGGGAAAACTAATGTGGTAAATAGGTCATTAGGAGTCCTCCTAAGATTCTTAACCAAGAAACATTCTCAAAGTTGGGATTTTCTCTTACCCTATGTAGAATTTTCCTTCAATGACTCCATGAATAGGTCAACTAGAAAAATCCCTTTCCAAAATGTATATGGACTTCATCCTAAAGGTCCTTTAGATTTTGTAGAGTTACTATTAGATTTTAGAGTTAGTTCTCAAGGAGAGGAACTTCAAGAGATAATCACCAAGTATAGAATGAAGTGAAATAAAAATTGCAAAAATACACCATGAAGTACAAAGAATAGGCATATAAAAGAAGAAGAGAAGTCCATTTCAAGGTTAGAGACAAGGTATGAGCTTTCATGAGGAAAGAGAGACTACCTAATTGTAGGTATACAAATTTTCACATGAAGAAATTTGGGCCATGTACCATCCTTAAAAAAATGGGTGAGAATTCCTATGAGATATCTCTTCCCCCTACCTTGCAAGTTTATCCAATTTTCAATGTTGTAGACCTAACTCCTTACAAAGGCTCAATACGTTCAATAAGTGAGTAGGAGCAACATGTTGAAGTGGATGAGGAACATGTTACTAATATACCTCAAAGAAAACCAAGTTTTTGAAACAAACAAGGCATAATAAATACATACAACATCTAGTGAAATGGAAATGACTCCCTAACATTGATGCAACTTGGATGACAAAGGATTAGATCAAGAAACATGGCACCTTTTTTGAGTAGTTAACCTCAAGTGGGAACTTGAGTTCAAAAATTCAAGAGAAGTATGGTGTAGGAGCACCCACAAAAAATGAGGAAACTTCAAAGTCCGAAAAAGCTATAGGATAGGTTAGAAATAGTATCTAAGCATTTGGACCTATTTGTAAAGCCTAGTTCCAAGATTGGCACAATTATAAGCCCTTGGTCAACTATGGTAAAAGGTGGTAAAATGCCTTAAAATCTTATGATTTTTTTGTGTTTTCATGTTTCTAGCATGTTTTGGTCCTAGTTGGGTCAACTTAAGGTTTGAACATGTTTTGTTCATAAATTGCAAAAGTTGCTAAAAAGTTGTAAAGCAACTTTTAGGAAAAAGTTGCATAATTTGTAAGGTGACTCCCCAATGGACAAAAATAGTGTGAAAATCTATTGTGACTGATGTGGATGCCTACATAAACCCTTTTAGGTGGATGGTAGGTATTATGATGTACTTTTACATTCAAATCAATAAAAATAACTCAAATTTACTATTATTTTGATGTTGTAGCAAAGTGTACAGATATTTATGGTCATACCAAGAAGATAAATTTGAATCTATACATAGTTTAATGAATTACCTTCTAGATTCACTTGGTTTCAAGTCTTGATTAATCTCCTAACTCAAGATATTGTGATTTCTATAGAAATTGCTCTAAAAAGTTGTCATACCTAGGGTTTCAATAAGAATTTACTATATTTGGGGATTTCACCATGGGAATATAATGGACTCTAGTTAAATCCGATCATTAAACATGTAATTTAATATGAATTAGGTTTCAATTTTGTATCTACAGGTGGAAATGAGAAATTTGATGCCCTAGGAATGCAAGATCCATGTGCATGCTTATAGGCCTAATCAACATCTCCCATAGCTTACTCCAGAAGAGTTACCAGACCTTGAAATTAGGTTTAAATTTTTTTTATGCTTTCCTCTTCATGATCCAAGTGTTATATTTAATTTTGGTCCTTTGGAAATTATACCTCCTTTGTATTTGGAGACTAATAGGGCTAATTGCCTAGGCAAGAAATTAGGGAAAGCCTAAATTGTTTTCATCTCTCAGTCTTGGTGTTTTGGCATGTTTAGTAAAACCCAAAAGGGCTATGTGGAGATTATTTAAGTTAACTCAAAATTTCATGAAAAATTGTTACAAGCCTAGAATAGTGGATTTGTGAAGCAACCATAAGGTAAATGTTGCACAATATGGTTTTGACCATCAATACACTTTGCAATGGATCTAAATAGAACCCAAGTCCAACCTTGATTCAACCCTATTCCTTTTATGTTTTTTTGGGGTCTTGTGTCAAAAAATTGTCAATTTGTGCATTATTGGGAAATTTATGATACATTTTATTATTTGAAGCATCTTCCTCATGATAAAAGCCATGGAAAGGAAGGCCAACTCTCATCATATTAGCTTCCACTCATATGATACCCTTCCATTCCTTGATTCTCTCATCCAAAATACTGTCAAACAAATCATTTATGATCAAATCTTCCTCCCAGAAGGGTTTATGTGGACGTAACTTATATCCTCTCATGCTCCTTACTGTTGCCTTGACTATATTTTCTAGATTATAGATCCTAGCTATTGGAGATGGCCATTTATATTGGATGAGGTACATATCAATCTCATATACAACTTCTTTTCCATGTAAAATCTCTTATTTTGAAACTTATACATAGAAAGGTTCCCTTTCTTCTAGCTTGGCATAGGTGTTGTAGTCTATCCATTTGAACAAGTTGCCAGAAGAATTCCAATATTCCCAACATTTCAAGCATAAACCAAGGTAGAAGGTAGGAAGGGTGAAGGCATCCATATATTCACATGACCATACTATTTCAAAATAATAAAATATCTTCCCAATTATAATTTAACTTGACTTTATCATCACATAAGGTTGGTCTAAGTAACATTCTTACTATATCTAGAATTCTCTCCATATTAGGTACTAACATGTTCATTATAGGAAATAAAAAAATCATTATTATATGCAATATTATTTGAATAAGGGTAGAACATACTCCATACACTAGTCCAACATTGCCTAGGGAGAGTCTCTCCCATCTCTTCAATTTTCTTAATGAAATCAAGGTTGATGTGACCAATATTTGTGTATAACAACAAATGCATCAATAATGAATAGTGGTGAAACTTGAAATTTCTCAAGTCTCCATCCTTTTCAGCCACAATTTCATTATGGATCATAGAAATTATATGATTTACAAAGTCACACCCCACATTTGTGTATTAGTCCTATATACTTAAAGATGTTACATATGAAACACCAAATTAATTCATTTTCTTGTCAACAACCATCACTTTGTTTACATCAAAGATTGTGTTTTGAAAATATCTACAAAAATACTTCATTGGCATAATCTTGTCCAATTTCTTAAGGATTTCCCTGATTTATTTCTTTCTCTTGGGAATATGTATCTTCATAATTTTCCCTGTGAAAAATATTTTTTGAGATTGGAAAGATCTCTCTAACTTTTCTAAATAAATTTTGTGACCCATTGGTCCTTGAAGTCTGAAAGATTCATTAATGTGTCTCTATCCAATCCACACAATATACTCCTATCCCTTCTAAGGAATGACTAGTTAGAATGATTATAAGCTCTAATTAAGGTACTAACTAAGTCCACATCAACAAAGACTTCTAACACAATCAAATTTCCTAAATTTGTCTCCTAGGTATTTGAAGTAGGAGGGTTTTTAATTATATTATTGTAAAATTACTAGAATAATTCATTATCATTCATATAAGGGACAATACTGTTGGAATATTCAAATATGGAAAGAGTATTTATGAGAGGGGGGGGGGGGGGGGGGGGGTGAATTAGAAGTATCACACTTTAGCCAATAAAACTTTTAGGTGAAAGTAAATTTCATACATGTAAATACATCAAGTAAACATGAAACTAAACACATGCATCAACAACACATAACACTGGAATTTGGTAACCCAGAAACCCTCCAGGAATAAGAAGGTAAAACTGGGGTGGGGATGATACCCACAAAAATTACTGCAGCAATATTGTTCAACCACTTCTGATGATCTACCCTGTTAAAGGCCTGCCTTGTTAAAGGCCTGCCTTGTTAAAGGCTCTACACTGTGTCAATAGTGACCTGGTTAAAGGATTTCAAACACTTAACATGAAGTGTCACCCTGTTAAAGGATTTAATCACCTTTTGATAAGGATCTACAAATAGCTGTTAAGCCAACCTATCTACATAGGATTTTCTTTCTAATACAATGGTAAGAGAGTATTAGGTATTATAAACCTAATTGTTTGCAATCCTTGATTACTGAATGCAGGAACTTATTCTGGTTCTTTCTTTGATTTTGATCCTCTGAGATCTAATTTCTGTTTGTCTACCTTGCTTTGTTCTGATCAATTGATTAATGAATTGCTGCTCTTACTTTCTAAGTCTCCTCTCATTTTTCTATCTTCAATGAACCTTTCGTCTTCCTTAAAAAGACTTCAAAGACTTAGGGTTAGATATGGATCTACAATCCACATTGAATCTCAATTTCTCGCTCAATACTTGTCTTTTGCTGATTGGTTGCATGCATTTCCAAGTTTTCCAATTGGCTACATGCAAATTGCATAGGAAATGTAAAAGATTCATTCTTATCTCTATATCTTTCAAGATTATTCTTATGTCGGCTACAAAAATAGTTTACATCATAGTTTGTGCAATCACAAACTCTTATGTTGATATCTTGAGTTACTCAGCTCCTGAAGCATTGCTGATGCTCGACACATGTTGTTTCCTAGATAGCTTGGCACCTAAACAAAATTGTATCACTCGGCACCTACTGTTACTCGGCACTTGTTAACACTCAACACCTACTGTTACTCAACACTTGTTAACACTCAACACCTATTGTTACTTGACATTTGTTAACACTTGGCACCTACTGTTACTTCTTGGCACTTGATATAGCTCGGCACTTCATATTACTCATCACCTAATCTTTGTTCGGCATTGTTTAGTGGAAAAATGGTTATGTGTATTGACACTCAGTTATCAAAATTATTCTTTAAACTAACAATCTCCCCCTTTGACATGAGTGGCAAAAACACTTAACTAAGATCCTTATGATTCCTTGTTAGTTGATCCTGTATGTACACTCAGTGATTTTTGTACTATTTCTGCATTCTGACTAATCAAAATTTGTCAAAAAAAGTCTCCCAAAATTTGCTATCTCCCCCTTTTATCATACTTATCATTTCATTCCTGTACTTAACTCCCCCATACTTAATCTCTTCTTATCACTCCCCCATATTTATTCTCCCCCTTTTTGACACTTATGTCAAGGGTCTTACAAGGAAATGCTATACTTGGCCAAAAATGTACTATTTACTTCAAGGAGTACCTTCAGAGCTGCATCCCAATTTTCTAGTGTGACATCCAATGACTTATGCTGGAGGGCAATATTTGCTGCTAGGTGTACAAGTCCATCAGATGAAGAAAGATTGGGGTCTTTCTTGAGGACTATCTCTACATTTATCTGCTCCTTGTGAAGTAGTTCCAAATGAGGAGTTATTGAGGACTAAATTTGCATCAATTTAGCTTTTGTGGTTGCCTCCTCTGTTGCTAAGACAACTAACTCTCTTTGTGCGTGAAGCGATTGGGAAAAATTCTTCTCACTTTGAGTTGGATTTGTAGGGAGTTGTAAGCTAGAAATCTTCAGATTGTTCTCCAAGCTCAATATTTTTTGGCTATTGTCCTATGTGAATGTGGAAAAATCACACAACTTGTTGTACAGGGAAAAGATGTTTCCTAGTACAGTTTTAACTGTTTTAATTTTCTTTTCCAGTTCTACTTGTGACAGTGCTATATCACCAAATATTTTATTATTTACCTTGCCTTGGAACTTCCTTTCTGACCATTCGAGCAATTTGGCATTTTTTTCCTGGTCTTCACTAGTCACCTAGTCAACTATATCAGATAGTTGCTCTATAATTGGTCTTGACTCATCTGGAGACTGTAAGTAGAAAGCTTCTATGAATATGTCTTTGATTTCATTCAAGGTAAGCTTATGCTTGTGTTCTTTTCTTAGTGCTTCTTGTCTCCTTCTTCTGTCCAATGCACTCTGAATTTCATTGATCTTCTCTTCAGTGAGAGTGCTAGATTCATAATATGGGATCTTTATTTCTTCATCAAGCTCAGGAACTCCATAGTGAAGTTTCCTAACTGCCTTTGATGAGCTCGAGCCTAGTGTCCTGATTTATAGTTGTAACCCATCAGTGCTCGACTGCTGAAGAGTCTGTGTTGGAGTACCAAATTTTGGTAATGCAACCAATGTTTGTATTGCAGACTCCTCCTTCTTCTTTGTCTCATCTTTTTCTTCAGCTTGAGTATCCCTTTTATGATCACTAGGTGGGGTTGAGCTTGTTGGTTGTTCAGATGTTTCTTTTATTTCCCTTGCTATTGTACTCGGCATTTGAAGTGTATAAGTGACTACACTTGGTGGAAGTGGTGGTGGAAGAAATAGAATACCAGTAGTTTGTATGGTCGAGGGTGGCACTTGTGCTTTTACCTTGACTATATTTGTTTTAACTTCTGAATTTTGTAATTCATCAACACTAACCAATATAGGATTTGAACTTAATTTTGCTACTAGTGATGATTGGTCAAGGATTTCTAAATCCTCTGCAGTTAATGGATTGATGTTTGGATTTGAAGTGTCTGTAACATCTTTTATTTTTATAATATTTGCAGGTGTGATGGTGGCATGAGGAGGACTAGGAGGAGATACTTGTGTGTCTTGCACACTTTGATCTTGTGGCTTAGCTATATCTTTCTCTTCCTCTTTCTCCTCTGTATGTGCCTTTTCTTCCTTTTCTTCTTCACTCTTCTTCTCCACTTGTTCCTTCTCTTTTTCCTTGGTTCCTGACACCTTCTTTTCTCTTATCTTGGCACTTGCCTCTACCTTATATTCTTCATTATACACATCTTCTATTTTCTTGTAAACTATTTTCCACAATCTTGTGGATTTTGTAACTACCTCTTCAATTTTATTCTTTAATATGCTGAATGCTCTATGCTTGGGAGTGAATCTATTATTATGCCTTTTTACTGCATTTTCTACTTGATCTCTAGGAAAATCAGGCAACAATCTAGCTAATTTTGACTCCTTTATCTCCCTCTCCATTTGTAAACAAAAATGCCATTTATCCTCTACAATTTTGTACAATTCTTTAGGCATTGATTCATCTAATTCTAGAGGTGTGTGCTTATATTCAGCCATCATAGCATACACAGATTCCTCTAATTTATTTTGCTCTTCTTTGGTGAGCTTAGAAAAATTTAGGTTCTTTAAACCTTTCAAATCATCATTTCTAATTTTTGAACATAATCTATCAACAGAAGTCTGAGGTTTGTGTCTTACCACTTGAAATTGACTATTGTCCTTTGACTCTGTCTTTTCCTCATCTATTTTAGGCTGGGCAACAAATTTTCTTTTCTTAGACTCAGTAGTAGTCTTCTTTAAGTCTTTCTTCTTTCCTTTTTCCTCCTCTTGGGCTTTTTGTGCTACAGCCCTTGTGGTAGGTCTCTTTGGTGCAGAACCAACTACTTTCTTTCCCTTGGATTGAGGAGCAAAAGGAGTTGTGGCCTTTCTTTTAACTTGTGCTTCCTCAGCTTCTTCTTCCTCAGCACTTTCCTCTTTATCTTCTCCTAACCCTTGAGTCAAACCTTGAGGTTTATCTCCCTCTTCTTCAATGTCTTCTCCTTTCTCTTCTGTTGTTCCTTCATCTTCAACACCAAATTTTCTCTTGATTTGTCTCACCATTTTTTCTTTCTTCTTTACTACAGAAGCAGTCTTCAAATTTGTTATCACCCTTGATTTAACAACATCATAGGTTCCAAAAGCTTTTACATTTTTATCAACTTCTTCTGCAAGGAGGGTTGTTATTGCTACAGAAGCTTGATCAATATCAAGTTCATAACCTAGTGGCCTAAGCCATCTTACTCTAGGTATAACTGCTTGTATATAGGTATAATCTATATCTACAAGGAAACAAATGTCCTTTTCATATTTCTCAGTCAATGAGACTAGAATCCTTATTCTTTGTTTCATGGACTTTTTGAAGTCCTCAAAGTAACTAGTCATTTGGGCATCAAAATTTTCACCCATCTGTTCAATGTATCCATTGATTTGTTCAACAATTGTTTTGTCTAGACTCCATCTTACCTTACCCATAGAAGGGAATTCTTTCATCAGATAGAAAAATATGCACACCAAAACTGATCCAAATTTTTACTGAGCTCCCTTGCTCTTCCTTATAGCTCTCAGATTCTCATTAATCTATTGAAACATGAGCTCTGCTAGATCATAAGTGTGATCCTTTTTAATTATCGTGTATGCAACATCAACTGCTATACAAGGTACACTATTTAACCTGCTTGATTGATAGAATTTGTGTGAAATGATTCTCATAGAAAAATCTAGTAGGGGATCTGTGACTATGTCAATAGTCATTCCTCTATTATTCCATTTAGCACCTATGTTTTTATCTATTACTTCCCTTTTGTCACTTCGCAGGGTCTTTGGCTGATCTAGGGTTGGAATACTAGTAACCCTATGAACAGTTTTCTTGGTTAATTTTACTGGCCCTGACTCTAACCAAAAGGCTCCATCGTGTATTTTTCTCAAAACTATCCGTACCCATTCAATTTTGAAAACAATAAAAAATTCTAGGGTTTTGGTTAATCCTTTTCTTTCTATTATTGAGAACTCATCTTTCAGTCTTTTGCTCTCACATAGCTTGTCATATGCATTGTAGATCTCTAAATCTCATATGGCTCCAATTTTGTAGTTATAACATCTGCGAACATCTTGGACCATAACAACTTTCTCAGGAATAACTAATAATGCACCTGCAGGATCATTCTTGTATGCTACTTTTGGAATGGGCTTGAATTCAGGTTGTTTAACTTCATTGCTAACCAGTTGTATTTCATGACTCTCTCTACCCTTAGTGGTTCTTGACCCAGATGCCATTGTTTTCCAAACTAGGGTTTACGATTTAAACAAGTTTATAAATTCTATGTAGCTCGGCACTTAAGTAAAATACCTCAAATTGATGAAACTTGTCCTGAATCACTGTTGAAATCTTCACAAATGGCTTCTGAGCTGACCTTGATCTTCTCCACTCTTCTCAGCTTTGCTTCTTGTTTGAATGGTGGGAAAATGACCAAAAATTGAATTTATGTACCCTTCAAAATAGAGTAATTAATGCTTAGTGCGCTGACAACTGTCTACTCGACACCTGAAGGGTTTCAACATGACTTGGCACCCATTGTGTTTCACTTTGCTCGACTCTTATTGATATTTTATTGATATTTTACAGCTTAGCATCATCTATCAACTCGGTCGCTGTTAGCAACTTGGCACCTGAAGACAACTTTGACAGATCTTACAGAACTGTCAATTTTGACTTAGCATCTTTGCTTATGCTGATTTCTTCTTTGCAGTTCTTCTATGTCTTAGAACTGATGTATGATGTAACTTGGTTTATCAATCCCACACACTTATTCTTGCTTAATTTGATGAAGTGTGATCACTTGACCTATTAGGTGAAGTGATCTTTGCACTTGATGTGCTATACTCATCTTTCTTCTTCCATGTCTTATTCATTTCACTTTTGATATGTCCAACATCTATCTTTGCCTTTCCATTGCTGAACTTAGAACTTGATGCCTTTGACCTTGTTGGGCAATTCTTGCTGACATGACCAGTTTTTAAGCAACTAAAACATGTAGTTTGACTCAACCATCTTTTATAGTTTCTCTTGAAATGTATTCTTATGCAATTCTGGGGTGTATGTCCATATTCTTGACAATAGTGACAACTATACCTGGTGTTGTAATCCCAAAATTCATGGTTTGATGTCTTTGCTGGTTGATTTAATGTCCACATAGGCTTTGATCTACATTCAAAAGCTCTATGTCCATATTTTTTGCAATTATGACAGTGACCCTCAAATTTGATGTCTTAATAGTTTTGGTTCTGCATTCATATTCTTGATGACCTTGCTTCTTGCATTTATGACAATGGTTTATAATTTTAGGTTTATCATGATGATGGGCATTCTTGCTTCTACATACATTAGATGTATGTCCTTTCTTTCCACAGAAATGACATGTAGGTTTAACATCTTTACCTTTATCGCTTCTTTGTTCTGCACTCTTTGATGATTCTCCAACTTCAGTGCTATTGTATCCAAGTCCTGATGTATCATGGGTTGATCTTGGGGATTTAAGTAATTGCTCAAAATATTTGATGGCTTCACTTGACTTGTTGAGATTCTCTGCCACCTCTTTTTCTCTGTTCAATTCATTCTGCATTTGTTCATTTTGCATCTTCAAAGTAGAGATCTCAATATCTTTCACATTGAGTTCATGATGAAGGTTCATCATTTGGGCAAGTGTATCCATCTGCATGTTTGAGACCCTTATCAATTCAGTACATTTTTCTTCAAGTCTATTTGCAAGATTTATTTTGTCATTTTCCATCATGACCTTATCATCAACTGCTCTTTTCTTTTGTTCAATAATTTCACATATCATTATGGCCTGTGATTCATGTTCCATCTTGAGAGATCTTATCTCCTCTATTTGAACTTTGTTTTTCTCCATCAGTTCTGTTATTGCTGCATCAAACTCTTTAGTGTCTCCGTTGGAAAATATGTTGGTGGTATCAATCTCCTTGTAGTTTATCTTATTTTTGGCTATGGCTAGATCCTTCCTTTTTTTTAATGAATTTCTCAACTTGTTTCTAAATTCCTCCAAGCTATGCAGAGAAAGTTGCACATCTATCACCTAATTTTCAATGATCTTTCCAAGTTTGAAAGCTTCCATCTTTAGATCTTTTCCTCCAAGCTATTAGGGTTTTCCTTGTGAGAACCTGAATTCACTCTGATACCAATTGTTGGAATATTCAAATATGGAAAGAGTACTTATGAGAGGGGGGTGGGGTAAATCAAAAGTATCACACTTTAGCCAATAAAACTTTTAGGTGGAAGTAAATTGCATACATGTAAATACATCAAGTAAACATGAAACTAAATGTATGCATCAACAACACATAACACTGGAATTTGGTAACCCAGAAACCCTCCAAGAATAAGAAGGTAAAACTAGGGTGGGGATGATACCCACAAAAATTACTGCAGCAATATTGTTCAACCACTTCTGATGGTCTACCTTGTTAAAGGCTTTACACTATGTCAATAGTGACCTAGTTAAAGGATTTCAAACACTTAACATGAAGTGTCACCCTGTTAAAGGATTTAATCACCTTTTGATAAGGATCTACAAATAGCTATTAAGCCAACCTATCTACATAGGATTTTCTTTCTAATACAATGGTAAGAGAGGATTAGGTATTATAAACCTGATTGTTTGCAATCCTTGATTACTGAATGTAGGAACTTGTTCTGGCTCTTTCTCTAATTTCGATCCTCTGAGATCTGATTTTTGTTTGTCTACCTTGCCTTGTTCTGATCAACTGATTAATGAATTGCTGCTCTTACTTTCTAATTCTCCTCTCATTTTTCTATCTTCAATGAACCTTTCGTCTTCCTTAAAAAGACTTCAAAGACTTAGGGTTAGATATGGATCTATGATCCACATTGAATCTCAATTTCTCGTTCAATACTTTTCTTTTGCTGATTGGTTGCATGCCTTTCCAAGTTTTCCAATTGGCTGCATGCAAATTGCATAGGAAATGTAAAAGATTCGTTCTTATCTCTATGTCTTTCGAGATTATTCTTATGTCAGCTACAAAAATAGTTTACATCATAGTTTGTGCAATCACAAAATCTTATGCTGATATCTTGAGTTACTTGGCTCCTGAAGCATTGCTGATGCTCGACACATGTTGGTTCCTGGATAGCTCAGCACCTAAACAAAACTGTATCACTCGGCACCTACTGTTACTCAGCACTTTTTAACACTCGACACCTACTATTACTCAGCACTTGTTAACACTCGACACCTACTGTTACTCGGTATTTGTTAACACTTGGCACCTACTGTTACTGCTTGGCACTTGATATAGCTCGACACTTCATATTACTCAGCACCTACTCTTTGTTCGGCATTGTTTAGTGGAAAAATGGTTAAGTGTATTAACACTCAGTTGTCAAAATTATTCTTTAAACTAACAAATAGAATATCTGCAAAATACATGTGAATCGTTCAATTCTTGGGAGATTTTTTACCGTGCATTTGAAGAAATATGCAAAAATACTTGTCATTCATCAACGAAAGTGCTTGGTTTATTTTGCTTCATCTAGCTTGAGGATGTTGGAACTTCCTCCACCTCTACCTCCTCCTTAGGCTAACCTTATTTTTCCATCTAAAAAGTAATCACTTCTACACATCTTATTAGAATTCTTCTTTCTACAAATTTGCCAAGCTCTCAAAATATCTCTGTAGTGGCGACCTTGACAAACTACTCAATAATTCCTTTCAAAAGTTATAGCCAATATTTATGACATTAAATTTCTACATGAACAAATTTAAATTTGAAAGCCTCAAGATTACTCCATCAAAATATTCTGGTGGTATTGCACAACTAGAGACCAACTTTGGTTTTATCTACGGTGGCATTAAAACAATTAATTGGACTTACCTATGCTCTCCTTGTAGGATTTCTTTAAAATTTCATAGTCAAATTTGTAATTCTACATTCAACCATTCATAACCCTCATTTTTCCCTCACAACATTTTATATTTCCATCCGTTAAAGTCTTGTGAAGTTATATTCCTCTAATTTATGTCCATCACAACTTCTCCATTGTCTATATCAACATCCATTTGGTCTTTGCAAAGTTTCTCTTAACCCATTTTGTGTTTGTCTGCACTTTGTAACCAATTCTTAACAAGAAAGCTTAACTATTGTGATGTAGCTCTTAGCTATTACCTACAACATTTAAACTTGGCTAGTGCTTCACAACAGTTATCTTCAAACTATGGAAAGAGATTGTGAAGATTCACCCAACATTTTTCTTTGTACTTAGTAGAACATCTACTCCATACCCTAACCATATAGACCAACTTGTGATATCAAACTTATCCTTATATTGCTAGATCACAACCTTGTCTTAGCATTTGAATCTTATATGTGCAAAGTTGCACTTAGTACTTTTCAACTTTCATCGTGACATCATGTTTGTTATAGAACTAAACCATTTTAGATTGGAGATGTTACGCTGACCCCTTTTTCTCTATTTATCATAACATCACAACCTTTAATTCTAACTATGAATCCTAACTAGTGATACAATGCAAACATGTGTGATTACCAAGATTAATGGACCACATGATGAAAAATGAGTATTATTTTCACCATTGATCTTCTAGTTTTTCCCCACTATGATTTCTCTATATATCAATACATAATTTACAATCATCATTGCAAAGTCACACACAACCACTTTTCGTCACTTTGTCACTTAAAACTTCCTATATGGACAAACTATAGAAAAGTAGAAATCGTAGTTCTTTTATGTACCATCATAACCTTGCAAGTTGTAAATGCAACATAGAACTAACCATAGAGATGATGTGATAGACTACCTGTCACATGTTGCTACTTCACAACTACTCAATTCCTTTCATACTTAACCATGGAGAATTTACGATGTTATAACAAAGGGAAACATCACACCATCACTATGCTCAACATATTTCTATGAAAACTATTGTGATGTAGTGCTCCCAGGTTGGGTTATTTTTATTACAATCATAAAGACTATTTCTTAGAAGAAACAATATATTTTAGGAAAAAAAGGATATTGGTACTTTGTGACCTAGAAAATATAAACCCTACATCTCTTGCAAAGTCGCAAACCTATAGAGAAAGACTATTAAGGAAAGGGTTGGGATGAAAAAACATTTTGATGATTAATACAAGATGTATAATAGACCTAGGGTTCTATATTAGGGAAAAATATGTCAATGATAAAACAAAAAAAAAACACCTCTATAAGACAAAGCGATAACTATTCCTCAAATACAACAAAAAAAATTAGCCAATGAAAAATAGTGCTCATAATGGCTCTGTTTGGGGATGATGGAAAACCTATGTTTATGCAAGAATCTAAAATTTCTAGGAGAAGAAAACCACAAAGCTCACAACATTTGGAGAGCACTAAGAAAAAATCCACACAAAAGGACAAGACAACTAGCCTAGATGTACAAGGAAAACACAACAAAAAATGCAGACACACCATTGATAAATATTTACATCATATGGACAAATGTAATCTTCTATTCATGGAAAAAAAATACCTCTCAATAGAAGTACCTCTTCAAGAGTTGTCCATGAATTGACAGTTCAAGAATATCTTCAGAATGTTTTTTAAGGATGTATGAATTCTCTCCCCATTTACTATCAATCAAAGAAGGACCCAACCAAATAGGATCAAACTTTCCATGCTTTTTGTTATCCTCTAGCCTTGCATTCCATAACATCAACAAAATTTCTAGTTCAAACTTTATGGTAATGGAGCTTTCATCATACAAGTTTTTCATATGTAGCTATAACTTTCTATTTCTAGTTGATGCCTTTGTTCTAGTCTCATCTAATCCAATGAGTTCATCCAACCTTTCCTGCATATCATTAGTTATATTGATCATCATATCTTTGGATATAGCTATAAATTCCAATCACATTATTCTAAGGTAATCTCGTATGGATTCCATAAATGAAATTAAAAGGGGTTGATCTAATAGCTTCTTAATTTTCATCCTATCTTCACATACCACCACTGGTAACTTAGAATCCTATGCCTCCTTATTTTCATCTAAAATCCTCTTGATGATGTTTAGAATGCTCTTTTTAGTAGATTATGCTTGTCCATATCCTTGAGGGTGGTATAGAGGAGAGGTGGACCTAATTATGTCATGATTATGATATAATTGAATGTATTCATCAAACCTAAAACACCTGGAATTGTTTATTACAATCCTCTTTGGGCATCCAAATATGGTAATGATAATACTTAAGAGGAAGTCATTCAGCAACTTGCTAGTTGATTTCCTTGTTGGAATGTCTTCTTCCCATTTTAGAAATAGTTAGTAGCTACAAAAATCCAAGAATGACCCCCACTTGATTTGTTTGGAATTTCTCCTTTGAAATCAATACCCCATTTTTGAAAGGGTGCTTGTACTTCTACTAGTTTTAGAGGTACATTTCTAGAGAATTTCAATCTGCCTATAAAATTTGACATGGGTCACTTTTCTCAACCAATGTGTGAGAATCCCTAAGCAAAGTAGGCCACCAAAATCCAGCCCTGATTACTTTATGAGCTATTTTTTTGATATTTAGTGACCACTACGCACACCATTATGCATCTCATCAAAAATGTTGACAGTAGCTTCCTAGTCTACACACTTCAAAAACACACTTTATGTGCTTCTCCATGACAACTTACCACTGACAATCACATATTTAATGGATTGAAGCTTCAATGCTCATTTTTTGTTATCACTCATTGTAGAAGGAGAACACATATATTGCAAGTAGTGAATAACACCTTTATACCAAATGCAAGAATTCATGTCACATGTGTAAGATTTGTAATCACTATCCATTTGGTTAATCTAATTTTCTTCTAGGTTAGACCATGCCATCAACTGAGCCAACCCTTGACCTCTTATCAATTTAGTAATCTAGACATCAATATTGAATTCCTATATTCTATTGATCCACCTATATCTCCTACCAGATGCTTCTTGCTAGGAAAAAATATCTTTGAATGTAGCATTAGGGACAAAAAAAATCCTAATTGTTCTAATGAGATAGCATCTAAAGGCCTTAAGTGCTTTCACTAGATAATATTCTTATTTCTCATTAATGTCATACTTTAGCTCTACAACTTGGAGTGATTTGCTGAAAAAGGTTATTGTTTGTTCAAACCCTTCCTCATTTTTCTGAAGTAATAATGCTACAATAGTATCAAATGAGGCAAAAGAAAAAATATGTATGAGCTTATTATAATCATGAGTTCTCAACACTTGTGTATTTTTAATTCCTTCTTTGATATTTTGAAATAAAAATGAAGGCTCTTCATTGCATTTGATTTTTCCTCCCTTCTTGAGCATCCTTGCTATAGGCCTACTAATCTTAGTAAAATTTGTTATAAATCTTCTCAAGAAGTTTACCTTTCTAAACAATGATTAAATTACCTTGACATTTTTTGGGCCTGGAAATCTTGTCTATGTCAGAAACTCTTTCTAGGTCTATTCTCACCCCTAACTTAGACACTATGTGCCCTAAAAGTTTACCTTTAATTAATTGAAATGCACACTTCCTTGGGTTTAGGGAAATTCCATATTCCAAATCTTTCACAAATATTTTTTCAAGATGTTAAAAATGATCCTCTTCATTCTTGGAGTATGCAGTCAAATCATCTTAGTATACTACCATAATTATTTCTATAAATTTAACAAAAGCCACATCCATAGCTCTCTAGAAATTTTCGCTAGCATTGGTGAGTCCAAAAGGCATTATTACATACAAATATTTCCCCCAATTATTAGTGAATGTAGTCTTGTATTATTTAGTTTTATCCACTAACATTTGATTATAACTAGAGAAAAAATACATTATTGACATTAGCTCAAAATGAGTTACTCTCTGCAACATAGCTTCAGTGTTTGGAAACCCATAGCTATCTTCAAGGGATGAAATATTTAGATCTCTAAAGTCTACACAAAATCTAATATCCCTATTTTCTTTCTAATAAGTACTAGATTTGACATCCACGTGGAGCATCTGATAGGCTTTATGTGTTGGTATCTCTAACCATTGTTGTCTATTAGTGTCAACCACTTAGTCATTTACAAGGAAAAGTCAGACAATCATCATTGTGACTAAGATACTCTACATAGGTTGAGACATGTACATAATATAGTATGTATCAAAAAATTTCTATAGAAGTTGAGTATGTGTATGGTCATTGAGCAATTTTCTATATATACCAAGCTCATCATAATGCTGAGAAAGTTATCAATGACCAAGTAAATTCAAAGTATATTTAAGTACCAAGTGATATAGTATGTGCCAAGCACAATATATGAAAAACATCACAAGTTAAAAAAGGTCAAGCAAAAGCAATTCCAAGCATTAGAAACTGTAAAGACCAAGCAATCTAGAGTTTACATAAAAGTCAAGAATGGAACAAATTTTTAGGCAAAATGATTATTAGGAGGACTTGGAAAGTTTATTAAAGTTATGAAGAGGTTGTTACAAAAAATTTACATGACATGGATAACATATCCCTATGTGTATGTTCAACAATCAAGATGAAGAGGCATAACATGAAACCATCTAGATCTTGACCTAGATTAGAGAGATTATATATGACAAAGGAGACCAAAAAGCAGAAAGAGAAGAGTATATGTGTAAACATGAATCATTATACTATGATGGATTGAGAAGATCAAAAATCATTCAAGGCTTGTGTTATCATCTAATAGAGAAAATGACCTATCCATAAGTAGTGGATGTTAAATGGAAAGAAAAGCATTATCAAATTAGAGGAGAGAATTAGTTGGTAAGGAGAAGACTCCAAATCATCTTGTAGAGAAAATTGAAAGTTAGGTACTAAATCAGTTTTAATAGACTTGAATTAGGGTAAATCTCTTAATAGAGTGGTCTTAATAGATTTTTGTAAATCTCCTAATAGATTCCTTACTTAGTTGTAAGTGATGAATCCTTTAACAAGGTGAAACATAGTAGTTTCTTATGTCTTTAATAGGACATACTCCTCACAAGGTTGATCATATTTTATGGTTAAACATTGTATCCTTAACTAGTTATCTTTATTACTACATTAGTTAAGATTTGTGGGTGTCATCCTCACCCCAATTTTACTTTTACCTTGGATGGTTTTTAGGTAAAAAATATTATGTTATGTGTTACTACTTTCATGCACATCATTGAACTAATTTACATGTTACAATAGGTTTACATTTATAGTTTTGCATGCACAAGTTATTGATAGATGCAGAAGAATCTATGTGAAGTATAAATTGTTCTAGATTCTAATTCATTCCCCTCCCCCAGTATCTAGTTTACTCCTTAAATCAACAATTGGTATCAGAGCACTAGTTCTCTAAAAGAATCTTAAAGGCTTCGAGATTAGATCTTGGAAGATGGAGGGTTTCAAACTAGACAAGTCTATTGACAATCACATTCAACTCAACTGAAAAAAATTGAGAAGGAAAGAAAAGATCTGAAGGATTCTCTAAAAAGGAGAAAGAAAATTCCCATTCAGATAAATAAATACTCATATGAAGAACTTGAAACTAAAGGACTATTCTAACCAATCAATCATAATGATAAAGCATCTGCTAAAATACTTGGAAGGGACATACTTCTTAGTGAAGAGATAAGGGCACTAAAAAGAGAATATGAAATGTAATTAGTGAGACTATGTAAAGTGACTGAACAAAGAAAGAAAGCTAAAGAAAAAAAGACTATGGAAGAAGAAGACAAAAGGGTAATGGCTTCCAGACTTGAAGAAACTATATTAGATATGCAAAATATCACAAATGCAGAAATGGATTTGATGAATTAATTAATGACTGTAAATTAGAAACTGAATCAAAAGGATGTGAAAATTACAAATCTCAGTTCACATAATGACTTACTAAAAAATGAATTGAAGGATGAGAAGGAATATATGTAGAAATTCAACAAACTAAAAGAAGAAATGAAATACTTTGAATAACTTATGAAGTCATCAATTTGTTCTAATGGGTTAGGACAATCATGCATTGAGAAAGGAGAATCATCCAAGAATAGAGAATTGAGAAACACAAAGTCAAAAGACAAAGAGAGATGCTATCATTGTGGACAAATTGGTCATACTGCAAATATCTATCGAATCAAACATGGTATGAAAAATACTAAGCCTAATTTTATAGGTTAATATTTTACTATAAGAAAAAAGGACATCAAATTCACAACTCTAGGTCAAGACTGAGAAATGCACCCACTACACCTAGATTTGAAGGATACTACTACAACTGTTAGAAATATGGACATAGAGAATTTGAATGTAGATCAGAGAAAAAATCCTATTTATCAAATCAAAAGAAGAAGAGCTATGCATCTAACAATACATGTTCCAAATTTCATAAATTTGGACATCCAAGAAAAAATTGCAGGACTCGGGTACATTCATAAAATGAGACAAAAGAAAAACAAAAAGGTAAAGTGAAAATTAAAAAAGTGAGAAATAAAATGAACCAAAAGTGGAAAAGAAAAACATAACATGGAAGTAGTGGAGCTAATGGAACAAAGGTCACCCAATCCAATGGAGAAGGTGATCATGTCATCTCTAACTAAGAAAAAGAGGTATGTATGGAACTATATAATTAAATTATATATTATACATATGTTCCTTACATAAATGTGTGCCAAAAGTTTATACCTACATATATAAGATGTATGAGAATAAAGTTTGTGAAAGGTTGTCGAGTACTAGTAAAATATCTATCTTGACCAAGCATTGCAACATAGATCAAGCATTCCAATAGAGATCAAGTTGTTATGCTAGATGGCTTCCACTCAGTGAAAGACACAACATTAATGGAAATCCTAATCAATCAAATGGATGAGTTATATAACAAATTTTGAATACATTACTTCACACCTTGCATCCAAATTTTTGTAGAATGATTGATTGATTAAGTGATTTCAATCAACTATAAGATATTTCAAGGAGTAACTTGAACAATAGTTTGAACTAGTAAAAGCATGAACTAGTATAGAGTATCCAAAGAAGGAAAATAATCAAACCCTAGTTACAATCATGATAGCTTCATCGAGCACTAGAATTAGTGAAAAGGTTAGTAAAATTCAATAGGTGAAGAGTGACACCTGTCCTCTACCTAAATTTTGTGCTATTCCAAAAATTTCTCTAAAAGAAGACTCAATGGGTGTGTTATCATTGATACCACCTAAAGTCATCATTATTCACAATGTCACAAGTTGTTACATGTGCAAAATTGGAGAAGTCAAAAATTTTGAAATCAAGGAAGCTTATGAGAAGCTGTGTAGTGAAGGAAATTTGAAGGATGGTTTTTAGATTATCAAGAGGAAATGGTTAACTCAAGCCCTAGAATTTTTTATCTATTTTAGAATCAAATGGATAATAACTATTTTGGAAATAATTCTTGATATGAAGTTTTGGTTATAGAATGGACTAGTGTAGATCACAAAGAAAATGATACATAGAGGTATAGGTTATCCAACCATAGATAAGAATAAAATCATGTGATACTTGAGCCAAGGAGAAATTGAGAAGACTACAGGAGCTAAGTGGAATGGACATGGTCTATCCATTACAAGCATTTCTGATCCACTCATAGAATTTTTAGTGAGAGTCATTGCTCACAAATTCTACCAATCTAGTAGATTTAATAGTGTTTCATGTATGGTTCTGGACCAAATATGGAAGATTGTGACAAAAGATCATGAGTATGATCTTGTCAAGCTACAAATGTCACAACTGGTAGAAAATCTATCATCAATAAGGAAGGAAAAGAATTCAATGTGTAAATTTGGTTCCCTAATTTTTTGTACATTCTTTTATCTTTAGAAGTATTTTCCTCATATAAGAAATATTGTATGGAAACAAGATAAACTAGTGGTAAGTCAAATCAATGAATTTATTACTCAATTGGGTGATAATTTTGACAATGAAATGAATACATTTTTTGATGAATTCAAGTTAAGAATTATAATTCTAGAGGAATTGGTCACAAAATACTATAGTGACATTTCTCTTCTTATTGATAGAGACAACACGTTTGTGCAAAAAGTGAAGCCAAGGAGGTCATGGCTACAAAGCTTTCGATATGAGATAAAGAATGATGATGTTAGTGAAAATATTAATGCATTATTAAAAGAAGAGATAGATGTTGAGGAAAAACCATTTGGAAGATATGTAGAAGAAAAGGAAAGGATAGGAGTAAACATCAAGATAGCCTCCAAAGAAAAGAAAAGAAAGATGATGATTGTATACCTAGAAGCTAAATTAGGCATCCTAGGCAAGGGGAAAAAACCATTTTAATTAACTCAGGGTCTTGGAGAAGATGAAAAACAAGACAATGATGATGAGGAAGATTATGGAGAAGAAGCTAAAAAGGGTAAAGTTGTAGTCATTTTCATTCCATCAAGAAACAAGGGTCAAAGAAGAAAGGAGAAGAAGGTAGCAACACCCCCACCACCAAATAAGTTAACAACCAGGGTAGCTACTATTGTTGAGCACTCTGCAAAGTAGAAGGTAGCAGAGTTTGTTGAACCAAGTGTACCTCAAACCAGAAGAAGGAGATTGGTAAAAGGACTACCTATTAGGTAGATCAAGACTATCAAAGAGGTATGTGACAACTTGAGAATATTTTTAGGTCTATTTGGTTTTAGATATGTGAAACATGATACACTAGATAATGAAGATAGAAATAAAGATGAAGAGGCTATGGTAGAAATAATTTCAAATAAAAAATTAGCCCCTAGTGAAATAGAGAAGAAGATACTCAAGGATATATATGATAGATTAGAGAGGAGATGGTAGTATGTAGAGGAAGTAGAAAATCATATAAGAATTGACAAACTAGTAATAGTTTTGCATGATCTATCACAAGATTAGAAGGAAACATTTTTGAAACAACATAGGAGCATATTTATTCCTAGATAAAAAATGTTCATGATACCAAAAAATAAGGAGGAAGTTGTATGACAACATAGAGAATGTTTGTGTAAGAGAATTTTTGGGTTAACTACAAAGAATAGAGAGATTGTGAACATTGATGATGAAAACAATAGTGGATAAAGCTTTGGTGTGCTGAGTCCACAAGGAAACATGTCTCCTATACATTTTGGCACTCTTGACACTCCACAAGGTTAGAAGTCAAGGCTTACAAATGATGAAGAAGATGGTGAAAATAGAGAAACTGATGAAACCAACAAGATTACATCAAAACCTCATATTGAAGAAACTAAATAATTAAATAAGGCTAAATTGAGAATGATTTTTTCTGTGTCAAGCACAAATGCACAAGAAGGATTGAGAGGTAACATCCACTCACCTCCTCCTAAGGTAGTATCAAGTAGAAACACCCCTTCATTAAATAGGAAGAGAAAATAAATAAAGGATATTTCACCAGATAGTGTATTCTAGATGAAATTATTAAGATGACACTATTTGATTTGGAAAATCTCACCTTGTAGAAAAAACTCTTGCTACAAGACATTTTGAAGAAGCTAAGATGGGGGGAAAAGCAACAACAAACATTAAAAGATGTAAAGCATATTTTTGTTGAAGCTTTTGAGATACATAACTTAGATGAAGAGCCACCTATCACTAATCAATAGGTAAATATCATTGATCAAGTAAATGCTAAGAATTTTGAATCCAATGACAAGTTAATGGATTGGTCAACAAGAAGAATTAAGGCCAAGGCTATGGACAAAGGCTTCATAACTATAGCTGAGAAAAAGATGCTATTACAAGAAAAAACACTAATAATGATGGATATTATACAAAGGGTAAAACATGTGTACACAATTTTGATAGATGTGCTGAGTTTTTTAAATAATATTTAGGCATAGGTAGATAAGAATCAAGATGAGATGAAAGCATCCAATAGTGTTATCTCAGAGTCAGTAGGATCTAGCACTGATCACTACAATAACATATTAAATTCCTAGGGAACATTGGTTGATCTTTAGGTGACTGAAGCACCATGCGATCCAAATTGATCTCAATTTGGGAAATGGTGATAACTCATTTGGAGGTGGTGTAGAGAGAACTGAAAATAACCTAGGATCTTATCACACAAATCATAAATTATAAGTGGCCAAGAGTCTAATAGATTTAGCTGCAAGACTACAACTGCATAATCAAAATTTGGAGGCAACAAAAACCACATGAAATCATGCATTGGCCATGATTACTAGAGTTCACAAGGAATTCATTGAAACACATGGATTACTTCAACTCTTTCAACCCCAACAAGAATGACATAAAGTGTTCAAAAATAAGGGGGAAATGTATACAAGGGAGAAATGTACATGGAAGAGAGAATGCATTGAAGGAGAAAAGAGGATATACCGACATAGTATAAAGGTTGTAATAAATTAATTCATTATTCATAAGTCATAAGACTTAAGAGGAGAGCTCATTTTATCAAATTATATTGATATGACAACATAATGTAAATATGAAAACATGTTTTTTGTGCTAATGTCAAAGGGTGAGATTGTTGGTATCTATAACCATTTTTGTCTATTAATGTCAACCACTTAGTCATATACAAGGCAAAGTTAGATGGTCATCACTATGATCAAGGTACCCTACATAGGCCAAGACATGTACATAAGATAGTATGTATAGAGAAATTTCTATAGAATTTAAGTACATCTATGATCACTAAGTAATTTTCTATATGTATATCAAGCTCATCATAAGGCCGAGAAAGTTATTAGTGATGAAGTAAATTCAAAGTATATAAGTATTGAGTGATATAGTATATGCCAAGCACAATATATTTTGAACATCACAAGTTAAGAAAGGTCAATCAACAATAATACCAAGCATCAAAAATAGTAAAGGCCAAGTAATGTAGAGTTTAGATAAAAGTCAAGTATGAAATAGAGTTTTAGAAAAAAATTATTAATAGGTCAACTTGGAAATTTTATTTAAGTTTTGAATAGGTTGTTATATAACATTTACATGACATGGATCACATATCCCTATGTGTATGTTCAACGATTAGGATTAAGAGGAAAAACATGGAACCATCTAGAAGAATCTACATGAATTTTTAAATAGCAATGATATTAACCTAGATTAGAGAGATGATATACAACAAAGGAGACAAAGGAGAAGAAGGATAAGAGTACATGTGCAAACATGAACCATTATACTATGATGAATTTAGATGATAAGAAGTCATTTAAGGGTTTTTTTATCATCTAATCGAGAAAGTGGCCTATTTATAAGCAATAAATGTGAATAGGAAAGACAAGTTATTAGATCAGAGGAGAGGATTAGTTAGTAAGGAGAAAACTCAAAATCAACTTGTAGAGCAAACTGAGAGTTGAGTACTAAGTCTATTTTAACACATTTGAATCAAGGTAAATCTCTTAATAAAGTGATCTTAACAGATCTTTGTAAATCTCTTAACAAATTATTTACCTTGTTGTAAGTATCAAATATTTTAATAAGGTGAAACCTAAAATTTTCTTAAGTCTTTAACACAACAATATCCTCACAGGGTATAAAATATTATATGATCAAACATTGTAACCTTAACTGGTTAACTTTATTATTGTAGTAGTGAAGATTTATGGGTGTTATCCCCTCCAATTTTGTCTTCACCTTGGAGGGTTTATTGGTAAAAAATATTGTGTTATGTGTTACTACTTTCATGCATGTGATTGAACTGATTTATATGTTACAAAAAGTTTACATTTCTAGTTTTGCATGCATTAGTTATTGATAGATGTGGATGAATCTATGGAAAGTATAAATTGTTTTAGATTCTAATTCAGCCCCCACCTTCTCAGTATCTAGTTTACTCCTCCATAAACCAGCATTATGATACCCCCATCTCTAAGTTTCATCAAATTCTCTTGCATTTTAGGGGCTAAAGTGGTATTTATTGGTCTTTTTTTCTATCTAAAAGGCTTAGATTTTTCTTTCAGAGGAATAACATGCTTGAATAAATCTTCTCTATAAGCCTTCAAATTATCATATGACCATGCAAAGACATGTCTATATTTTCTCAATAACTTGATCAAAGACTTTCTTATAGAAAGAGATAACTTCTTACCTATATATTGTTGGAATTTTATTGGGAAACTAAGATACTGGGGAGGGGCGTGAATTAGGATCACTTAAAAATTTATCCTTCAAAACAATTTGACCACATTCACCACATTATCCATATGATATCTATATTATGCATAACATAGCATATAATATCAAATGCATAATAGATCTAACTGTGTATCCAATTCATCAAAATGAAAATGTAAACACATAACTCAAATATTTTTGTTACCTAGAAACCCTCCAAGATGAAGGTAAAATTGGGGTGGGGATGACACCCACAAATCTTCACTATTGTAGTAGCAAAGTTATCCTGTTATGATTACAAATTTGATCACTTTTGATGATATACCCTATGAGGGGTCTACCCTATTAAAGGCTTTAAAAATAATGTTAGGTCTAAATTGATTAAAGGATTTAACACATATAATGAAGTAAGGACTCTATTAAGATATTTACATATGCCTATTAGAACTGCTCTATTAAGAGATTTACCCTAATTCACTTTTCCAAAAGATGATTTAGTACCTGATCCTTTAGTCTGCACTTACAATATTTTTTAGAGATCTCATCTTTCCAATCTCAAGTATGATCTCCTATATGATATATCTTTACTATGCCCTTCACTCCTTTACTAGGCTACTAAACTTTGTTACTTCACAACTTTTCTTGTAACCTCCAAAACCCACGTCCTTCACATAATACTTTACTTTCTTTCTCATCTTATGCATATAAACTCTCTATATAAAAAAAGGTTTGGATGTGCCCTTATAATGACATCTCTAGAGTCTTCTAGACTAAAATCAATGATTAGAATGTCTCCCTTTTTGTCTCTTCATCTGATTGGTTGTTCATTCCTTCATAGGGATCGATGATACATGTCAAAAAAGTGTAACAACCACTATAAAAAACTCTACAATCATTAAATTTTATTTTCATGTTGGCTCTAAATGGTCTATGTTCTTCTTTCTAATGCTCAATCTTAAATAACTCAAATCCTTTTGTATGACTCAACATCCACATGCATTGATTACTTGACATTTACTGAACTCTTCTTATATAGGAATACTGGGTCACTAAAGACTTTCTTGGCTCCCATAAAACTTGGCATATACATGATTATTTATAAGTCTTTACAAATACATGACTTGGTATGTATAGAGTGACTCACTCATAGTGATGACTGACCAACTCTGCCTTGTATATGACTAAGTGTTTGATACTACTAGACAAAAAAATTAGAGAGATCAACAATATCCCCCTTTGACATTAGTGAGACAAAATATTTTTCATGATTACATTATTATAGTACAAAAAATGATAGTACTTCCCCTATGTCTATGACTTAGTGCTTGTAGGACTTACAAAAACTTTCGTGTACATCATACTCATATACAAAATACATATTCTCTATGACACACATAGTCTAATTCTACTTGACATACCCTTTTAGTGACTTTGGTTCTTCTATTATTCATTTGAGCTTTGCATCTCAATCTATTCATCTTATCCCCCTTAAATTATTCATTTATTTCTTATCGTATCCCCATGATTTTGTCACTTATGTCTACTGCTAGGGCTGGGATGATAGAATCAAACCATATTTTTCAATGAATGGTCTATGGGTTTGGATAATCATGGAAAGAACATGATCCCATGTGGTATTTACTAATTCCAAAACTTGTATCTTTATCTCCAAATTGGAAACTAAGTCAATTAAGGTATCAGTAGTAGAGAGGTTATGATCTTTTTGAACTAGATCCCTTTCTGAAGCTAACTCTCATTGCATGACTTCCAAGTGAGGTATCAAAATTGATTGTATGCAGATAAGCTTGGCCCTCATTTCGCTGTTTACTATGTGTAGGTCAACCAACCTCCCTTGTGAAAATAGTAATATACTATAGTAGATGGAACCTTTATTTGTTTAAGCTAGCCTGAATCTTGTAAATGATGGCTTGAAATTCATTGGCAAACTTGGGCATGCTACAAAGAATATTGTAGAAATCTTGTATTTTCTTAATAAGTTCTTCTAGATGTTATACAAGTGTCAACAATTCAGCCTTCCTCAAAGCCATCATAGTTAAAATGTTTTCTTAGACCAAGCCATTAATTTTTCATTTGCTTCTATATCCTTAGTGTTTCCTTTCTCAATAATTCACACTAATTGAGAGGTAATATGGGCCTGTTCATCAATATTTTGGATATCAGAAGCATCAACAAATATATCTTTGTTATCATTCAACACTTTCCTTTGTTTCTACTCTCTTCTAATCTCTTCTTTCCATAATTTCTTGCAAGATTATAGTTTCTTCAAATATGAGATTATTCAAATCCAAATTAGATAATTAAATAGTTTCATCTGAGGTAACAATTGTACCTAGAGAACTAAACTTCTTCTTCTTCCCTTTTCCCTTTGTAGGAGTGCCACAACTTGGCACAATAAAAGCCAAAGTGGGTGAAGGGGTTTCACCACTTGGTCTAGCTGGAATAACTATGCTAGAGATAATGATGGTAGCACTTAGTATGATTTTATCTATAGGGGCTTATATCAGTTGTGAAAATATGGGATTTGACATTGCTAGGGGTGGAGTGTCCACTTGTACATTTGGCTCTACCTATGAACCTTCATTCCTATCTTCTTCTTTGGAATTTTCCTTTTCTTTTAGTTTAGTCTATTTGATTCCCTTAGCTATAGGTCTTAAGACTTGTGGTTCTTCCCAACATGTATTAGATTGATCTACATTTATTTCCTTATCTTTCTTCTTTTGTTATCTCTCCTTTTCTAGCTCCTCACCTTCTATTACCAATTTCTTGGCCTATGAGGCTTGTTGGAGTTGTTTCTCAATATGTTTTACTTTTTCATTAAAATAATCAACCCAAAATTTTATTTCTTCTATTTTAGGATAGTCCTTTATTTGTTGAATCAGAGAAGTGTCAGGTGTAGTTTCATGGCTATGGGATATATTGCCCTATGGACTCACAACTATATCTTCTTCATCACTATGATCATCTTCAATAGTTATAGTGTCCTTTTGTTTCTCCTATTCACCTCCTTTACTTTTGTCAACTATAGTTAGTCCAAAAATGTTCTTCCACAAGAGTTTATTTTGGTTTACAATAGCCTCAAATTTATTTTGTAAGATCATGAATGCTCTAGATTTAAGAACAAATCCATTACTATACTTCTCCAAAAATGTTATCTTTTTCTTAGTTGTTAGCTTAGGCATGACCTTAGCTAATTTCCCTTCTCTTATTTTCTTTTCAATTAATGGTGCTACTTGCCACTTATCATCAATTCTATTTTACAATTCCATAGGAATCTTGCTTCCCATCTCTTTAGGTTTTGATTTGAACTTATCCATCATCTCTAATATGGTGTCCTCTACCTTAGCCTTTTCAATATCACTTAATGTTTTGTATTTGATAGATTTGAAACCTAATAAACTCATCAATTTTCTCACATAACTTGTCAATAGTATTAGGATTTATATGCATAGAAAATTGGTTGTGATTTGGTTCATCAAATTCAATCCTCTCTACATCTTCCTCTTCATAATCCTCTTGTTTCATTAGTTTTCTCTTCTTAGCTGCCCTTTAGTGGTTGGAAATTTTCTCTTTTCTTTACTTGTGCCACTAGAACCTTCACTTGGTTTGGTGATATTTACAACATCCTTTTTCAATGGTGGCTCAACACTACTTGTTGTTTCTTCCTAAGTTCTTGGTCTTACTAGTGCAAGAGGAGAGAGGGGCTTATATGTTAACTTCTTTATAATCTTCCTCACATTAGGCACTATGATTTTGAATATTTTGGCCTTCTTTTCTAGTGGGGGGACAAGTGATAGGGATTTTCTCCATTTCTCTACACTTTATTTCTCTTCCTTAGTACCACCTTCATTGTCTAAATTCCTCTCCAAGACCTTGTATAATCATTAAAGGTCCTTTGCTTTAGTTTGTGTCCCTAATTTTCCTTCTAGGTCTTCAATCATTTTCTTCCTCTTCTTACAAAAGAAGAAATCTTAATATCCACTATTATTCTTTCTTTTACTTCTTCATACTTGCCAAAGAGCTCCACATTTGCATCAATTACCTCAGCAAGTAGTGTAACAAATGTTACACTTATATCATCAATATCTATTTCATATCCAAAAGGTTTAAGTTAGGCTATCCTTAGCTTAAATACTCACACATATGTGTAGTTACTATCCACAAGAAAACACACATCGTTATAATACTTTTCAACTAAGAAAGTAGGAATTCTTGTTCTTTTCCTCATTTTCTATTTGAATTCATCAAAGTATCAATCTAAAAAATTCTCAAAACTATCTCCCAAATTTGCAATATACTCACTTATCTCCTTGATAGCAAGTTTTCCTTGTTCCCATTCAATATTTCCAATAATAGGAAAATAAATTTTGTAGATAAAATAAAATACATATTATTAGTGATCTAAACTTACATGCTAAATTCTTCATTTTTTCTAATTGATAATAGGTTATCTACCAGTTGTAAGCATTAGAGCTTGGAAAGATCATATTCTTGATTGTTCAACACAATCTGCCAAGCTTGATCTATGGCCATACTTGGCACATTATTTAGTCATCTAGAGTGGTATTATTTGTGTGTGATCACTCTTACTAAAAACTCAATCAATGGATCAGTGATGTTTGAAATATACATGACACATCCATTCCACTTGGCCTTGGTGTTTTCCTCAACTATGTCTTTTCTCTGGAAAAACATAGTCTTATTGTTATTAGATGTTGGGTATCCTATGAAAAAATGAATAATATTCTTCATGATTTTAATGGTTCATTCTCTATCCATAACTCCATGTTGTGAATTTAGCTCAATAAAACTTTCATCCAATCAATTAAAAAATTTATTGGGAAATCTAGGGCATGAGTTAACCCTATCCTATATACAATCTTGAGATCATCTTTTAATACTCCTTCATCAGTAACCTTCTAGTATGCAAGAAAAATTTCATAGTTTCCTACTTCACCCATTTTACACATATAACAACTATGTACATCATGAATCATAATAACCTTAGTTGGTATCAATAATAACACACCCATTGAATCTCTTTTCATAACAATTTCATGAATAACATGGTATTTAGATGGAGGACAAGTGTCACTCTTCACCAAATGAAAATTACTTACCTCTGCTTCTTGATTCTTCATTTTTGATGATGATGCTATTTTCATGTTAGGGTTTTGAATTTACTTTTTGAACAACTCGACACAACTAAAAATCAACACTCGATCATACTTCCACACCTAATTCACTATCAATCACCTTGAAAATCTCTTCACAAATTTCTCAAATTGATGGGGATCTAGAATCTAAATGCAAGATGTGTATAATGCTTTCAAATTTTTGATATATTCCTTCATTCATTCAAATAAGGTATCTCATAAATGTTGTAAACTTAGTTAGGTAGAGTCCAGCTATCTTGGTTGTCATTACACTTTTAACTAAATCTTCATTATAAAACTTGTTCAATACCATCTAAGTTCACCTCTACATTAGTTTGGTCATTTTAGGTACTTGGTTTGTATTACAAGTCTTGGTCAATATATGTGATATTAATGATGCTCAACACTTAATAATGTAAATGATTCCATTATACTATTCTTTCCATAAAATCTATTCTAATACATCTTTTCCTATATAGATATGAACTTTGGTATTATTTATGTTAGGAGTTTATGTAAGATAAGTCATTATATATGTAGTTCCTCACATACCTTTCTTGATTAGTTTGAGGTGGTGTGATCACCTTCTCCATTGGAATGTGTGATCTAACTTCATTTGTTCCACTACTTCCAACTTCTACCTTTCTCTTCCATGTTAAATTTATCTCCTTCTTTGTTTATTCTACTTCCACTTTGCCTTTTCCCTTGATGTGTTTGAATTTTTTGGTGCTGGTGCTCAAGTCCTATAGCTCTTTCTCACATGTCCAACCTTGTGACAACTTAAAAAAACTATGTTTCCATTCAACTATTTCTTGTAATTGCCTCTAAAATGTGTTCTTACTTAATTTGTAAACCTTCATGTCCAAGATCTCAACTCTGAAGTGTTTAAACTCCATATAAGAGAACTACGCTCTAACACTAATTTTTGGAAGTTTATTGAAAAAGTGAGATACTAATAGGGGATGGGGGGTAAATCATGATCACTAAAACTATCTTTCAAAGAAATCTCATTGCATTCACCATATTATCCATCTCATATCTATATTATGCATAACATAACATATAACTTCAAATGTTATTGTAAATATAACTATATATCACATCCATCAACATGAAAATGTAAACACATATCACAAAGATTTTGGTTACATAGAAATCCTCTAAGGTGAAGGTAAAACTAGGTTGGGGATGACACCCACAAATTTTCATGATTGTAGTAAAAAAGTTAGCCTATTAGGACTAAAAAATTGATAACTTCTGATGATCTACCTTGTGAGGGGTTTCCCTATTAAAGGCTTTACAAATTCTATTAGGTCTACCTTGATTAAAGGATTTAGCAATTATGATAAAGTAAGGACTCTATTAAGATATTTACATAGGCCTATTAGGACCACTCTATTAAGAGATTCACTTTGCCAAAAAATGATTCAATACCTAATCCTTTTGTTTGCACTTATAATGTTGATTATGGATATCCTCTTTCCAATCTTCGATATGATCTCCTAACTAATATATCTTTGCTCTATCCTTCACTACTTCACTAGGTCGCTAAACTCTATTACTTCATAACTCTGACTTGCAGCTTCCAAAACCTAACTCCTTCACATAATACTTCACTTCCTTTACTATCTTACAAATACACACTCTCCATATAAAAATTGGTCTTGGATATTTCCTTATAAAGACATCTGTAGAGTTATCTAGAATAAAATCAATGATCTAGATGTCTCCCTTTTCGCCTTTTCATCTGATAGTTGTCCCTTCATAAGTATCAATGATTCATGTCAAAACATGTAACAACCATTGTAAACAACCTCAAAAAATATTTAAATATTATTTAAATCTTAGCTCTAAATGGTTTACATCAAAGTTTGTACCATTTCAAGCATTTGTGTACACACTATGTTACTCAACACATACTGTCTCTGATGTTCAATCATAACTATTCTTCATATTGATGCTCGGCCTTAACAAACTTGGCTCTTTTTGTATGAATTGGCATCCATATTCACTATTTACTCAACATTTATTCACTTGAATTATATAGGAATATTCAACAACCAGAGAATTGTTCAGCTACTATAGAGCTCGATATATACATGATTATTTACAAGTCTTTACAAATACATGACTTAGCTTGTAAAGAGTGACTCAGTCGCAATCATAATTGACCAACTCTACCTTGTATATGACTAAGTGTTTGACACAAATAGACAAATAAACTTAAAGAGATCAACATATACACTTTTTAGAAATAGGGAATACTTAGTGGGGGGTGAATTAGAATTCTACAAACTTTTTCCCACAATTGAATATTATTAATTACTTTATAACATGCATATGAAAGTAAACTAATAATATTGACTAGTAATAATAATCATACACAAAGAGAACTCGTAACACCATATTTTTTAAACTAGGGAAGCCCTAGCCAATGGAAAACCCTAGTGGGGATGGTACCCACAAAATGATCTACTAAAAAAAAGTATCATGTTAAGGATGTTGACCCTGTTAGGAGTCTATAAAGTACATATAATGTCTCAGTCCTTGTTAGAGGATGAGGCCCTATTCAAAGCCTCAACCCTATTAGGAGTTGTTATATAAAATTACAAAATGTATGCAAGATGATCCCATTGGCCAAACATACAATTATACAATATAGTTCCTTGATGCAAAAGAGATAAATACCAAAAACTTCTTTACTATTGATATCTTCAATATCTAATCTTTCCTTTGCTACTCTTCACATACCTCTAATCATACATCAAAATTCACATCATATAGTTCATATATCATATATCACTTTCTCTTTACTTTACATAATATAATATTTCCTTTATTGATTAGGGGGATATTTTCATCAAGAATTGAAGTATCTCAAAACCTCCAATAATTAGCACCAGGTTAAAGTTCTCAAAATTTTAGATCCAATACAATTTGAATAGGCAAAAATGGAGTCCATATGCTCAAGTTATGATCAATCAAAGTTTTATCAAATTCTAGGATAGAGGCAGTCAGAAAGGAAAAATTTCAAACTTCATAGAATCGGTCAAAGTCAATGTTAGATCGAAGGTCTTGTTGAGAGCTCTTTGATGGTGTTCATTTTGTCAAAAATGGAGTTCATACATGAAAACAACACCCGATCAAACTCCGAGATGGTGTGGCACAATATATATAAAATAAATAAATATTTTTAAAAAATATATATATATATTTAATACCATGCAAAATATTTTTTTTGGTGGCCAATAGGGTCAAACCTATGACCACTGGGCCCCAAACCCTAGCTGGTGGCTGTTGGGCTATTGGTCATCTTCAACATACAAATGACGCTATTCATATTTAACCTTACCTTGCCAAAAATTAGGAGTTAAAAAGGGTCGTCGATGGGGTTGGAACGCCAAATTGGTGCCCTTTTAAAATGGTTATTGTTGTTGCACTATATTAGCACTTGAAGATATATACAGTGTGGATATACTTTAAATTTAAACAAATCCCACCTAACCTTAAAAAATTAAGGTTAATTTGTTAATTTGTTGCCCTAAAATTAAAATGAAGCCAAATCTTCAAAAATGGCTAAAGGGTATTTTCAAAGGGTGATTATTAAAAGGCCCTATTTTTATGTTTTATAGTTTTGGCCTATTTTAGGCTTTTTTTTTGTATAAAAAGGGAAGTTTAGGGGCCTTTTGGGGGTAGATGGATAATTAGAATTTTTGAGCTTGGAGAGAGTTTTTTTTGGAGGATATTTTTTAGTTCTGCACATCAACTTGTTGTTGTTGTGTTGTTGAGGGAATGAATTTATAACAATGTACCAGATTCTTGGAGTTAATCAGATTGGTCCCCCTATTGGAACAAGACCTAGAAACTTAGTCCATATCAAACAAACTCCAAAATCAAATGTGTTGTGTCCCTTTCTCTCATTTCTCTTTCTGTCTTTTAAATTTGTGTTGTTCTTATTTTTCAATTACATTAATTTGATTCATTAAAAGTATTAAATTAACTTTATATAATTAGTCATCATTCCTCTATAATAGTCCTAGATCCTAATTAGATCAAAATTGGTATCAGAGCTATTATGTGACTAGTATTGCAGATTTGAATGCTAAGAAGATCCAGGATCAAGAAAGGTGAAGGAAAGCTTGAGGAATATAATTCTAAGATCAAAAAATGAAGGACTGAATCATCGTTACAAATGGTAGATGAAGGTGGTGGACAAGATATTCAAGATAAGAGTATCTAGAAGACTCTTCAAAAATTTAAAACAATGGTAGAAGTTTTGGTATAGGAAAGAGAAGAAAGGAGGCGATCATGATCCTCCAAACACACCTCCCTCTTCTCCATCTTCTCTCTCTTCTCCTTCTCACCACTCTTCTTCTTCTTTTTCCCATTCTGAGTCTTCTAATATTTTTAATGGTGGACATAAGCCTCGAATCAAATTGGATGTAAAGTTTGACTAACCAAAGTATTGTGGGGAGTTAAAATTCAAGAAATTAGATGACTAGATTCAGCAAGTAGAAATCTACTATAGAGTTCAAAACCTTGTAGATGATGTTGATAGAATTCAGTTAGCCACTCTTTGGTTAGGTGGTGTAGCTCTAACTTGGTGGAAGAGTAGGACTCAGGATGAAACTTCACAACATGGTAAGTTCAATCTTTCTTGGTTAGAATTTTTTAGTGCTTTAAAGAAGAAATTCTACCCCATAGGCCATATGCAACAATTAATGATGAATTGGCAACATTTTAGGCAAGGGAAAGGTCAAGTTGTCCAAGAGTACACCCATGAGTTTCATAAAAAGGCTATTTCATTAAATGTCTCATTTTATACTGAGGACACTTTACTCAAGTATAGGTGGTCTTCATTCTTACCTAAGGCATTCTATTCTCATCTTGAATCCTTTTAATTTGGATGAAGTATGTGTCCAGGCAACACATTTAGAGTCAAAAGGTAAGGGTACTTTCATTGATAAGTATGATAAAAAGCCATTTAAGTGTGAGGAAAAGTCCAAAGGAAAAGGGAAGGGTAAAAATTCAACTACAATAAAGAAAGAGGGTGAGAAATTGAATGTTCACATTGTAAGAAAGAAGGGGAAAATGATTCTAAGTGCTGGAAGCTGCATCCTAAAAAGAGGTCGAAGCAATTTGGTGGAAACAAAGGTAAACAAAAAATTGTTAATGTAATTCAACAAGATCTTGGATCTAACTCCGAAGATGAAATTATGATTGTTTCCATTGGGATCCAAGGTAAGGGAAAAGGTATACCTCTCTCATCAGCTACAAATTCTTCTAGCATAAGTGCAAGTGCAAGTAAAGAATCTTCTCCTAAAAATGATAAGCAAAGGAATTAATTATTTCACATCTGAGTTGTTATCAAGCATACTAAGTTTGATATGTTATTTGATACAGGTTCTCAAGTTAATTTGATATCTGAGGAAGTTGTTAAAAATCTAATTTGACTACAACACCTCATCCAAAACCATATTCTCTTGGATGGGTTTGCAATGATGCGTAGTTACATGTAACTAGACAATGCAAGTTAAGATTTTCTATCACTACAAACTTCATAGATGAGGTATAAGCTGATGTAGTCCCTTTAGATATTTGTGGTCTTGTACTCAAGAGTTCCTATTTGTATGACTGACGGGCTATGTTCTATAGGGGGAAATTAAGTATCATCTTTTTAAAGATAGGATTGAATACATTGTATGGGCACATAAGATTAAAACTAATTTGGCATTAGTCAATGTTGGTCAAATGAAAAGCTTATCAACTATAGTAAGAATTTTGTGTTGATGATTGTAAAAAACAATGAAGATGAAACATATGAGGCATTTAAAGGATGTGATCCAAAACATAAGGTTGAATTGGTCAAAGTTGTTTCTGCTTATGATGACCAATTTTAGGAACTGAAAGGATTGCCTCCTAAGAGAGAGATAAAACATGAGATTTCATTGTAGCAACATGCACTACTTCCTAATTTTGGCATGTACCACTTATCAGTCTTGTAGAATGAATAAATCAAGAAGAAAGTTCAGGAGCTAGTCAAGAAAGGAGTTATCCATCCTAGTACTTCTCCTTATGGTTCTCCTATTGTGTTGGTTCCAAAGAAAGATGGGACTTGGAGAATGTGCATTGACTAAGGGCTCTAAACAAGATGACTGTAAAGAACTTGTACCCTTTTCCTAGAATTGATGATTTACTTGATCAGTTGAAAAGTGCAATTTATTTCACTAAGCTAGACTTACATAGTGAATATCATCATATAAGAATTGCAAAAAATGATACTTGGAAAATTGCTTTTAAGACAAAATAGGGACTTTATGAATGGTTGGTTATGCCATTTGGGCTTTGTAATGCACCAGCTACATTCATGAGAGCCATGAATTATGTATTTTGTCCTTTTATTGATGATTTTGTCATAGTCTATTTAGATGATATTCTTGTATTCAACAGGTCTTGGGATGATCATGTAATTCATGTAAAGAAAGTATTTGATATACTGAGAAAAGAAAAACTATATGTAAAGATGTCTAAATGTGAATTTTCTAAGAAATCCTTAGTGTACTTAAGCTATGTCATAGGAGATGGTCAGTTGAAAGTGGACCCTATGAAATTTTATTGTATTGTAAAATGGCCTAAACCAAGTACACTTATAGAAGTTAAGAGTTTCATAGGTGTAGTACAATACTAGAGGAAGTTTATTGCAAACTTCTCTTTCATTGCATCATCATTGCATGCATTAACTAGTACCAAGACAACTTTTTAGTAGGGAGGTCCACAACAGAAGGCTTTTGACACTTTGAAGGAAAAGTTGAGCACTACACCAATTCTAGTTTTACTAGATTTTTATCAACCATTTGAGATTGAGATAGATGCAAGTGGGTTTACCATGGGAGCTATAATAATGCAGGGAGGTAAACTAGTTTGCTACCACTCTAAAACTTTTTTAGGAGCAGTAAGTAACTATCCCACTTATGATAAAGAGCTTTATGCTTTAGTTCAAAGTGTTAAAAAATGGAAGCACTACTTAATGGGAAAGGAAACTGTAATCCACACTAATCACTAGCCATTGCAATATTTGCACTCACAATCTAAGTTGCAACAAGGTAGGCACTTTAGGTGGATGAGTTTTCTACAACAGTTTTATTATAAGAAGGGTGTCCATAACAAAGTAGCAGATATGCTCTCTAGACCTCCTATTCAAAATGCTTTATTAATCCTTTAGAATAGTTCTATGGTTCATGAAAGTTTTCAGAAACAATACAGTAATGATGGAAACTTCAAGGATATCTATGCATCTTTAATCTAGGGTAAACATGTGGAAGAGAAAGATTATTATGTGTAGGATATTACCATATCACTTAGGGAAATTATGCATTCTTAAACATGAACAAACACATGTAATATGTGAAGCACACACCTCTTTAATTGTAGGACATTTTGGGGTAAGACATTGGCTTAGTTGTACAAATTTTTTTACTAGCCTCATATGCAAGAAATAATCACTAAGTATATAAAAGGATGTTTAATGTGTGCAACCAGCAAACCAAGTAATAGGAAACTAGGTTTGTACACACCATTACCTGTACCATCTTGTCCATGGGAAAGTGTGTCTATGGACTTTGTGGGGGTTTTACCTATGTCTAGGAAGGGTCATGATTATTTGTATGTAGTAGTTTATTAGCTCAAAAAAATGTGTATTTTAATGCCTTATAAAAAGCAAGTTATTGCTGAACTAATAACTTATTTGTACTTTCAATTTGTATGGGTTCATTTTGGGTTACCTACTATTGTATTGGATCAAGATTCTCAATTCTTAGGGGAATTTTGGTCATCTTTGTTGGGACTCATGGACACCAAGATGAAGAAGAGTATGGCTTTCTATCTGCAAACTGATGAACAAACATAGGTAGTGAAAAGGACAATTATGCATTTTCTTAGAGTTTACTATAGCAAGCATCCTAATCTCTGGGATGAAAGTCTTCACTATGTGTACCATGCCTACAACCATATGACACACTCTTCTACAAAGAGGTCTTCTTTTGAGACTTGCTTCGGTTACTTTCCTAAGACACCAATGGATTTTTCTTTTGGGAAGGATGATGTTGTAGATGAATGCCATGATGCAGAAAAGGCTTTAAAGTTCATCTAGAAAGTCCAAGAAATTCATCAAGTAGTAGAAGCACAATTGGAGCAAGGCCAAGAAAAATACAAGGTTCACCATGATAAGCATTGCATTGATCACCATTTCCAAGTTGGTGACAGAGTTCGGTTACATATTAGTAAGGAAAGAATGCAAAGTGAAGAAAGGAAGCTCAAGCCTATCCCATATGGTCCTTTTGAAATCTTAGAGAAGATTGGGATGCATCCAAGCAAGGAAAGATGGATGTAGATTGGTAAAGTGAGGGAAATATACCCTCACCTACTTTTTGAGTAATAAAAAATTTTGATGGTCTAAAAGCTCTTTAGTGGGGAGGCTTGATCTGGGGGATATTTTCATCAAGAATTGAAGTATCTCAAAAACTCCAATAATTAGCACTAGGTTAAAGTTCTCAAAATTCTAGATCCAACACATTTGAATGAGAAAAAATAGAGTCCATATGCTCAAGTTATGACCAGCCAAAGGTTGGTCAAATTTAGGTATAGAGGCCATCAGAAAGGAAAAATTTCAAACTCCCTAGAATTGGTCAAAGTCAACATCAGATTGAAGGTCTTATCGAGAGCTCTTTGATGGTGTTTGTTTCATCAAAAATGGAGTTCGTACATGAAAATGACACCCAATTGAAGTCCGAGATGGCATGGCACAAAAAAATAATTTAAAAATCAAAAGTTATTATATATATATATGCCATGCAAAATAATTATTATGGTGATTAGCAGGGTCGAACCCATGACCACCGAGCCCCAAACCTTGGCCGGTGGCCTTTGGGCGACCGGTTGTCTTCAACGTACACATGACGCTATTCATATTTAAACATATCTCACTAGAAATCAAGAGTTAAAAAGGGCCACCGATGGGGTTGGAACCCCCGAGTGACGCCTTGTAAAATGGTTATTGTTGTTGCACTATATTAGCACTTGAAGATATATACAACATGGATATAATTTAAATTTAAACAAAGCCCACCTAACCTTAAAAAATTATGGTTAATTTGTTAATTTGTTACCCTAAAATTAATGTGAAGCCAAATCTTCAAAAATGGCTAAAGGGTATTTTTGAAGGGTGATTGTTAAAAGGCCCTATTTTTATATTTTATAGTTTTGGCCCATTTTAGGCTAATTTTTTGTATAAAAAGGGGAGTTTAGGGGCCTTTTGAGGGAAAATAGAGAATTCAAAATTTCTGAGCTTGGAGAGAAATTTTCTTGGAGGACATTTTTCAGTTCTGCACATCAACGTGTTATTGTTGTGCTATTGAGGGAATGATTTTGTAACATTGTACTAGATTCTTGGAGTTAATCGAATCAATCCCCCCTATTGGAGCAAGACCCTCCATACCAGAAAAACTCTAAAATCAAATGTGTTGTGTCCCTTTCTCTCATTGCTCTTTCTATCTTTTAAATTTGTTTTGTTCTTACTTTTCAATTATATTAATTTGATTTGTTAAAAGTATTAAATTAACTTTATGTAATTAGTTAGAATTCCTCTGTAATAGTCCTAGATCCTAATGAGATCATTTATAACTTTACATTTTACAAAATTTCCTAGTTGGCCTTCAAGCTTTCACACACTTGGAAAAATACAAAATTAATTCTTTCACTCTTAGGGTTAACATTTAGGATGTCATCCCTAATTAGTGAAATAATTATTTCATAAATAAAATAAATTTTTAATTCATAATTACCCAATTAATTATATGTTATGTTGTGCTCTATACACTACCTTTATTGGTGTTTATTCTGTTGAAGTTTATGAAAGATCAACCACACAACTCCCAAAAATCACCTACCTAAAAACACCTACCATAGAAAGAGAGAAGAAAAAGCTATGGAGGTTGGAATTCCCAAATCCATAGATGAGACATTATTGATGAGAAAAATGAGAAATTTCTATAATCAAAAGTGAATGCATATTTACAATGAGAGATTGTCCTTATAAAGGAGATTGAAACCCTAAAAAGGTCTAACCTAGGTTGCATCATAATAATTAATAAAAGAGTTAATTATTAGATGCCTAAAATTTAGCTTAAGAAAACTAGGGTTATTTAGGAAATATCTAATTACGCTAACACCCCCCTTAAGGTAAAATTAGGGAGTAGCTAAAAACCTAGAAAGTACTACTAAAAGTAAATTTGTGTCCTGATAAATTTTTTTGATGAGGTACCCAAGCACAACCAAATCTCTAAAAATAGGAGAAATAAAGAAAACCACATGGGAAAAACCCTACTCCAAAAAGAGATGGAAAATATGTTGAAAGAAACTAGTGAAGGACTAAAGAATCCTTCAAACTAAGGAATGTCCTAAAATATAGGAATAAAAGATCATCATGAAGAAGACCACTAAAACATGTAGAAGCTGTAAAGCCATATCAATAGTAACTACTGATCTGAAGAACCTTCACTGAAATAGATCCTGACTAGGGAGAGAAGATTATAGTTTTCATTAAATTAGGAGGCACACAAAGGCAAACAAATGAACTCAAAGATATAGATGGCATAAAGCACTAAAGCTTAAAGAGTTGATCAATCAAACACAGAAAGTTACAAACAAAGTAGGAAAAAAATGAAGAGTTTCTATATGGTAAATGATCCATCTCATTGAAATGCATAGGTACCTAGCCACTACATCTGGCTAGTACATAGGAAATAAAAATGAATACATAGCTCACTCCATCAAACCAAGGAAGTATGAGAAATAATATAATAACCCCCCTAATGTAGACAAGGGTGAGGTGACAAGCAACTAAAAAAGTGTAGCAATAGAACTGTATGTCAAGGATCAATGATCAAGATTCACAAAAGAGTACATATGTATGTATTGAGGTGATCAATCTCATACACATCATGAGACTAATGTCATAGAAGGGAATACTCACTAGACAAAAGAAGATGAAAAACAAAGGCAAATCATTGACCCCCCATGACACTTTGATCAGAGTAGTGCATATAAAATAAGGCACAAGATATGATGAATCCCAAGAATACAATAATCTACATTAGTGTCCTTCGATAACACTTCTTGAATGAGAAGGTAAAACAAGGAAAAATAATTGAAACAAAAACATAGATGCAATATGACACTTTATCTCAGTGTGTTTGAAATAATGCATACAAGTAATGTCTAAATAGACTAGAAGAGACATAGGGATGACACAATAGACAATACAACCCATGACGAATCATCTAAAGAAATGAAATTGATCTGCAAATATGAAACAACCAAGATATACACTAGAATAAGAAAATGAAAAAGACTTTACAAAAGTTTCTTGGAGAAGAATCTAGAAAAATAACTAGCATCATTGGAAAGAGATCTAAAATACCTTTCTAATGATATACATAATTCCCAAATCAAATATTGGATGCTCAAGATATGTCTCCTAGAGTGAAAAAAAGTACCCATAACTTTGATAGCAAAAAAAAAATCAAAACTAAGAACTACATGCACCATTATGATGGGCTCTGAACTAGCTTCTTAGTGATATCCTTTTTACAAAAATAAGATTTTGTATGCCCAAGATATGAGAAAAAAAATGAAAGTAGGTCCAAACAAGGCCTGAAGGGGTGACAAGAGTGCTAATGCAAGCTAACATGACATTGGTGTCAGCAAGTGACAAGCCCAAATTTGATGGTCAAACAACCATTGAGGTGAAATATGCAATAAAATGACTACTATTAGAAAAAATATCCAATTGTGGGAAATACATGTTAGGCGAAGGGTTGGTGCTAGAAAAAAAATTCTAGTTGCTAAAGAAAAAGAACATGTGGTAAAAATCATTACCAGAAAAGATAGCATGTGCCAAAAATGTTAGAGTATATTCCCTATCACTGGATGACATGGAAAGAGGGGCCCATAAAATCACCTCCAAAAGGGAAAACCACTGCTAAAGGCATAAAAAACAAGGAGACTACAAAAAAGAATGTGGTTGCTAACTTCCAATGAGCCCACCAAAAGAGGTAGTCTACCAAAAAAAGGTTGGTGGGTGTAGACTGTACCATGTGGCAAGGAAAAAAAATTCTCCTTAGCATAGTCAAAAAAGATTACCAAAGAAGGGCCCAAATGCCATTATAAATTGTATCAAATCTCCTCCACAAAAAAAATCTCAAACCTTCTTATGAGAAGCCTCCCCTAAAAATGAGGAAAAAACATAAAGGATGTCTATCAAAACTCTCCTCCAGCAACTAGAAAGAAAACTTTAAAAAATCAAGCCTTTATTTAGAATGTCTCCTCCACAATTGAGAACTAAGACTCAAATGATCAAAGACGTTATGTCAAATCTCTCCTCCAGAAGTGAGAGAGAAAACTCAAAAAATTAACCACAACTCCCATATCCTTGTGTGGACCCACCAAAATCCTACAACCAAAGGCCAATACCCAATCCACAATTTGTGAACTCTATTCCTTCTACCATTAGTGTTTCTTGTCCACCATTATAAGAAAATTTGTTTTTGCATAGAAAATCCAAAACAAAATGTAAAGGTGATTTGGTGCTTGAGTAGGTAGCAAAAACAAATAAATGCCTCCTAATTCCATGTACAACTGACTCTACAAGTGTTGATCTGATGGTAAAATCATTTTTTAGTTAGTGACTAAACACTTAATCAATTTGATTGGTTATATTGCTACCAAGCTTCATAGAGTCTACCAAGCTTCACAATGTAAACCATGTAGGATGTAGTATTAACCTAGCTAATAGTTTCTACCTAGTTAATCATGTTAACCAAGTAGAAGAAAGGTAGTATTGATTGAGCTATAGTGTCAATCGATCCCTTCAGTGTCTACCAAGTTCTCCAGTGTTTGCCAAGTCACCAAATGCTAGCTAAGTTTGTATCTACTCCTAAGTGATCAATGTGGACCGAGAACCTACATCAACCAAGTACCAAAGATTTCTAAGGTTGTAGTGTTTTTGAGTTTCATAATATCACCCAAGTGGTCTTCATAAATTGAGTTATAGTAGTAAGTTGAATTAGTGAATATTGTTTGAATTTGGTGTTCTAACCAACTCCAGAAGATAATTAATTGGATAGGTATAGATGTAATACATCTTATCATATCCAAGTATGAAATGAGTAAAAATTAAGAAGAAGAAAGAATGTGAATTAGAAGACAAAAGCTACAAGAAGTATAAGGAAAAGAAGAGTCACATCCATCACATAAAGGTGATCTGTTTACATCAAAGGTATCCCATACAAAAAACTAGGTTTTTGAACATAAATCAATTACTAATTCATCCTAATAGGTGCATCAGTCAAATCCTCTAACAAGGTGGATTAACAATCTTATGCTAAATCTCCTAACTCAATGCATGCTTCATTTTATTGTATAAATCCTTTGACAAGGTGGACCTAACAATCCTTATTGCTTGTAATAGGGAAGATCACCAAAAGTGATCAATTGCAAGCCTTAATAGGCTTACAAATATTGTGTCAAGTGTTATGAATGTTTTATTGTTTTTAGTCTTTCATGCATGCAATTAGATCAAAATATATTATGAAGGATTAAATGGTGAATAGAAGTTAAAGTTTTATTTGTTCCTAATTCATCCCCTCCCCTCTTGGTCAGCTAGGCCTACATACATTTCCAATAATTTTTATAAGAGATTTTGGTTCTCACATCAAGAGTTTATTAGGTGGAGAAAAGATCAAGGAAATGGAAGTGTATAGACTAGAGAAAGCTATTGAGAATGAAAATTTAGATCTACAACTAGCCATGGATCAATTCGAGAAAATGAAAGAGAATATCTCTTAGTCTTTGAAAATAAGAAAAGACCTAGTAGTATAGATAAATGACAATCTCTACATAGAAGAAAGAATTGAACACATTTTCCAAGACAAAATTTTAGATGAAGTTGATGCAACACTCAAAGATCTACTTAAAAATAATCTTACTCTTCATGAAGAAGTTAGAAAGCTAAATAAAGAATAAGAAATTCAACCAGTCAGAATGTATGAAGACATGGAACAAAAGAACAAAGACAAAGAAGAGAAAAGATTGCTAAGTAAAAATATAAAAGAAAAGGACAATAAAATTCACCACCTATCTCTTCAAGAAGCAAATTTTATTGATCAAATCAATTGTGCAAATCAAGAGCTTATCAACTTGAGGATAGAGAATGAAAGATTGCAGATTGATCTCAACATAGAAAATAAAACCAATGAGAGGTTAATGATATATCAAGAAAGAATGAATAAATTGGACAAGAAAACTCAATTTAGATACAAAGGTAAAAAAGGATTAGGCTATAAAGATGAAGGTGAATCATCTCAACAAGGAGCTCAAAAGAAAAAAAAATACCTACTTGTAATCATTGTGGAAAGACAATGCATACATCAAAAAAGTGTTGGAGCAATGTGAAATCAAAATTCGGTGGAAAATGTTACAGTTGTAACAAGCCTAGACATAGAGAAAGTGAATGTATAGTGCCTCTCATGTTTGTAGTTTGTACCTTATCTATTTTGATTCAAGAGATACTTGATACTCTTTTTATATGTACTTTGAGATGACCTGAGGGTCAAATGATATACTTTGAATTAGTGCCATAATGCTTGACTACTATGTTGTTCAATTTATCATATTTGCATGTTCATTTTATTTTGAGATGACAGTAGATCTATGATGATATCTAATTATCTGGTATTTGGACATACTTTCTGATTATGTTATATGTGATGGATTTTATGCTATGATGATTTATGTCATTCTTGTCTCTTTATTCTTTATGCAAACATGAGTGATGTAAATAGATTAATTAGGTATTTAATGTATTATTTCCTCGGCTATGATATTATATGCAATTTCACTTGATTATGTATTTTAGTGTGCAGGAAATACATCCTTGGTAGCGGCACATGGAGTTAGTGATTCAACTATTCATGTTTTACCAATGTTGTCCCTAAATGGTCAATGGATTATTATCTTAATTGTTTAAATTCAAACCTTTCAATGATTATTAAATCTAAACTTATCTATGTTCTATGATTAGACTAGTGAGCATGTCGGTGCATTTAGAGGTTCACATTATTGTGAAATTTGTTTAGTGATTTTAGTGATTTTTGGTTTTTAGGATTTAAATCTTCTTGAATTAAATTTCTAACAGCTTTGCCTTAGGTGAATTTTCATTACAAGGAATAACCTATTTTTGTTTGGGTTGATTTGGAGTCTAACTAGTCTAACTGGCTATTTTCCCTAATCTACTATTCACTCAAAAAGTGAATAAGTATTGAAAAAGGGGTTTTATTATTCACTTCTCACTTTTTTTGAAAATACTAAATTGAGAGCTTTTTTGAAATCCTCTTCTTAAAGGATTGGATTTTTGTTCTTTCTAAGAGTTATGAGCATGGGTTTTTCATGAGATTAGTCTCATTGGATCTAGCTCAGGGAGACCTTTCTATGCTATCACTTTCGGCAATATCACTAGCTTATTTATTTTATTAGGAAATTTTCAATTTCTACCCCTTTTGCTGTCAGGTAGGTCCTTTCTATTTTATTATTTTTTCTTCATTTAAGCTTTTGTTCCTAGTAGTAGTTTGCTAAGAGGCTGAGAACTAGTGTTACCCTCTGTTTTTGTTTGTTGGTTCTACCCGGTTGGTTGGGTATGAACATTTTCCCTATTTTGGGATGGGGGCTTGGGGTTTCATACCATTATGCTGGTTTTTTTGCATATGGTGTCTAAATCCAAATATTATTGAATTTTTGGGGTTTTTGCACCCAAAGGAAAAATGGGTTTTAAATTTAAAGTTTTCCAAATTTTGGGATTTTTACCTTGTTTTACATGCATCCCTATTTTCTCTAGTTTCTTGGCATGAGCTGGGTCATGCCCCTAGATTATCCATTTGGATTTTGGTCAGACCTTTATTGCACTTTTGTGTTGTATTGGGACATGTGCCACATCCATCACCTAATTCTATTTTTGGTTGAGTGACTTTCTGCTTTGTGTTCTCATCCAATCCTTGTGTTATGATCTTTGTGATGGTGGCATGCCACACACTAGTATGTGTGCATACATATGTCAGGTGACTTGTGAGGCCTGATCTTCTATGGTACTTACAAAAGTTATGATCATTGGGGTTAGGTTGAGAATTCACATGCCTATGAATACTCATCATTAGATGAGCATGGGTAGGGTAGGGTAGCATATAGAGGGGGCTTCTATCTCATAGCCTAGCAATCATGGTGCCATGGGTTGGAAAAGAGAGCTTTATATAAGTGATAACTAAATAAAACACTAGGTGGTAATAAAACTTAAGATAGTAAAAATGTTTTGTGCTTGAACCTTCTGTTGAGGGAGTTGAATCCATACAATCTGAGCTTGGGCTTGTCGATGCCAAGTGACTCTCCATGATGTTAGCCCCTATTTAGTAGTCCATTGAGTGTCTCACCAAGACCTATAGTTTATGTATTGTTTATGTCTTGGTTTCAATCATCATACTGGCTGGAGTGTGTGTTAGCCATGGATGTTTGCTTGTGTGTGTTTTTGGTTGGATCATTATATCCATCAGCACAATAGGAGTGGGCCTATGAGTTCCACATAGTTGGGAGGCATAGCTACCTATACCACTACTAGGGACTAGTGTATAGAGATGGTCTATTGTTCTAGCATAACCATTGATGGATGTTTTCACTTGGTACTTCGAGCTCTGGAGTATGCTTTCTTGCGATTTATGCTTTCATGTGATGCTTGTATATCATGTTTAGATGATGTTAGTAATTTCCATTATTCCTTATTATGATGATTAGCATATAATAGATGATGTTATTCTTATTTGTAGGATTATCTTATGCTTTACTCCTAGCATGTTAGATTTCTTATGCTTGTGATGTAGCATGTTTTAGTAGTGACATCCCTATATGATAGTACCAACAATCTAATTGGTAGCTTGGGATGTTATGCATAGGGATGGCTAGGGTCCACAATGGTCTTATGATGCTATTATGGTTGGGAGGAACCATGTACTTAGTTTTGTTGTACTATTCATTGTCATGTTATTTTTGTTATTGTGATGTCTCCTTTTGTACTTTCCCTTTACTTCTTATTTAGATGGTTAGATGTAGTTTATATCTTTCAGTAGTGTGTTCGAGTGATCACACCTTGAATTGTGGATCTAGTACTCCCCAGTGTGGAGGTTCTAAACTCTATTCATCTCTTTAGTTTTCCTTAGGAGTTTTTCTTACATTTCTTGGGTGACCATGTGTTAGCATGGGGTGATACAATATTGTGTCACACACACATTAGAATTCTATCATGCATTCCTTGATTATGTCACATGCCTCTTAGAGAGATGTCATGCGATACTTTCCAGTATCGCACCCTAATTGAAGAAGTGTTGTATGATACTTGTAAAGTATTACACACCCTTTGGAGAAGTGTCACCCAAACCCTAAAAGTGTCACACCCCTTCTTGAGAAATGTTGCACAATACTAGAAAGTATTGCCTAGTGTTGATTTAAAGTATTTCTTGGTATTTGAAAAAATATTTCTAGGTGGATAACAGGCACTTTTTTGTAAGACCAAACTTTTTGGGAAGTGTTTTGGCTATCCTCTTAGGTGCTCTTCAATCTTTTGGTGTTGCATTTTGGATTTAGAATGTTTTGATTTGGATTCAGTTTTGTGTCTTCCATTGTTAATCATTTTGGTTAGTAGTAGCATTTGGAGATCTATTGGCATCAGGATGTCTATTTAGTCTTCCATTACAATCTTTGTGATCCTCGTATGTTGTTTTCTATGTGCATTCATACTTGTTATAAAAAAAAAAAAAAAAAAATTATCTTGGCTTATATTTATCCTTGTTTCTGAGTATATCTGGGTGAGGCATTATAGAATGCATGAAGAAATCTAAGTTTGAAGAAAAATGTTTCAATTGCAACAAACAAGAGCACAAATATTTAGAATGCAAGACCAAGAAATGGAATCCATCAGAAAAAACTATGAAATCTATCTTTGGTTGGGATTATAATACATGGTGTAGATGTCACTTATGTGTTGAGCATGGATTTATTGGAGAAAATTGCATAAGAACTCACATGAGGAAGAGAGACCCTACAAAGAGATGTTTTGTATGTACATAACTTGGACATCTAGCTAGAAACTCTATGGACTAAGGTAAAGTTGAAGATGAGAAGAAAGAAAAGACTAAAAATATTAGAAATCAAATGAGGTAGAAATGGATAAAGAAATCTCTAGAGAATATATATCAAAGTCCTAAAAATGTTGACACCCTTCGGTTACCTAACCACTTCAAACTAGTTATCCATGGAGATCACTAGAACTATGATTCAAAGGAATCATCTTGTATTAGTTCTAGTCAACAAGGAAGAAGATCCAAATGAGTATTTTAAATACACTCAAATCACTAAGTTAGATAATAGTTGAAGGAATTTATTAAAACCTTACCAAGCAAGGTCGTAATGCCAGACCTAATCAAGCTTGGATACATATGGAAAGTTCAAAATTCCAACTGAATGTTGATGGTGCATACTGAGTTCAAAAGGACTAACCAAGCCTATGGTTATCAAAGATATTTTTTGAGTTAATGGACTTAATTGAGCATCTTATGACTATCAAGTTGAATACTCTATCATTGAGCTATCTTCCATATGATACATTAATGGTGTCTTGAAGAAAATTTTTAGTTAAAAGGTGAAAATGAAAGGTTTATTCTTCACCATGAATCTAAGAGAAAATAAAGTAGAGAATTCTTGAGCCCTCAAGCAATTCAAAGTGATTTAGAAATTTTTTTTTTGAAGGTTTTATCAATTAGTTACCAAGTGTAATGACATCTTCATCTAGTAGCAAAGTGAAAAAGGTTCTAATATGTTGGTGAGAGGTGTTGAGCATGAAACCTTGGTGTCCAAACTAAGTCTAGTGATCATGGAGGAACTAGATCCAGTCAAAGCTCATTGAAAAATTCCTCTGAAGGTACTTTTGATCCATAAAATTAGGTCATTCTATCATTTTTTAAAATTTAGGAGTTGGGACATACTTTTGAGATGAGTCAAGCATATGAGGAATTACGAGTGGATGGAAGTTTGAAACCTAACCATAAGCATTTGAAAACAAAGGGTTTAAGTTACATTCTACATATGTTGAGGGATTTCCAAATCAAATGGATTAGATTTATCATTCGTTGTTTCCATAACATGTAATTTTGCCTTGATCAACCTATTTAGATAACAAAGAAAATGATTCATAGGGTTACTGGATTGTTGATGCCTAGCAAAGAAAAGAAAACAAAAACCCTAGGTCGGGTTGAACTAGCGAAGAAGACTTTTTTCTGAGTGGGATGGTAGAGGAATCAATTTGAATGGCATTATAGACATGGAAATCAAGTTCAGAATCCATGTGATTGCTCACAAAATTTATAGTTCTAGTAGACTAAACAATGTTCTGTGTGAAGCTAAGAAATTAGCATACAAAGTGGTCAAGAAAAATCTATCATTTGACCTTATTGAGTTGTAGCTTAACTAGCTAATCAAAAATATAAAGAGTATATGAGGATCCAACACTAATCCATCTAATTTTGGATCACTCCTTATATGTTTATTCTTTAATGTTTTAAAATTCTGCCCTTCCAAAGAAACTATATTTTGGAAGAAAGATAGACCAATATTTTATAAAATCAATGAGTTCATAGCTGAAATGGGAGACAATTTTCAGGTCATCGTAGATTCATATTTTGAGACATTCAATGAATGAATAAAGAGAGTATTCAGAATGCCTAAACAACTAGTTAATGACTATAAACAAGATATCTATTTTCTTGTGGATTGTGACAAAGTGCATATTTAGTTAGTTAGGCCAAGAATTACATGGCTAAAACCTCTTAGATATGAAGTAAACATTGATGACACAAGAGATATCATTGAGGCTCTTGTCAATGAGCTAGTGGACTCTAAAACACCAAATTTTGGCACCTATGAAGAGGCTAAGACCAAGATTTATTTAGAAATAAACCTTCCTCAAGGTTTGAAAAAAAGAAGAAAATAGGTTGAGAAAATTCAAGAGGAGAACAAGAAATCTAGTTCCCCTCTTCTACTAACAAAAGGAAAGGGTGATGATATTGAAGAAAAGAAAGCATAAGAGGAACATGCAAAAGAAGAAGAAGAGCCTAGAAAGAAAAAAGGGGAAGGTTATAATAAAGAAACCAACCAAGTCCTCTCCTACCTTCTTCATAAGGAGACCTACAGAATCAAGGAAGAAAATCAAATTGGAGGATGAAGAGGAAGTTGAAGAAGAGCAAAAAGTAACCTTTAAAAGGTCTACTCTCACTTTTGAGGAAATACTAAGAAGACTTTAAGAAGGTGGAGGTATGGCTAACTTTAAATTTATTAAGTATGAAACAAGGAGTAAAGAAGAGAAGAAGAAGATTGAAGAGGCCCTAGTGGCTAAAATGGCTAAGTGGAAGTACTCTCTAAAATAACTAACCAAATAAGTTTTTAATATCTTACTGAAGGCTATTGGTCATCAATGGGAAAATATAGTAAATATTGCTAGAGATATCAAAGAATAGACCTTAAGAAAGACAATATAAAATATTTATGATGAGTAAGTGAAGGAAGCATTGAAAAATAATGAACAAAACCTAATTCCCAGGTTCAATGCATTCCTAATTCTGTCAAAATACATTGAAGTTGTGGTACAATCAAATACAAATACATGGAATAACATCTATGGATTGCATGATGTAAATCCTATTGAGGAGTTTATATAGGTAGATGATGTTGTTGATAATGAGGAAGATGATGATGAGAAAGATGATGAAGAAGATGTGGATGATCATAGAAGAAATGAGGATCTAGCTAAGATTTTGATCATGAAAAGATAGTAGCAGAGGCAATGGCCTCCCTTCCTAGCTCTCTAAGAAAAGCCTTAGTGTCATCTAGCTCAGAAAAGGTTTCTACTGAGTCGCAATCAATTGAGGTAAACATAGTTCCATCAAATGCCCAATTGATTATTGGAGTTGTTTTACTGAGTGCAATGATGAGTGTTGCTTCCATCACTTCATCTACTAAGAAAAAAGATCCACTCTTCATAGCAATAGGTCAAAAATGAGTCTTAGCAAGGAATATTAAGTACTCTTGCTACAATTGTTGCTTCTCCATTAAGAAATGTTGTTTCTATTGAAAGTGCAATGATAATTGAGGTTAAGCCTCAATCGAGCACAAAGGATTTGAGTAAAGGAAAAGAAATTATTCCTTCTACTATTCAAAAAGAAAAGGGTAAAGTAGTAGAAGCCTCCAATAATGAGATTCATCTAAGGAATACATAGTCATACTAGATTTGGATCTCTCCAATCTAACTCTTGATCAGATGGACACTCTAGGAGAGCTTTGGAAGAAAAGGGCAAGATAGTAAAAGCTGAGATCTTAAAAGAAGAAGAGAAATCAAGTGCTTGAAGACATTACTTGGGTATATTTGTTGATGCACTTGAGAATATATGTTGATGAGAAGAAACCTATATTGGATCAACTTGTTGACATTGTGCACAAGTCTAATGAGGAATTGAGTGGATAGAAAAACTTCTATAGAGGGAAGAAAAGAACTTTGAAAACAAATTTTTGGAGAAAGTGGCACAAAAAATTACCATTGATCAAGTGTAATTTTCCACTATTTTTGTAAATATTGAAAATTCTATTAATAATATTGTTTCATTATTTATAAAGTTAAGTGACATTGCCAAATTCACAAAGGAAATAAAGGAGAAGTTGTCAAAAATTAATGTTGATCTAAACACAAGTGCACACCAATTATCACTTGACCCTAGCACTAACTTTGCACATTCTATAAAGATTAGTTATCTGATAGAATTGAAGGCAGAATTGTTGAGGGAAGAAGCTAGAATAAAGGCTACAGTAGTAGATATTCAGAATATGATAACTCTCAACATGGATGTGATACAAAGTCATTAATTCATTCCAAAAAAAATTTAATTTCTAATCACATGATGGAATTATCATTTGAAGTGTAGATAGCTTTGCATACTTCCAAAGCTTTTCAAGAGAATTGGGACAAAACCATGTCCATAATTTTGAAGGTACATAATGATTTTCTTTCACATTTTTGGTGTTACCTTCTAAATATGCATTTTTGCATTTGTGTCAAAATCAAGGGGGAAATAGTTATTATCATACTATCATTTGCATATTTATATATGGAAGGGCATCCGAGGGGAAATAATGAAAGGTAGAAATATAGTTATGTACATCCAAGCTACAAAAACAATTTCAAAAATTTAGAAATAGAGTTAGTGTTTACTGAGTTGACAACACAATAGTCAAAATTGAGCTACAGACCCAAGAATATTAATGGGGGGAGTTTTGACTTATATTTTGAGTATTCATAATTTTGGTATGATAAGTGTTTTTGTCACTAATTCCAAAGGGGGAGATTGTTGACCTGATGGTCAAATCATTTTTTAGTAAGTGATTAAACACTTAATCATTTTTTATTAGTTACATTGCTATCAACCTTCAAAGACTCTATTGAGCTTTGTAGTGTAAACCAAGTAGGATGTAGTGTTAACCAATATAACAATGTCTATTGAGTTAGTCATGTTAACCAAGAAGAAGGAAGGTAGTGTTGATTGAGTTGTAGTGTCAATTGAGCCCTTCAATGTCTACCAAGTTCTCTAGTGTTCATTGAGTCACCAAATGCTAGCTGAGTTTGTGCCTACTTCTAAGTGATCAATGTGGTTTGAGCACCAGTTTCAACCAAGTGCCATATTTTTTTGAGTTGACAGTGTTTTCGAGTGTCAAAATATCACCTAAGTGGTCTTCAGAACTCAAGTTACAATAGTAAACCAACTTAGTGAAGAATTTTTGAATTTGGTGTTGTGCCTAACTCCAAAACATAATTAATTGGATTGCTATATATTTAATACATCTTATCATATCCAAGTATGAATGAGTAACAAGTAGCAAGTAGAATGCATGAAAATTAGAAGAAAAAGGCTACAAGTAGTATAAGGAAAAGAAGAGCCACATCCATTACATAAAGGTGATCAATTTACATCAAAGGAATCTCATACAACAAACCAAGTTGCAAAACAAAGATCGACTATTGGTTCATCCTAATAGGTACATTAGTCAAATCCTCTAACAAGGTGGACTTAGCAGTCTTGTGCTAAATCCCCTAACTGAGTGCATACTTCATTGTATTATGTAAATCCTTTCACAAAGTGGACCTAATAGTCCTTATTGATCATAAAGGGAAGATCACCATAAGTGATCAATTGTAAGACTTAAAAAGCCAAATTTATACTGCATTCATAAAGCTTGTGGGTATCATCCCCACCCTAGTTTTACTTTCTATTTGGAAGGTTTATGGTTACCAAATATTGTGTCAAGTGTAATGAATGTTTTATTTCTTTTATTCTTTCATGCATGCAATTATATCATAATAGCTTATGAAGGATTAATTTGTGAATAGATTTTAAAGTTTATTAGTTCTTGATTTACCCCCTGCCTCTAAATCACCTAGGCCCACATACATTTCCAATAGGGAGGTGGTGTGATAGAGCCCGAGGCGAAGCCACACATAATTCAAGGCATAGAGATCTTGTGGCATGACATGGGCACCTAAAAAATGCCACTTCACACAAAATTCTTCCATGAATAAGAAGCTCTCAATCCAAAATAAAAATATATGGGGATGTATATGGGGTCTCCTACCAGTTCCCTCCAATTATGCATGCCCCAGAAATTATGCCTAGATGAAGACTATGACACCAAACATGGGTTTGATTTGAACAAAGGGCCTGCATCTCATGAGGCATGCTATCTAAAAATGAAACCCAAAGTCAATGGTGATGTGGTTGACTAGGCACATTTCACCAAAAAAAATTCATGCATAAAAAAAAAGGTTGTTGCATCCCAAAGTGATACCGTGCACACCAAAATAAAGTCCATCCAATAACCTGAATAAAGAAATCAAGATCTTCAAGAAGGTTGGCTACACAAAGTCTAGGGTAGTCCTCGATATCAAAGGTCAATGTTAGAGGAGACAAGAATTACATAAGAAGGACACATCATCCCAAAAGAAAATCTATCAAAGGACTTGCACTTTGTATGGGGACTACAACATTTGGGCTCACTCATAGGACCCAACAAAAATCCTTTTCCAATAATCTTTTTTTAATATACATGCCTTTTTGTATTTGCATTCACCTTTTTATGGCATGCAATTTTTTTAATAAATAAACAAATAAAATATGCATCCAAATTTATTTTTGAAGAATAAAAATAATCATCACCTCATTTTTTGAGCCCAAGGTTGTACTACCTTGGGCTAATTTTTTTTTTCCCTCAAATTTTAACAATCTCCAAACTAGACACTTTTAATATGAAAATGGCAATTTTCAAGCACTTTGAGTTCAACGGTGATGTCCATTTGTGCTTAAAGTGCTCTGAAAATAGGTCCTTCCTAGATCCAATACAAAATTATTTGAAAGCCATAGATCTAAAAATTGATGCCAAATCTCTTAAGAATAAAATAGGGGCATGAAGATCTCAAGCTTTTATACCATGTTGAAGTTGGTGAAAGATCAATCCCATAGCTCCCAAGAATCACTTACAAGCAAACACCTGTCACAAAAAGAGAGAAGCAAAATTTATAATCAAAAGTGAATGAATGTTTACAATGAGAGATCATCCGTATAAAGGGGAACAAAACCCTAAAAATATCTAACCTAGGTTGCATCATAATAATTAATAAAAGAATTAATTATTAGATGCCTAAATTTTAGCTTAATCAAGCTAGAGTTAATTAAAAAATATATAATTACTCTAACATATTCCATAACTCATTGTGTACTATTTGTACTAACTTGTGCACTTGCATACATCATCCTAACATACTATACTATCTTTCCTTGACAAAAAATGTGCCAATAATCACCCTGTCATCTATACATATCAAAATTGTCTATGTTGTTTTGGCTAACTATCTAATACTTAAACAATTTTCCATGCCTAACTATGGAATCTTTATCAGGAAATAGTGCCTTCTTTACATAGAGTATATGTTTTTTTAAATGAAAAGTCCAACAATATACCAACTTATTGTACTTAGCCATATTTCCAAAAAATTTCCCCTTTGGTGTTGATGGCAACATAAGGGAAAATTGGCTAAACCCCAAAATGTTGTACAAAGTTTGGCCTTTACAAAAATTCAAAATTCAATATTTGTATATCATTATATTTATAACAATCTCTCCTTATATCTCCTAGTACAATACTTTGATTATAAGTACTACTCCCCCTTAGTACATACATCATATACTATACACAAATTTCCTTATACTTCTCCCCCTTTGACATCAATGACAAAGGTGTCAAAATTTGTTACCACTTTTTAACCTGAATGTGAGAGTCTAGATAGAAAATTTATAAAAAAATTGTTTAGCAGCTCAAATTCCTTCTACCATTTGTCTCTTACTACCTCTATTGTGTTGAGTAATGCATAAAATCCATAGGAGGTTACTTCAACTAGATTAAAGTCTGTGTATACAAAGTAATTGTAAGATGCCTTAGCTATAAGTCATTCTTCTAGCTTCTTTTTGACATTTCTAACCTTTAATGCCATGTTTTCTCTTAGTAGAGAGAACCTATTGATTACTCTTTCTTTCCTAAGTTCAATGATTATGATTTCATCATGAACCTTAGATACTACGGCCTCAAGATCTTCCATAATTATGCTTGGTTACTACAATGTTAATGTCAATATTTTAAGTTCATTCACCTTTGAACTAATTTCATTATTCATATCCTTAGATAATTGTATGACATATTTCATTTTCCATAAAATACCTTTCCTTCTTTTAGACATCTTCTCAATTCCTTTATGCTAGTGTTAAAGGTCTAGAAATCATCTCTCACATTTTTGCATATAGTAGAAAAAAACTATGCATTGTGATTGATCTAAGCTTGAGCTGATGCAATATTTGATAGAGTAGTATATTCCTTATCAAGAGTTTCACTAACTATTTTTCCTTTAACTATAGATCATGCACTATGACCTTGGTTGTGACAGGTCTCTATAATTTCTCAACAACCTTTTCCAAGGTCTTCTCAAGATTTCTAACCTTTTATTCTTCTCTAATAGTTTTTTTAGTGATGATATAAGTCCCTTTTGATCATCATCATCATTGGATACAATAGATAGCATTGTTATCACATAAGACTTTCCTTTCTCAAGTGTAGGTAGTAGAATGTCAACCTCATTTTGGAACTCTACTTTATCAAATTTTGTAATAACATGTTTGAGCTAAGGTTGGAATGTTGATTCATGCACCAAAACCTTCCAGTTGTGCTTTACTCTTTCATCTTTTTCTCTCTCTTCTTTCATCCTCATTTCTTCTTGCTTTATTTTCTCTTCTTCATCTTCTTCTTCTTTCTTTTTCTTTTCTTCTTCTTCTTTCTTCTTTTTTCCTTCATCTTCCCCTTTTTTTGCTTCCTCTTCTTCTTTCTTCTTCTTTTCCTCATCTACTTTTCTTTTCCTCTTTTCCTCACTCCTTCTTTTCTCTTCTTCCTTCTTCTTTTTCTCATCTTCATTCTTTCTTTCCTTTTCTTCTTCACTCTTTCTTTTCTCTTCTTCTTCATCTACCTTCTCCTTAGAACTGAAGTAGCTAGTGATATTGTGAACAATGCTTTTTCCATAATCCTTAAAATAATCTTCCTTATCATAAATTATTATTTTTATACTATCCACTTGCATGGTATCAGTATCAATTGTAATTTGTGGTGATAATCCTAACATCACCATGTCTTTGGTTACCTCTTCAACTAATTTAGGTGTACTTTTCTCTTTTGACATAGGGATTTCTCCCCCTAAATCCTTTCTATATTTAGCAATAGTGGGTGTAGAGGTCATGAATTTAACTATTGCTTTCTCAGTTTCTTCATTCACTTTCTCATAGTTGACACCCATCAACAAAATTGTTCTTCTCTTGTTCCTCAACAAGTGATAAATACCCTTCATTATCCTTTTCATATCTTCATCGGTATTAACTTTGCAAATTTTTCTTATATTATTTCCCTTATTCCTCTATCCTCTTCTACTAGTCTTATTTTTCTTTTGATTAACCTATTATACAAGTCTCAAGGAATGTCTTTATGAATATCCTCAAATCTTTTATTTTTGAAAATCATGTATCTAACAACTGAATTCTCTAATTGGATTTTTCCCATTTTATTATACACATGATAATATGTTTTTGATTGAATAATGCTCTTATTATCAATAATCTAAACATTTAGATTCTCTATCGTTGGTTTCCAAGGTTTCTTACCCAAGGTTGTATAGCTTCAATCACAATCTTCTTCTTTTTAGGTCTTCCTCTGATTCTTCTATCTCTTCATCAAATTCATCTGACTCAATCATCTATAGATTTTTCCTTCTCTTTCCTAGTCTGCTAGATAGTTGCTTTGCCCACTTCTTGGGAGGTGACTATACCTCTTGTTTTACCTTAGAAAGTATCTTTGATTTCCTTGTGCTAGGAGGAGTGATTGATTGTTCACCAATTATCTTGACCTCTTATTCATCTTTCTCCTTTTGAACTGGTTGTACAATAGTAGGTTGTACTTGTGCTACTATGGTGTAAGGTAAACTTGGTATTTGTGTTGAGGGTCTTGCTATAGTAACTTGTTTTATTGCTCCTACTACTGTTAGAGATGTAGCTTCCAAGATTTTTTTTTTCTCACTTGCTCTCATTTAGATACCAATTCTCATTTCCTCTTTATATTCCTCCCATTTCGTACCAGTCTCCTTGAGAATAGTTTCAATCTACTTCTGAACTTTCTTTTTGATATCTTTGTTGTAGAGTTCACTATGAACTTCCAAGACTTTTTCATCATATGTTCCCCATTTAGGATATTCCTTTTCTCTTTCTAACTCCAAGATAATCTTTGCATAACCTTCTACTATTTCTTCACTCATCTCATATCCCATGGTATTTATGAACTTCACTCTAGGCTCTACTGCCTCCATATATGTGACATCTATTTCAACCATGAAACATATGTCATCCTTATATTTCTCCACTAGAGTAGATAGAATTATGAATCTCTACTTCATTGTAGATTGGAAAATTTTCATCATCTTTGATATGTTTGTTTCTATCTTCTCTTTTGATTATTTCCTATAGTACTGAGTTATCAATCTCATAGCACACCAATCATCATCCCATTCCCAACTTGACATACCAAGGAATTATCTAATCACTTGGAAGAATAGGTTTGTTTGGAGGGACTCAAACCTAAACATCAAATTCTTTTTCCTTTTCAATTTCTCAATATTTTCCAACAATTGTTGCTTCAAAATTTCACACATTTTTACTCTCTTTCTTTTTAATCATTAGATATGTTGCACGGATGAATCTAGCAGGTACTACATTTACTCTAGATTGTGATTCATTTTATATCCAATGATCTTATTGATAAACCTGACATCAGTTTCAATTATCAGGTCAATTTTCATGTTTCTTCCATCTAATTTTTTCTTTATGTTAATCTCAACAAGTTTATTTATATTCTTCTCATTAATTGGGTTATTGCCTTCATTGCTTAAACTATTGAGCTTATAGATCAATTTTTTATTAATCATCATAGGGATGTCTCCTACCCAAAATATTCCTTCTTGAATTCTTCTTAAAATGTTTATACTCCACTCATGATTATCAAAATTTTTGAAGAACACATGCTCAATAGTGTTTAAATTGTTTAGTTGTGTAAACTCTTGCTTTAGAGATAAATCACCATTATATACCAGGTCTAAGTCTTTATGAATGTTGTTGTCCCCAATATTCTCAAACTTTCAATGTATATTTGATCCAATATCTTCTACATGCAACACATTTTGTGGAACTTGCAAAAATGTTCCTAACAAATTGTCTTCCATAAATACATATGGGTGTTTCTTGAACTTGTACCTTGGCCTCTCACTAACATCACATAAAGTAAGGTTCTCCATCAATACTTCAAAATCAAACTCTAAATTTGAATACCTAAATTTCATGTAACTAGGGCTTCTTTCAATTCACATTCAAAATCACTTCAACTCTCCTTTAATTCTCTATCAAATCTCTCTTGACTACTCCTTAAGTCTTCACATGGTTGAATGATACACACACTATTGCTTGCATAACTTATATCTTGTCAAAAAAAAACTTTGCATTCATTGTCCAAATGCTCAATCCATAAAAAGTTTTTTTATATATCACTCAACTTTTTTTTCATTTGTTTAACTTCATGCAATTGCCAAATCATCTGTGCACTTAATTATAGCCTCTACACATCATCTTCTGCCTCATATTAGCTTCTCAACTCTTAACTCAATCTCTAACCTCATTTTTCTCCTTCTAATACTTGATCTTGAATATAAATGTCCTTAATTTAAATAATATGAGTTATAAATAATTGTTGAATTCAATCTTTCATTAGGTGCATCAAAACACTATTCCTTTAATTCTACATGTGAACTTGATGGATATTTTTCTTTGGAAAATACCTCTTTGAATTCTTCCATATGTTCTTTTAGTTCATCTTTCTAATTGTTGTTGCTTCTATCATCCCTTCTAGTGTTCTTGTTATTGTTCTTTCTAAAATTTGGATTCATGTTGATGTTCCTCATATCCATTTTGAAAAATCTTGCTATATGACCAAATTTTTTGCATAGCTAACATACTGATCTACTTCTTCTCTTTTTAGGTCCATTTTGATTAATTGGTGCTTTGCAATTTCTAGCAATGTGTCCAAAGTTGTTACATTTGTAATACAATGTTACTCCTTGTTCTATTAGATCTTATAGAGGATCTTCTTCTTTCATTACCTATAGGGTTAGTATCTCTAAACATTCTACTAGTGGTATTATTACTATCAAATTTAGGTTTTCTACAATTAATTGAATTATGACCAAAACCATGACAATTATAATAATAAAAAAATGTAATAGGTTTGAATGACTTACCTGTACAATATCTCTTCATATGATCAATTTCTTACAAAGAAAGCATATACCTTTGAATTCATACCTTACCTCTGTAGGTGGTTCAACTTTCTCTATTTTCTTAGGTTCATCATGTTTCTCAGGTTGACTTACTTGCTCAAGTTCTTTAGGTACATCTAGAGATTGACTGGATTCAATCTTATCTAGATCATTCTTCTTAGGTTCAGGGATTTCAACAAATGAATGTGATTCCTTTCTTGCTTTAGATTTCTTTTCTGATTTTTCTCCAATGAAATATCCAAGACTAGTCTTATCATAGGAAGGTCACTAATAATATAGTTTCTCATCAATTTTCTCATTGCTGGAATATAACTTTTCTAATTGTTGCTTAGTCTAGGTTAACTCTCCTTTCACAACAGTATTGTACTTTCCAAGTTATGCATGCTCTATCTTGATGGATTCAAGTTCAAATGTCACTTTCATAAGATGAGATCTTAGATCCATATTTTTAGATTTTAGATCTAACTCAACCGTGCTATCATCTTTCTTCAAACTTATCTTTAGTTCAAAAATCTTCAATTCATATTTTAGAATCTCATTTTCCTTCTTTAATGTTGATACCTCATGACTATCTTTTTTCTTCTCTCTAGCTTCCTTTCTAGATTTTAGATGATCTGTCTTGTCTTTCAATTTCCCAATGTAGTCTTTTGCATCTTCATATCTTTCTTTTAGATTATCTCTTTCCTCAATAAGAAGATCAATTTTTTCAAGGGCTTCTTCAAGATTCCTCTATAACTATTCCATATTGATAGGGACCTTACTCAAGCTATTAAGCCTCTTTATAGAACTGAAGCTTTGATACCAATTGTTTGAAATAGGGAATACTGAGAGGGAGTGAATCAGTATTGTATAAACTTTTTCCCAAAACTAAATATTGTTAATTACTTTATAACATACATATGAAAGTAAACTAACAATGTCTAATATTAAAAATAATCATACACAAAGAGAACTCATAACATCATATTTTGTTAGCTAGGGAAACCCTAGCCAAGGGAACACCCCAATGGGGATGATACCCACAAAATGATACACTAAACAACAGTATCATGTTAAGAATGTTGACCTTGTTAGGAGTCTATAAAAGTGCATATCATGTCTTGGTCCTCGTTAGAGGAATATATCCTATTTATATCTTGAACTCTATTAAGAGATGCTATATACAATTAAAAAAATTATACAAGGTGAGCCCACTACCCAAACATGCAATTATACAATATAGTTCCTTGATACAAAAGAGATAGATACAAATAACCTCTTTATTGCTGATATCTTCAATATCTGATCTTTCCTTTTCTTCTCTTCACATACCTCTGATCATACATCCAAATTCACATTATATAGTTCACATATGAGTTCACATGTCACATATCACTTTCATTTTACTTTTCTTAATACAATCTTTCCTTTATACTTTTACATGTTACAAAATTACACAATCAACTTTTAAGCTTTCACACTTGGAAAAATACAAAATTAATTCTTTCTCTCTTATGGTTAACTTTTAGGATATCATCCCTAATAAGTTAAATTATTATTTTATGAAAAAAATAATTCTTTAACCCATAATTACCTAATTATGCATATGTTTTGTTCTTCTTTGTACACTACCTTTACTAGTATTTATTCCATAACTCATTATGTATTGTCTTTACTAACTTACACACTTACATATGTCATCTTGACATATTGTAATATCTATCCTTAATGGTGCATGTGCCAATAATCACTCTTTCATTTGTACATATCAAAACTATCCCTATTCTACTAGCTAACTACTTAATACTTAGATAATTTTCCATGTCTAACTGTGGAATCTTCATTAGGACATAGTGCCTTCTTTAAAAAAGGCATATGTTGCCATAAATGACAATGCCAACAATATACTAACTTATATTACTTATATATATTTCCAAAAACATTTTATGAGGGGACTTAGTTGTTGTAAGATTTGTCTCCTCTAGTTCTTATAGTTTTTTGTCCTTGACATTTGATTGAACTCTATCTTGATTTTCAAAAGTACTCCCTAGCATAACTAGTCCCTTTGCCACTTTATTTTTCTTGAGTTTTATAACTTCATTTCCAAATATTGTATCCTTTCCATCTACAATATCAACAAGGGCACTATAGTCCAACTTTTGTCCATGATACTTGTCCTCACTATTCAAAAATTTCATACAGGGTATCTATTAGTGGCTAATATTTGCTAATTGACTAATTCTAGGAAATTTTAGCTAATAATTTAGTTCTTAAAAATATTTAAAATCACCACATTTTTATAAAATTTAGTTATAAAAATATTTAAATAGTATAAGATTCACCAATTAAATAATAGAAATTATTTTTATTTTTCAAAATAATGTAATATTTGCCAATATTTTTATATCTCTTTTTTGAAGGGGGTTGATTAAAGTTTACCTTGAATTTTCATAATATATAGATCATTTTCAAATACTTGCTAGTTTTCTATATTTTGAGGAATATATGGCCTAGTTTGGAGTTCAATTTTTGAATCTCTTGCAAAGGTGATATCATCTAGTTTGATTTCTACATTGGCCATCTAAGTTATTCCAAATGCATCGAAAGATTCAATCTCATCCCAAATAAATTCCTATACTATTTGAACCTCTTATTTTTTGATGCATAGGACTATCTGATATGTGATACAACTATCTCTACATCACCTATCACATACAAGTACTTTATACCATGCTTAACAACAAACCTAAGACCTAAAAGAAGTTCTTCATATTTTGAAATATTATTTGTGCATGTAAAGTTCAAATTAAAAGATTGTCAGAAAGTGTTCTTTTCTGGTGAAATGAGAACCACTCCAGCATCTACTCTTTTTTTTGAAATAGTACCATCAAAGTACATAGTCCAAAAATCAACATTTTCTAAAAATTTCTTGACTTCTTGAACTAATGGTACATGTGCCTTTTATTTCTCTAAAACAATCATTTCAGCTCTCAAAGAATTTATATTAATATCTAGAAAACAAGTTACACCATGATCTACATTTTCTTCAATCATATGGGTGGCCCTAGGCTCTGTGTCTATTTTAATGACTTTATCACCAATGTGAAATGTAGAAAAAGTTGAATCACACTAGAAACTACCACCCATAGAAGAACTCTATTTCTGAGACAAGAATATACCATATTTGGGGGCAATATTTATCACTAATACACTCATGGTGAGATCATTTTCAAGATATGTAACCAATTTGTAAGGTAATGCACTAATAGTTTCTATGATAGGCACTTATCTAGAATCTTAAGTACAACACCTCCCTTGTTTATTGTCTACTCTCAAACCAAGGGTTTCCATTATTTTAAATGACATAACAGTATTTGAGGCACCAAAATTTATCATACAATTTTTTATAGTTTTGCAACTTATGATTAAGATTGGGAAGAAAGAATTTATATTCTCAATATATATTGTTGTAGAATTGTCAAGATACATGGGGGGAATCTAAGACACCACTCGCTCATCCTCATTTTCTTTGGCTAGGATCTACACTTTTTCTTCTAAGGATTTTTAATTTTAAGTGGAAATATTTCCCCCAATTCCCCCTAACCATGCTAATGATTTCTTCATATGTTCCTCTATTCTAAACATTTCAAATAAAGGAACCTTTATAGTAATTTTTGACAAAATAGATACCATATGTAAAATGGTATAATGAGAAACTTAAACAATCATGCCTCTATTATCTTGTGACTAAACAATAGTGGTCTCATTTTCTTTATTAGCCTTTGTCTTAGACTCTTTCACTTCAACAACTTCCTTCTTCTTATCTATACTTTGGGTTTTCATGTTTTTCTTAGGTTCCCACCATTTAATTTTAACCTCCTTTACCTTTACAATCAATGGGTCCTTTCCCTTATTTGTATCAAACATCTTATGACTAATACCTTTGATGAAAATGCTTGATGGCTTACAAAAATCACCCTTTATTGTCCTATTCCTTAACTATAAGTGTTTTGAACTTAGGAAACCATTTTTGCAATTATTTTATTAATTTCTTCTTTAGATGGATTTCTCAAACTAATATGTGTTGTATCTAATGCCATATTTCACGCTCTATGATCTATCTCTTCTTCATCATTAGAGATAATTTTTTGGTGAAACTTCTCATAAATACCTCTTTTATGATTAACATTTAGTTCTCCCTCTTCTACATATGATTCATCATCACACTCAAAATCGAAACTGGCTAGATTGCAATAAACATCATCATAAATCTCTTCATCAACAACTTCCTCTCTCTTTGATTTTTGGGATGCAATTATTGACTTAGAAACTATACAATATTCTAGGGAATGAGGAGATTGACAAGCCATACACTAGGGTACCTCTTTTGCAATACTTACTAAACTACTTTGCAACACATTTGGTGTAGTTTTCTCATTAGTATTTTTGAAGGATTGTTAATAGGTTTAACATATTTTCATTATGCATTATAAGGAAAATTTTGCAATCTATTTTGTTCGTTGAAATTATTGTTGAACTTTGGTTTATCACCACTATTTTATTTATTTCCATTTCTTGTTGGGGGCTTCATTTCCTTCAACAATTTCAACTCATGATCCATCTTATATCCCTTAGACCTCTTTCTCCCTTAAGGCTTATCATTCTCTTTTTTGTTACTTCAAGGGTTAAATAGCTTTGGATCATCTCTTCTCCCCAATTTATCGAAAGCCCTCCTATTGTTCTCAATATTCACTACAACTCTAAAGGCACCCCTCAATATTTTAGGATCTTTATCCCTATGTGTATAAGCCATCTTACTATCAAATACATTAAAATGCATTGTTAGACACACATTTTCATCCAATCTCGTGAACTAGAAAAGTTTGTACATTCCTTTTTGGAATCTAATATTGAAATCAAATGTGGACTCATTCTAAGCCTTTTAAATATTATTTAAATGATTTAATACAAAACTAGGATTCATGTTATAACCATACTTCTCTTTGAAGAATTTTTTCATATCATTCCATGAAATAATACTATCATCAGGGAGCCTCCTAAACCAATCCCTAACATATTTAGTGAGAAAATGCACAAATAACTTCATAATAATATCCTCATATTCTAATTCATAATCATTTGACATATCAATGAAATTCCTAAGGTGCTCCTTACTACTAATAGCATTATTACTAGAAACTTTTATTATCTTATCCCTTAGCTCATTTTGAAGATGATTGGGATAACTATATTTCTAGAAAAATATTTTCTTGTACCTTTCCATAGACACAGTTTTCTTATGAAATCCTAAGGCACCAACAGAGCTATTTTTAGTAGTGCATACTATTGTTCCTAAATTTGTATTTACCTGCTACCCAATAGCATGCTAACCTATTGTAGTAGAACAAGAAGTTGGATCAAACTGAGAAGTTCCTAGCTCTTTCTATCTCTATGTCAATTTGTGACATGAGAGGGACATCTTTTGGAGCTGCAATAGGCTCATTTATGTGAATACTAGTTGCCTTCTATTTACCCTTATCTACAATATTAGTTGTGGGATTAGATGTATTCACTGTAACTTTAACCTTCTCAATTGGCTCATATTGATGGATTTGATTAATAATTGGTCCCTCCTTCATAGACTCAAGCTTGTCATGTAAAGCTCATTCTCAGTCTATACACTTAGATATTAGATTCCCCAAGTCTCCAAATATATTTACATGTAAGGATGTAGGTTTTTTCTCTAATATTTTATTTTGTTCTTTCAACAAAGATATTCTCCTAAGAATATCATTCATTTCTATGTGGGTGTAAATGTTCTCTATTTATTTGTCTTTCTCCAAACATTTACGTTTGACATCTTCTTCTACATCTTGTCTTCTAAGGACCTCGAGCTCAACATATAGTTCACTTGTATTAATGGTAGTAGCTTTTGACTTTGTAGTCTCACTAAGATCTATTAGGTTTCTCTCAATAATGGAATATGTTCTAGATGTGATCCACTAGGTTGGAAGTTCATTGAGTTTTCATTTCTATCCATACTCCTTGAACCAACTATTCTAGATATGACATATCCAATAGATGAAACTAGTTTATCCTGGCATATTTCTTCTCCTTAAAAAGAAGTGTTGAAAAAATCATCAGGATATGAGTGTCATTAGAGTCATAACTTTTAGAGGAAAAGCCTTTCTCTTTTATAATTTGAGGCTATAAGTTATTTCCCACATTATTTCTATTTTTCCAAGTATGAATGGACTCTCCCTTTTCTTAGGCTAGACCTTTCTATTAACCTTAGGTAAATTAGTTTCTAGTGGGACATAAAGATGTCTCTTATGTAGGCTCTCATATTTTTCCTCTTGTTAGCCATTAAGATATTAATGAAATGAAAATTATGGTTAAGAAACCTTGACTAAGTCACCAACCACCTCATAAAAATGAAGTTTTCTTAATGACAAACCTTGAGAATCTAGAATAGGCTAAACTAATCTGAGTAAGGTGTGAAACCTAGTCACATGAAGGATATAAAATGTGACTAACCCACATACCACATAAAACAAATCATAATACTCTAGTAAAAATACTTAAAACATCAACCAATCATAAATACTTCTAATGAAAATATATTTAACTTTATGAAACAAGCAAGGAAACTATTGTGACATATGCATCATACTTTCAAACACAAACCATGTTATGTTTCCCTAGTTTCTTGGCTCTTGATTTCACAATCTTTTAATAACCCTTTGAGATGTGGAAAATATATAGGAATCAGTTATAGACTATGACAAGTAATCCCATACATATGATTAGGATCAACTAATAAGACATTTAGTCTTGTTCCCTTTGAATTCTACAAGATTTGGGTGGGTATACCATGGAACTTATTTTCCACTTCTGATTACAACAATATTTAAAATAAATTTCATTATAGAAGATAATAGACTCTAATTTTTCTAATTAGAGATAACAAGATGACTATGAGATAGCCAATTCTCAAGATCCTAAGGCTCTCTAGATCAAGTGTGGGGTAACCCTTTTAGATCTACAATATAACAACAAAATAATAAAGATTTTGATGTATAAATTTAGACACTATGTAGATTAGATACTTGCTCAAAATCAATGCATAACCAATGCTTTATCTATTGGGATATCTACTCATAAAATTTGACACTACAACTTTAGATCTATTTCTTCACTTTGTGAGGAAAACCACTACTCAATTCCAAATCCCATTCTTATCATAATCTCCATATGGAAACCTTCAATACTCTCAGATCACATAAATTATTTACTTACTCAATTTAATTTACAATAAAATATGCAATGAGATATAATTCAAAATGAATTACAACTGAAACTCAATACATTTTGTCGTTGAATCATAGAAAATTGAAAACAACATAAGAAGATACAAGATCCAAATTGGCCCACTTAGAATATTTCTCCATTTGTATTAATCAACTTGAAAAATATAGTTCAAGTATAAAATCTTGTGAGATAAGATAACTCAAAAAATACTTGGCACATTGTAATTATATGTTTCTTTTATATGAACAAGATGAAAAAAAATAAAACTAAATGGTATAGGACCAACTTAAAACATGAAAATAACATTCATTCTATCAAGATGTGGACCCTCAATTGTAGTCCTAGAAATCTTTTTATAACATAAGGATTGCAACAAAATTTAGACATGGGAGAGGAAAGACACATGTCACATTTTCATTTGACAATCACAACTTGTTACAAATAAGACAAAATAACAAGAGTCAACATTGGAAATGGCTCTAAAATGAATAGTGGGAAACATTTGTATTCAAGACCAATTCTCTATATACAATGTAGATATATCCATAGTGGGTGAACCACAAAAGTAAGATACCCTATTCTAATGACTCTCCTCCCTCCATTGTATCTTCATGGTTTGTTCTAGCTCTATTTAGTCATATCTTCATTAGGAAAAGCCTTGATTTATACTACAAATTTCTAGATGGTGATATCAATCTATACATCAGGCCATGTAGAATCTCTAATAACACTTAGTTAATTTAGGCTCTTGGTCCATCTAGCATCTCTTATAGTTTTTATATCAGCAACCACCCTATTCATATCTATTTCAATTTTATACAAAGTATTGATGACTTCATAGAGAATTAATACATATAAATCTCCTTTGCAATAAGCCATAACTCTTTCATTATTCAGAATATTATCAAAAGACATGGACCAATCTTGCCACTCCCTTAAACTTCCCTAACCATAAACAATTGGAAGTAAGAAACCATGCATATCATCTGCAATGATCTTCTTATTTTGTATCAATTTCTCCCTACCAGTGAAAAAATCCATATAATTGCTTGACTTTACCCAACATTTTCATAGCAGGAATAATGACTTCTTTTGGTAACTCCTTTTTCCTGACTAATTATTGGAATTATTTTTCAAAAAATTAGGTTATATGGGCCTTACTTCTAAATAAAGGAGTTATTAAAGCAAGAGCTTCATAACATTGGTGCTCTACACCATCTAGAGAAATAATAATACTATAAACATTTTGGGAAACATTCTTCAACACATTTATTTTGTGGTACAAAATGCCCTTCATGGAATTTTTTCTACCTATCTATCTGAATCATTTTCATCAATGTCCATACTAATTCAAAAATATTCTCATTAGAATCACCTAGATGCAATCTCAAAGATAATTGATTTGTTTAAATTTAAACAAAAAACTCTCAAATTCTTGAATTTTAAAAAATCATCATTGTGTAAGAACTTTTGTGCCTAGATAATTCTATCACCCAATATTTTGGCAACCACCTCCAATTTACTAGGAGTCTATGCACTTTTAATAGCTTGTTTCATCAAGAATTTTTGTCTTAGTTTAGCAAAATATTCACTTTTCTAATGCAATATTTGTGATCTTCTTTGTCTTTCCTCTGCAGGTATTTTAGTTAATTTTTCTTCTTCTTCCTTCCTAGGGTCCTTGCTAATTTCTCTAATCAACCTTATTCCTATTCATCTTCCTCCTATTCAGTGAATATATTAGGTTTAGGAAAAATAGGGTTTACCATTTCTTCTCCCTATCCTTCAATTTCCTTGAGTATTTGTACCATAATCTCTTCATAATTATTTATGCACCTGTGAAACATATATAAATATTTCTCTTCATGGTAAAAGCCATATAAAGAAAGGTTAGATCTCATCATCTTAGCTTCCACTAGCATGATATCCTTCTATTTCTTGATTCTCTCATCAAAAACACTTGTAAATACATAATTTATGATCAAATATTCCTTCCATGGGGATTTATTTGGAGGCAACTTATATCCTTTCATGATCCTTAGTGTTTTCCTAGCTACATTTTCTAGATCATAGATCCTAGCTACTAAAAATGGCCATTTATACTAGATGTTGTAAGTATCAATGTCATCTACAACTTCTTTTCCAATTATAAATCTCTTGTTTTGAAACTTCTACATACAAAGGATCCCTTTCTTCTAGCTTGGCCTAGGTATTCTCTATCCATTAGAATGAGGTGCCAAAAGAATTCCAATATTCCCAACCTTTCAAGTAAAAACTTAAGTAGAATGTGTGGAGGGTGAAGGCATCCATATACTATCATGAAAGTACTATTTTCAAACAAGAAAATATCCCCAATTATGATTTAACTTGAATTTATCATAACATAAGGTTGTTCTAAGAAATTTTCTCCCTATCTCTAAAACCCTCTCCAAATTAGGCACTAACATTTTCATTATAGGAAATACAAAATCATTAATAAATGTAATTGAATTTTAATAAGGGTAGAACCTACTCCATACCTTGGTCCAACATCACACATAGTCTCTCCCATCTCTTCAATTTTCTTAATGAAATCCAGGCTGATGTGACCAATATTTGTGTATAACAACAAATGCATCAATAATTAATAGTGTTGAAACTCAATATTTCTAAAGTCTCTATCTTTTGTAGCCACAATTTCATTATGGATCATATAAATTATATGCTTGACAAAGTCATACCCCATATTGGTGTATTGGTCTTGTATATTTTAAGCCATTACATAGGAAGCACCAGATGCATTATTGTCCCATCAACACCCATCACTATGTTTACACCAAAGATTGTGTTCTAAGAATTTCTACAAAAATACTCCATTAACAATTGCTTGCCCACTTTCTTAGGAATTCCCCCATTTATTTCCTTCTTCTAGGAATATGTATCTTTATAATTGAAAAATCTTTGCTAAGACGAGAAATACTTGTCCAACTTTTCTAAATCAATTTTGTGACCCATTGCTCCCTGAAGTTTGAAAGCTTCAAGAAATGTGTCTTTGTCAAATTGATACAATATCCTCTTATCCCTTTTAAGGAATGACTATTTAGTAGGATTATGAGCTTTAATTAAGACCTTAATCAAGTCCGCATTGACAAATACTTCTCACACAATCGACTTTCCTAAATTTCTCTCCCAAGGATTCAAAGCAGAAGGGTTTTTTACTCTATTATTGAAAAAGAACCAAAATAATTCACAACCATTCATATTAGAGACTGTAGCATCTCTACAAAATGTATATGGATCCAATCATTCATGGGAATTTTCTAATTGGGCATTAGAAGAATTGGGCATAAATGCTAGACATTCATTAATGAATGGGCTTGTTTTCTATTGCTTTATCTAGCTTGAGGATGTAGAAACCTCCACCACCTTTACCTCCTCCTTAGGAGAAGCTTGTTCATCCATCTCAAAAATAATCACTTATGCAACTCTTACTATAATTATCCTTTAGATGCAAATTTTCCAAATTCTAAAAATCTCTTTATAATGACGACCTTTACAAACTACACAATAATAACTTTTAAAAGTTAGAGCTAGTATTTATGACATTAACTTTTGCATGCACAAATTCAATTTCAAAATCCTCAAAGATTGCTTCATTAAAATATTTTGGTAGCATTGCACAACTAGACACCAGCTTTGTTTTTATCAATAATGGTGTTAAAACAATTGGTTGGACCCACTTATCCTCTCCTCATAGGCTTGATTTTCTTTTCAAACTAAAATATGTGAATTTTTGTTGAACCATTCATAACCCTCATTGTTCCTTCACAAAAATTTATATTATCATCCCTTAAACTCTTGTGTAGTCACAAACCTCTAATTTATGTCTATCTAAACTTCTCCACTATCTATATCAACATCCCTTTGGTCTTTTCAAAGTTGTGCTTAACCCTTTTTGTGCTTATCTCCACTTCATAACCAATTCTTAACAACAAAACATAACTATTGTGATGTAGCACTTAAGTGTTAATTTCAAAATTTGAACTTTCTCAAGGCTTTGCAATAGTTATCTTTAAAATATGGAAAGAGACTTTGAAGATTTGCCCAACATTTTTCTTTTTAATTTGTAGCATCGCTACTCCATACTCTAATTGTGTGAACTAGCTTGTGATGGCATACCCATCCTTATATCATTAGATCACAACCTTGTTTTAGCATTTAAATTGTATACCTACAAACTCAAACTTATCACTTTTCAACCTTTATCATGACATCATGATGGTTAAGAAGATAAGCCACTTTAGATTGGAGATTTTATGTTGACCCTTTTTACTTTGTTTATTATAACATCACAACCTTTAATTCTAACTATAAACCCTGACTAATGATGTTGTGCTTTAATGCATTTCTTTCTCATCACCACTTTTCAATACAAAACCTTATCCCTACTTATAACATTGTGAACACACATGGTTACCAAGATTAATGGCCCAGATGATTTGGCAAGTATTATTTTTATTGTTGATCTTCTAGCTTGGCCCCCTCTAATTTCTCTACCATCCTTGAAAATTCATGCACAAAATTTTTTTATCACTTTGTGACTTAAAGCTTTCCATCTAGAAAAATTGTAGACAAGTAGTGATCATAGTTCTTTTATGGACCATTGTAACCTCACAAGTCACAAATGCAACATAGAACTAATTGTGGAGATGGTACTAGACCACCAACCCAAATGTCACTACTTTGCAACTATTAAATTCATTTCACACTCAACCATGGAGAAGTTACAATGTTATAACAAAGTGAAACATCTCAACATCACTACCTTTCACATATTTCTATGAAAACCATTGTAGTGTAGCACTCCTGATTTGGATTATTTTGATCACAACTTCACAACCATAAAGATTATTATTTAGAAGAAATAAGTAATGCTACTATTGGAAATTTTGATAAGGTAGATATTTAATGTTAACATTTATGGCAACATATCTTCATATAAAGAAGGCAAAAATTGAAGATCAAGTTATGGCATTCATACTTAGAAAATTTTCTAAGTATCAACTAGTTTATCTAGCCTAGAAGATATAGTTTTGATATGCGCAGTTGATTATTGGCATGTGCATAGTTAATTATGGACATAAAAGAGTGTTATGATGATGTCTTCAAGCACACAAGTTTGTATGCTCAGTAAAGAAGAAGATGTAATAGTTTTACTAGTTGCAACAATATATAGACAGAAAAAGCATGAAAAAAATAGATAATTAGGGATTAAAGTATTACTTTGTTTACAAAATAATTACTTAATTAATTAGGTATGACATCCTAGATGTTAACCCTAAGTCAAAAAGTTGTAATAATATATTTTTTCAAGTGTGTGAAAGCTTGAAGCCAATTGGATAACATTTTGAGAATTGCATAAGTATAAAGGAAAGTTTGTAAGTGTGAAGTTAAATGTGTTTCTTAGGAAGACTATGTGAAATTTTTATGATGCAAAATTTGATGTATGATCATAAGTATGTGAATTCAATGAAGTGAATTGATAATTATATTAGATATTGAAGATATCAGCAACAAGCAAAGTGATTTTTTGTATCTATCTTTTGTTTTAAGGAATTACATTGTATATTGCATGTTTGAGCAGTAGACTCTTCTTGCATACATTTTGTATTTGTAAATAAAAAATACTAGCAAGATTGAGGATTCTAATAAGACTTGAGTCCTCTAATAAGGACTGACACACTATATGCATGTAATAGACTCCTAATAAGGTTAATATTTTTAACCAAATACTTTTGATTAGTGGATCATATTTTGGGTACCCCACTAAGGTTTTTCCTTGGCTAGGGTTTCCGTAGTTAACAAAATATGCTGTTATGAGTTCTTTGGTTGCATTGTTATGTTTATTGTTCAGTATAATTAGTTTTCTTTCATGTGCAAGTTATAAAGCAACTAATAATATCCAATTTTGGGATAAAGTTTGTAAAATACCGATTCACACCACCCCCCACTCAGCATTTCCTATTTCTAACAATTGGTAGCAAAGCTCAATTAATCTAAAGAGACTTAAAAAATTAATTAATCTTGTTAGAAATAGATAATACTAAGAGTTGGGGGGGGGAGGTGGGTTGAATCAGTATTCTACAAACTTTTTCCCATAACTGAATATTGTTAATTACTTTATAACTTGCATATAAAAGTAAACCAACAATGTTGAATAATAAATATAACCATACACAAAGAAAACTCATAAAACCATTATTTTTTAACTAGG